>VWZO01019261.1:0-19226 GCA_013396975.1 Bucco capensis
CATTGAGTTCAACTCCTGTCTATGCACAGGATGACTCCAAAGTCACATCGTGTGTCTAAGAGCATTGCCCAGATGCTTCTTCAATACCATGAGAGTTGGTGCCTTGACTACATCCCTAAGGAGCCTGTTCCAACGGTCCACCACTCTGGATGGTGAAGAACCTTTTCCTAATATCTAACCTGAACCTTCCTTAGCACAGATTCATGCCATTCCCCTGTTGCTAGTCACCAGAGAACAGATCAGCACCTGTACCTCCTTCATCTCTGGTGAGGAAGTCATAAACTGTGATGAGGTCTCCCCTCAGTCTCCTCCAGGCTGAACAGACCAAGCAACTTCAACTGTTCCTCATATAGCTTCCCCTCCAGACCCTTCACCATCTTTGTGGTCCTCCTCTGGACGCTCTCTAACAACTTGATACCCTTCTTGTATTGTGGTGCCCAAATCTGAACACAACACTCGAGGTGTGGCTGCACCAGCACTGAGTAGAGTTGATGCAGCCCAGGACATGTTTGGCCCTTTTGGCTGCCAGGGCACACTGCTGACTCCTATTCAACTAGCCATTGACCAAAATTCCTAAATCCCTTCCTTCAGGGCTGCTTTCCAGCCTCTCATTCCCAGTCTGTCGCTGCATCTTTTTAAGCCAGTCAAGGAGTGGAATAATCATTTTGTTCTTGTAACACCAGGTCAGCATTTTGGAAATGTCTGCTCAAATCCAGCTTCTGCGGCAGATTTTCACATGTTCCTAAGAGTACACATGGAATCACTTAAGCATGGCACCACAGTGGTGATTAGGCCTTTCAGCTCTCTTGTTTCCTGGGCACAGACAGAAACAAATACAAGGAAGACACAACCATAAAAATACAAATAAAAATAAAGCCAGATTCCTCTGCAGCTTAATCATGTAAATGTACAAATATAGCTTGACAGCAATGACTCAAGGGAAACAATGACCTTAGCAGCATTCTTAGACAGACCTGAGCCATAAATGAAAATAAATGATCTAGTGACATTCTTATCATCTCCCTAGCATCTACTGGAGAACACAGTTGACCTCTGCATATCTATTTCCTCTAGCACACACAGCATCAGGAGAGTCTGTTGTTTCTCCATAGGCACCCTTTTCTGTGCTGGCAGCACACTACAGGATTCCCAGCCACTGCACTGACTTTACTTTTACCTTGGCTTTCAGATGATGGCTTTTGCTCTGCATTACCTAGCAGAAAACTCTCTCTCTGTGTTTTTGCCTCCTGAGCTGCAGCCTTATCTTCATTTTCAATCCCTCTGGAATTCATTTGCACTCCCAAGAAGCAATCCCTGTACAGTTTCATTAGTCAGGTCTCCATGTCCACTGGGCAGCATCTGGGAAGAGCACCATCTCTTCACAATTAGGGCTTGGGAACTCAAGGGGTGCAAGGAATCACCCAAAATCTGTTCGCAAGATCAAAATGGCCCAAACACTGATGATCCTGGAACAAGCATCTGCTGTTGGACAGGGAACACTAATGCAGTGGGAAAAACTGCTGGGAAAGGGAAGCTGCTGGGATAGGACAAGCTTTAGACGTCCAGCTCGCACTCGTTTGAAGTTAAAGGGATTAAGGGGTCGTTTTTCTGATCAAGATAAAGCAATTATTTCTGGTTTCAGATAGGTAGTTGTTGAAAACACTGCTTGGGGGCAAGAAGAGTAACATAACTACTTGGCAACTTGTGCTAAACTAAATGTGGGCTTCCTAGTTCGTTGGAAGTTCAAGTATTTGATATATGCCTTCATTTTCAAACCTATTTTTTTAGTTTCCTGAGAAAGCTTAATTCTAGAACTTACTATCAAGATTCAGAAGACTTGTTCTAAAGCAAAACACATACATCTGGAAATTCTCCAGAATGAAAACTTTTTTTTCTAGGGAAGAAATTGCTTAGAGTCAAGACATTTTAAAAATACTTTTATTTCAAGAGGAACAAAAATTGAACCAGTATTTCCTTATAAATGTAAGACCATGAAGATCTGCATGGGAATTTTAAAAAGAGGCATCAGGAGGAGAGTTGCTTACCTTCTAAATGATAAATCAAGGAAAAATACCCAAACAAACAAACAAACTCAAAGCAACAACAACAACAAACAAAAAACCCCCACCAACTTGTACCTTCCTTAGAAGAAAAACTTAGCAGAAAGGGGGAAAGGAAGTTCTCTGAAACAAACCAATAATAAAATCTCCCAGTCAACCATGTGTTCAGTCGGTCTTAGTCAGTCACAGCAGACGTGAACTTGTGAGGCTTTAATGATGGCTAGCTGACAAGCCTGGCTTGGTTTTATGGTGTCACAGGCTAACCACCCTCATCCCTCTGCTATGAGACACAGCTGAATGTAGCAGGCGTCTTCTCTCCAACTGTTTCAGTCCAAGAATGGCTCCAAGGGGCTGTTTTGCAGACACATGGCCACCTCTCTCTCCTCTGGCACAGCTTGCAAACTTCCCACAAGCAGCAAAAACGCTGGCTGCACCTTGATCTGGAACAGCTAGGTTGATCAAAGGATAAGATTAATAACAGAATCACAGAATATTCATAGTTGGAAAGGACCTCTCAGATCATCAAGTCCAACAACAACAACAAAAACCAAACAAACCAAAAAACCCCAAACCAATCCCACCCACCCTTCCATGCCTGCCACTAATGCATGTCCTAGAGCACCACATCTACACATTTCTTAAACACCTGCAGGGATGGTTCCAGTGCCTCACCACTCCTTCTGTAAAGAATTTCTTCCTAATATTCAATCCAAAACTCCCCCTGCCACAACTCCAAAGTGGTTTAGTGACCTCCATAGTGATTTAGTAACACAGCAGTCACAGTAGTTGCAACAGGGCTAAGATTTCAAGTGTCTGCAGTCACCATAGATGGCAGGCTTACTCATGCAGGGCTCGAAGCCCTTCTCGTCCATCTGTGTGAAAACACACTCCACCTGAAGGGCCCCACAGATTTCAGCAGGACTCCTCCCAGAATCACACGCTGATTCACCCTAAGTGCAGCATCTACCCTTCACTCTCCACTGGT
The DNA here is from genome assembly GCA_013396975.1 of Bucco capensis. Lineage (NCBI taxonomy): Eukaryota > Metazoa > Chordata > Aves > Piciformes > Bucconidae > Bucco > Bucco capensis. The sequence goes on from VWZO01019261.1 coordinate 3,046, forward strand.
CCTGTGGGCCTCCTGACTTTGCTCTTATGAGTATGTTCTCCATCACCAGACACAGCGTCAGAAATAGGCAGCTGGTCTGGGTGCCTCAGGCACATGGCAATGCATCCCATAAGTTTAGCAGTCAGCATCAGCAGGGCTAAACAACTCAGCACTAGATTTCAAGAACAGGAGAGAGGGCTACAATCACTAGGACTGACTCCCAATGAGACACCAACAGGTGATTTCAACAAGCAACCCCCCTGCCAAGCCCAGAGCAGTCAGCAGGGAGAGAGCTGATCCTTCCAAAACTCGTTGTGATCTCCCTCATCTCCCCACACTGTGTATTGCAAGCTTATCTGCATTTTCCCAAAAAATTCCTTTTGTGTCCAGCAGTATCTGTGTTTTGCAGAAAGCAGTGGGAACAATGAGTTATGAAGACAGAGAGTGGCACACCTCGTGGGCTGCAAGGTCAGATTTTCCCAGGTATTCAAGCACCTCATTAATACCCGAGGAGAGTCAAGTGTTTATACCTTTTCAGCTGTTCATAATGGATCTCTTTCATAATTTTACCCGTTTTGGTGGTACCTGCAGGATTTGTTCCAGCTGTGTTTGGCACCATGAGAAGCACATAAGGACAGGTTACAGTTGGAGAGCAGACTGGAAGTGAATTCACTGTCTTCCTGTGATTCCTTCCACTCCCACTTTTTGTTTTTTCTTACCTTTCCACAGGGGAAAAAAGCAATGATTGAAAGAAGTTTGATGTGGGAGAGGGACAAGGATTTTACTTTTTTAAAAAAGATAAAGTACTCCAAAAGATGTTCCAGTTACAGAAAAAAAGTCTCATGTTCTGTCAAAAACGTGTTTTATCTACAACAACTTTGAGCAGTTGTGACTCATATTTGGTATGGTATGGCTAGGCTTCACGAATGAAGNATTTATCTCAGTAGCTTCTTCCCTATCCCACAGTACTTTTAGCCATATTTGTCAGATACAAGCTTCAGTACCAGCATTGCCTGTTCCCGCAGACTGCCTCCTCCTCCCGTGTATCTGGCTTCATTGAACATGATCCTAAATTGAATAGGGGCAGTTGTTTATAAAGGTAAGCCTAGAGAGACCCCAGGGAGAATAACTGATGCCTGAGCTCAGTGAAGATGAGCTCAAACTGAGCCCTCATGGAGGATGGAAAGGAGGGATATTTTCCTTGGTGCAGAAGCAACCATGACATCCACAGAGGGTCCAGCCAAACCTGGAGCCAGCAGCCCAGCTCTGGGCATGCACTGGTGCTGTGGGACCATCCTGGCAGCAGGACAGGGCAGGGAAGAGAAGGGGGTAAAGAGGGTCTACCAACCTGCAGAGCACTAGCTATGCACAGGGGCTTGCCTTCCCCAGCATCCAACCATGGCTCACCCACAAACATGCAGCTGGAGCTTCTGTGGCTGGCATCAGGCATGAACTGCCCTTGCCTATCTGGCTAATATCCATCTGGGTCCTCAACAAATGCTAAACAGAAAAGCTGTTTTTGAGTTACTGTAGTTGAATATCACTGTGCATGGGCTTATGACTTTTGTTCAACTGGATCTTTTGTAATGTTTGGGGCACAGATAAAGATTTGCATGCTGCTTCCACATGAGCAGACACAGGTAGATGAAGCCAGCATGTACTCCTCCTCCCTCAGTGCTGCCCTGTTCCTCTGCTTACTTGTGCCCAGTTGTAGATGTCAGACAGAAAATAGGTAAGTGGATGCATGCGAATAAAAAAGAGAGAGAAAGAAAGGAAACATCCTGAAGAATTCTGTGTGCCTGCTGCCAATCATTATAACAATATTGGTCATCAAGCACAGAGGCAGATTACTCTGCTGTCTCCTGCCTGGCTGGCCACACAGTAAGGACTTTAGTCCAACACATCAGTTAGAAAGCCATTGAACTTGGAACTTCTGATTCTCTGATAAGGAGAAAGTGCGACAGCCAGACTGAGAGCTGAGAGCCAGCTACCTTTTATACACTGTAAGTCCAGCTTCATGCTGATATTTAAAAGATCTTTGCCCTTTAACTTGAACAGGAAATCTTAAAATGAAAAATAAGCTGCTTAAAGAAAGGGGTGAGGCTCACTTTAAACATAAGAATGTACATAAGGATAGGAAACAACAGGTTGTTAAGAAACTACAATTCAGTTGTAAAAAAAAAAATAAGGCCCAATATAGATTTTAATTCCCCTCATTAGGGATCAGAAAAGAATATTTTTCCTTCTTATTTTGAGGTTTTGTCATGAGCAGAGGAAACTCATTTTCCCTCCCATGTCCTGCACACCTCATTTTGCCTGCCACCCTAGAGCACAGGGTGTGAACTATCTCTTCTCCCATTCCCTGAGCACAGGGAAAGCAGTTGGAAGGCAATGCCAAGAGAGAAGTGGGGAAACTAGCCACTGCCAGAGGCATAGTGGATTCAGAGCTGCATGGACCACAAACCACCAGGACCCATTTTGGTGTAATACGTATGTTAGTGAGCTGAGCAGTGCCAAGGCATGACCTTGAAGGCTTTGTTGGCTATAGCAAAAGAGTACATAGATGTCAGTCTAGGACTTCTTGAGGGGTAAAGGCAAGAGATTTTCAGATCCTCAAAGTCTTCTCAATTCAGGAACCCAAGATGCCTCCAGGTAGAGCAGCGGTGAAACTTTTAATGCATACAGAGCTTTGAGATTGGGTGCTTTCAGGATTAGGTAGCAGCAGAGCAATGTGATGTTTTAGCAGTGCTAAACAAGTGCTGGAATAAGGCACCTTTTTTACTCCTAAGTCTTACCCTTGCATCCAAAGATTTTATACCTTCAGACTTTCTTGCGTAAAACAGCAACTACTCTTCCATACACAGATTTCCTCAAACCATTGACTTAGTGATGTGGGATGCCCAAATGCTAGTCAAATACATATGCAGAGATCAGTCCAGGGAATCAATCTCTTCTCATGCTGTCACTTGGTAGCTTCAATGCCACCAAGCCACATGTCCCAAATGACATCACTGATGGGGATTATAACCCCAGTGTCAGATGGCAAAAGGGGAAAAAATAACTCAGTACTATTAACTATTACAGCCTTACAGCCTTGCTCTTTAAGTCAAATTAGAGAGAGATTTACTGCCAAGTCTTACAGTGTCCAACAGCCAGCATGGCTCAGTCCAACACATTGGCAGGATCAGACTGCTGGTGCAGTGGAAAGCCTCCTTCTCCAGTCCCAAAGACAATACTGAACCTGCAAATGACTGCCCTGAACTACCCAAACTCTCTTTGAAATACTGCTGATGGATAAGTGCCAGCATGCCAGTGGTGCTACTGCACGGAATTTCTCTCTCTCACCCAGTCACAACACACAACAAGCTGGCCAGAAAAGCATACCTCTCAGCCTGGGGATACCAGTGGCTTCTGAAATGCATGACACCCCAGCTTGCTCCTCTAGTTGTACTGAAACCACTCAGAAAACCCAATGCCTCCTCAGAAAATGAGTGGTTTCTGTGCTTCCTCCCACCTTTCCCCAAAGCCAGATTCCCAAAAGGAGCAAAGCTGGAGGGGTCCTTGAAGGCACAGACTGTTACATCAGTGTGCAGATATGGCACCTTATTTCACTCCTTCCATGCCACTGTAGTGGGGGCAGAGGACAGCTCTGACCTCCCAGGTACTGTCCCAGGTTTTCTCCAGGACACTGAATTGTCACAGTTTCACCAGGTTCCAGGAGAAGCCCCAGTCTTGGATCTTGCACTGTACAAAGGCAGGGAGCTCAGACCTTTGAGTCAGGGCATTAAAACCAAAACAGGGAATTTGCCTTTTACCTTGTCCTGTGTCTTGTTACATGACTAGACATTATTTCCAAGAGTCCCTTGTTGGAAAAATGAGCTCTTGTCTTGTTACCCTTGATGGGCACCAGTATAATTACAATAGTGTCCAGGGAATGACTCTTTCCTCATTACAATTATGGCCAAGAAAAACCCTGGCACTGAAGTGAAAGAGTTCCAGGAACTAGCTAAGAAGCTGAGCAGAGCCAGCTGTGAGTCTCTTTGCAGTGTAAGCAACCTTCCTGCTCAAGACTGACCTCAGCTGCTCCCTTTGCAATTAGAGATGTCAGCATAGGGGAAGAAATGGTGACTTTTATGGAAGGTCATCTCTACTCAGCTGCAACATTTTGTCCCCTCTCCCCACTGCATCTCATGATTACAGTCTCCATAAACAGCCTGAAATGAGTGAGGGCAGCAGAAAGGGCATCCTTTGGTAGCTCAAGCAACCCACAGTCCAGGCAACACTTAGTTTGCCCAGCTGTGAAGCTGGACATGAATTCAGGTCCTTCCTTCCTCCTTCCCCATGCCAAAGGACTACCAGCTGATTTTAACAGCAGGTTTGTCCTCACCCTCTGGCTTGAACTTGACTTTGGGCAACTGCTTAGGTTGTTCACTGTCTCTGCTGTTAAAGGAGTAGTAGCTGTGGAACGAGCAAGGCAAAAGCAATAAAATCACACTTATGGGCTCTGGCACCTGCTGTTGCCATAACAGCACTGTCAGTGACACTATATCAAGAGTTCAGTTCCACTGGTATAAATCACAAGATTGTCTGTCTCACAGTCTGTCTCACCCAAGAGATGCAAGCAGGGAATTCCCTGTGTCAGGCAGGTATTCAGGCATGGTCACGAAGCAGATGAATCATTCTGGAAAAATAACCATTCAGACACAGCCAGGTGTTCACCAGCCTTTTCTCTTCTACTTCCATTCCCAGTAGCAGCTTCTCTGCGAGACTGGAGGTACTGTGGTGCCTGCATCCTGGTGGGCACCATCCTGGGAGAGGCAGGAAGATGTCTCCACTCAGGGCTGTCAGGAAGTAAATCCTGCAGCTGGTTTAAAATGTTTACCCAGTTTTACCTGGGAAAATATATGGATCGGGATTCTGCAAGTTCATTGTCTTCCATAATGGCCACAAAAACGATAAGGGGGCTGAAACACCTCTCCTATGAAGACAGGATGAGGGAGCTGGGATTGTTCAGCCTGGAGAAGAGAATGCTTCAGGGGGACCTAATAGTGACCTTCCAATACCTAAAGGGAACTTACAAGAAGGCTGGAGATGGCCTGTTTGCAAAGGCCTGGAGTGACAGGACAAGGGGCAATGGTTTTAAGTTAGAGAAAATAGATTTAGACCGGATGTTAGGAAAAAGTTCCTCATCAAGGGGGTGGTGGAACACTGGAACAGGTTGCCCAGGGAGATGGTTGGGGCCCCATCCCTGGAGGTATTCAAGGTGAGGCTTGATAGGGCTCTGGGCAACCTGATCTAGTTGGGGATGTCCCTGCACACTGTGGGGTGGTTGGACTAGATGGCCTCCAGAGGTCCCTTCCAACCCAAGCGATTCTATGATTCTAAGTGTTTTGCAGTCATTTGTTGTTATTCCTCTGCCTATCCAGTGCATGCTCTGCTGGCACAAGATGTTTGAAGCACAAAGCAGGCATCCTGAAGAGCATCCTCAGGTCACAGAACATTGTACTGTGGGGGAGGACATAGTCCTGGGTGCATCCACTGAGTCTGATTGTTCATCGGCTATGGCACCAAGTCCACGTTTGTAGAACATGGTTTGTGGTAACAGCTGTTTATGGTCAAGTGCCTCCAACACTTGGAAAGCTGGGATAAGTCAGTGCTATTAGTCTTTTGCCTACTAGATCCCCGATGGCATCTCCCCAAGGACATAAAAAACCAACAATGTCAGAAAAGTGGATGGAACAGTTGGTGTGTCTCTCAGACTGACACCTGGACTTTTAGGAGAAGTAGTCACAAAGCACAGATCTCTATCACTGGTTGTTATGTGGAGCAATTCAAAAGCAGGTGTTACTTGGCTACAAGCAGAGATGACTGAAAATGTTCCACCTACCTTGCAGAAATATGTGCTCTGCTTGCTTTCACTATGACAAACTTTAAGCCTTTTGTCTGAAGCTAATTACTGCTTTTTTCTTCCCAGGGAAGAAGGAACCCATCTCAGAGAATAATTACCCTACAGCCTCTAGCTTTCTGTTTCACTTTACAGGCTATATAAAACAGTAGTGTGTTCTCACCCAGATTAATAGAGACATTTGCTCAATGTGAATAAAAAGACCTTTCTTCTCCAAACTTGGGAAAAAAATCCCGAAGTTCTCAGTATCAACATAGACTGCACTGAGCAAAACTACTGCTAGACTGCTGGATGCCTTAGGTCAAGGTTAGGACCTTCCTTCTACCTGCACATTAGATGATTTGACCCTATCTTTTTAGCTTAGTCATCATCCTTATCCATATGGCTCTGATTCTGTCAGCAAACAGTCTTAAAACCAGGTCTGGCCTTCAGCAGGTATTTTAAGCTGATGTTGTTTGCTGCTTATCTTTTCATTGTGCCCTTGAGCACGCAATGGTGCCTCTATGATACTGGTGCTGTATACTACTATTTTGATGGGCTCTCCTCACTATTTCAGACACTTTCAAGCCAAGGGAACACTCAACAAAGGATGACTGCCTCTCAGGGCAGATGAAACATCACAAGGCCCAGAGGAAAGCTAAGCACAAGAACTGTGCAATGTGGAAATGAAAGCTAGGATTTGGTGGATGGTTTCTAGAATCATTTTAGACTATAAAGGCTGAAAAGAGGCACAGAGAATACAGGATGAAGATGATCCATTCCCAGTCATTGTTGTAGGGGATGCCCTGCTGAGAGGAGCAGAGGCCCTAATATGCCGTCCTGACCCACTCCACAGGGAGGTTTGCCATCTCCCTAGAGCATGGGTTAGGGATGTAACAGACAAACTTCCNCGGGACAAGGGATCAGTGTTTAAAGATCATAGTGACAGCTGAGATGGGTCTGGTAGGAAATGACACACACAAAAAGGTGTTGGGATCACCTAAAGTGCATCTATACCAANTTAGTTTTTCAGGTGGGTAGTTATGAGCTTACTAGAAAAAATGCTAAATCAATCTGAAGAAATTTTAGAGCCTTGGGGCAGCGGTTTAAGGGATCAGGAGCACTAGTTACTTTTTCCTCTATCCCTTCAGTAACAGCCACCAATGAGGAGATGAAAAGGAAGAGATATCAGGTGAACTCATGGCTCCGGGACTGGTGCTACAGACAGGGTTTTGGGTTTTTCAATNGAAAGTGTTTGGATTAGGTTAAGGGTCAACAGAGATTATATTGCTGTGGGGGTCTGCTACAGACCTCCCAACCAGAGCAGTGTGGTAGATGAAACTTTCTATAAGCAACTGGAAGAAATCTCATGGTCACTTGCAATTGTTCTTGTGGGAGACTTGAACCTCCCAGATATCTGCTGGGAATACAACACAGCAGAGAAGGAACAATCCAGGAGGTTCCTGGAATGTGTAGACAATAACTTCCTCACACAGCTAGTTAATGAACCGATCAGGGAAGGTGCCCTGCTGGACCTACTGTTTGTGAACAGAGAAGGTCTTGTGGAAGATGTGGCAGTTGGAGGCTCCATACAACTGCTCAGACATTATTCTCCCACCCATTCCCCCTCCATGGTAGGATGGGAAGGAGAATTGGGAGTGAAATGCCAAACAGAACACTACAAAGAATGGAGAAATAACAGGATTAACATGAAAACTAAACATGACTCACTCACATACAGAGCTGTGCATACCAAAAATTGCTGCATCTACCCATGCCAGGCCCCTCCACTTATATAGTGGCCATGATGTCACCATGGTATCAAATGGCCCATTGACTGGTTTGATTGTTGTCCTCAGTGGGGCCCCTCCCAGTTTCTTGCGCAAAAACAAATCCTATCCTAGCCAAACCCAGGACATCATCCACCCCTTATTCTGTATCTACACCATAAACAGCAGAATTATTCAACCATTAACACCATACAACTTAATTCACTGGCTGTTTACACCCAAAATTAGATTATGTTGCATGCATATTGGACTTCTCCATCCTCCCGCATCACCCACCATGTGAACCCAGGTCCTTTGGCACAAGCAATCCCTTGGATGAGTTTGCCTTTGACTGAAGCAGGACTCACACAGGCTGTTGCCTCGTACATTCTTCATGTGAGCCATGGGGACTTTATCATGGGAGTTTTGAGTGGTAGATCCTCTTGTGCTAACCAGGTAGCTTGTTCTAAACACTTATCCCAATTTTTAAAGGTCCCACCTCCCATTGATTTCACTGTAGTTTGTTGTAGTGTTCAATTTTCCCAGAGGCTGGTGCGTGATGGGGTATGAGATACATCCACTCAATACCATGCTTTTCAGCCCTTGTGTCTATGAAGCTGTTTCAGAAGTGAGTCCTGTTGTTTGACTCATTTCTTTCTGGGGTGCCTTGTTGATATATGACTTGTTTTCAAGACTCAGGATAGTGTTCTGGGTGGTGGCATGGTACACAGGATAGATTTCCAATGATCCAGTGGCTTCTTCCACTATTGTACGCACATAATGCTTGCCTTGGCAGATTTGTGGGAGTGTGGCATAGTCAACCTGCCAGGCCTTTCCATATTTATATTTCAGCAATCATCCTCCATACCACAGAAGCTTTAACAGCTTGGTTTGTTTGATGGCAGCTTACGTTTCACATTAAAGGATCACCTGTGCAACAGTGTCCATGGTCAAGTCCACCACTTGATCTTGAGCATATCTATATGGATGAGAAGCTCAACATGAGTCACCACTGTGCACTTGCAGCCCAGAAAGCCAACCATATCCTGGGCTGCATCAAGAGAAGTGCGGCCATCAGGTCGAGGGAGGTGATTCTCCCCCTCTAGCCCACTGTCGTGAGACTCCATCTGGAGTATTACATCCAGTTCTGGAACCCCCATTACAAAAAAGCATGGACGTGCTGGAACACGTCCAGAGAAGGGCCACGAGGATGATCTGAGGGATGGAGTACCTCTCCTATGAGGACAGGCAGAGAGAGTTGGGATTATTCAGTCTGGAGGAGAGAAGGCTCTGAGGAGACCTTACTGTGGCCTTCCAGTATCTGAAGGGGGCCTACAAGAGGTCCGGGACAGGTCAGGCAACAATAGAACTGGAATGGATATAAGCTTGAGGAGGGTGGATTTAGGTTGGATGTTAGGATGAAGTTCTTCACTGTGAGGCTGGTGAGACACTGGAACAAGTTGCCCAGAAAAGTGGTGGAAGCCCCATCCCTGGAAGTTTTTAAGGCTAGGCTAGATGGGGCTCTGAGCAACCTGATCTAGTGGGGAAGTGTCCCTGCCTTGTTGGAACTAGATGATCTTTAAGGTCCTTTCGAACCCTGACAATTCTATGATTCTATGTCACATCTCTTCCTTGTTGACCTGAGATGTCATGGCCCATCAAGCTACAAATAATTCACGCTTGTGTTTCCAGTCCAAATCCACCTAAGCCACTTTAATCTTACCGGCTTAGTAAGATTGTTTTGATGTTCTCCAGGCCTGACTCTTGGCTACATGGACATCCATGTGATATACTTTCATCACCAGGTTCTCTACATGAGCAGAAATATCTTGCCGTAATTCCTCAGCCCAGATGGATTTACCTCTGTGCTGCCAGTTGCTCTAGTCCACTGCTGTAATCACCCCCACAGGGCATTTGCCACCATCTGTGAATCGGTATAGAGACAGAACACTGACCACCTTTCCTGCTCAGTGATATCTAAAGCCAGCTGGATGGCTCTTACCTCTGCAAACTGACTCAATTCACCTTTTCCTTCAGCAGCTTCGGCGACTAATTACATAAGACTCCACACAGCAGCCTTCTACCTTCAGTGTTTTCCCACAATGCAATAGAACTCATCAGTGAACAGAGCATATCACTTCTTGTTATCTAGTAGTTTGTTATATGGTGGGACCTCTTCAGCACGTTCCCTCCTCTTCCTGAAATCTTTGACCTCTAGCCAGTTTCTCATCACTTCCAAGATTCCTGGGCAATTAGGGCTCCCTCTTCAAGCCCATTGTATCATCAGTGTAACCTTTTTACTCCATGAGGTATCAGTTGCGTGGTTTATAGAGGTGACCTAAGTCCTAATAGGGCTAAGGTCCTATTAGAGTTAAAGCTGGCTAATACTGTGAGTAATAGTAAAAAGAACTTCTTTAAATATGTTAATAGTAAGAGGAAGACCAGCAATGACATTGGCCCATTACTAAATGAGGATGGTCACCTTACAAATAGTGACATTGACAAAGCAGAGATATTTAATGCTTTCTTTGCCTGTCTTTAACATGGAGGGTGGGATTTGGAACACCCAGCACCACAAGTCAGGGGCCAGTGACAGGGTGTCTGTCACTGCTGTAGTTGACCCTGAACTAGTGTGTGATTTTCTCCTCCAGTTAGACTCCTATAAGTCTATGGGGCCTGATGGGATCCACTAGGATACTTAAAGAGTTGGCAGTTGTCATAGCATGTCCTCTCTAGATGATTTTTCAACATTCTTGGGAATCTGGCAAGGTCCCAACTGACTGGAAGTGGGTAAGTGTTGTTCCAATTTTCAAGAAGGGCAACAGAAATGACCCTGGTAACTACAGGCCTCTTAGTCTCACTTCTGTGCCTGGTAAAATTATGAAGAAGATAATTCTGGGAGCTATGGATAAGCATCTGACAGCACAGTCATACGTCACAGCCAGCATGGGTTTATGAAAGGGAAGTCATACTGAACAAACTTGATTTCCTTTTACGATAAGATTACCCATTTAGTTGACCAAGGGAGACCAGTTGTCATCTTTTTAGACTTCAGTTAGGATTTGATACTGTCTCCCACAGTATCCTAATTGACAAAATGTCGAGCATACAGCTCGATAATAAAATCATGAGGTGGGTATAGAACTGGCTGAGGGATAGAGCTCAAAGGGTTGTGGTAAATGGAGTTTCTTTGGGCTGGTGACAGGTGACGAGTGGGGTCCCACAGGGATCCATCTTAGGGCCAGTACTGTTTAATATCTTTATAAATGACTTGGATGTAGGACTTGAAGGACTAGTAAGTAAGTTTGCAGATGATACTAAATTGGGGGGTGCTGTGGACTCCATTGGAGGATGTGANTGAGGAGGGTGGATTTAGGTTGGATGTTAGGATGAAGTTCTTCACTGTGAGGCTGGTGAGACACTGGAACAAGTTGCCCAGAAAAGTGGTGGAAGCCCCATCCCTGGAAGTTTTTAAGGCTAGGCTAGATGGGGCTCTGAGCAACCTGATCTAGTGGGGAAGTGTCCCTGCCTTGTTGGAACTAGATGATCTTTAAGGTCCTTTCGAACCCTGACAATTCTATGATTCTATGTCACATCTCTTCCTTGTTGACCTGAGATGTCATGGCCCATCAAGCTACAAATAATTCACGCTTGTGTTTCCAGTCCAAATCCACCTAAGCCACTTTAATCTTACCGGCTTAGTAAGATTGTTTTGATGTTCTCCAGGCCTGACTCTTGGCTACATGGACATCCATGTGATATACTTTCATCACCAGGTTCTCTACATGAGCAGAAATATCTTGCCGTAATTCCTCAGCCCAGATGGATTTACCTCTGTGCTGCCAGTTGCTCTAGTCCACTGCTGTAATCACCCCCACAGGGCATTTGCCACCATCTGTGAATCGGTATAGAGACAGAACACTGACCACCTTTCCTGCTCAGTGATATCTAAAGCCAGCTGGATGGCTCTTACCTCTGCAAACTGACTCAATTCACCTTTTCCTTCAGCAGCTTCGGCGACTAATTACATAAGACTCCACACAGCAGCCTTCTACCTTCAGTGTTTTCCCACAATGCAATAGAACTCATCAGTGAACAGAGCATATCACTTCTTGTTATCTAGTAGTTTGTTATATGGTGGGACCTCTTCAGCACGTTCCCTCCTCTTCCTGAAATCTTTGACCTCTAGCCAGTTTCTCATCACTTCCAAGATTCCTGGGCAATTAGGGCTCCCTCTTCAAGCCCATTGTATCATCAGTGTAACCTTTTTACTCCATGAGGTATCAGTTGCGTGGTTTATAGAGGTGACCTAAGTCCTAATAGGGCTAAGGTCCTATTAGAGTTAAAGCTGGCTAATACTGTGAGTAATAGTAAAAAGAACTTCTTTAAATATGTTAATAGTAAGAGGAAGACCAGCAATGACATTGGCCCATTACTAAATGAGGATGGTCACCTTACAAATAGTGACATTGACAAAGCAGAGATATTTAATGCTTTCTTTGCCTGTCTTTAACATGGAGGGTGGGATTTGGAACACCCAGCACCACAAGTCAGGGGCCAGTGACAGGGTGTCTGTCACTGCTGTAGTTGACCCTGAACTAGTGTGTGATTTTCTCCTCCAGTTAGACTCCTATAAGTCTATGGGGCCTGATGGGATCCACTAGGATACTTAAAGAGTTGGCAGTTGTCATAGCATGTCCTCTCTAGATGATTTTTCAACATTCTTGGGAATCTGGCAAGGTCCCAACTGACTGGAAGTGGGTAAGTGTTGTTCCAATTTTCAAGAAGGGCAACAGAAATGACCCTGGTAACTACAGGCCTCTTAGTCTCACTTCTGTGCCTGGTAAAATTATGAAGAAGATAATTCTGGGAGCTATGGATAAGCATCTGACAGCACAGTCATACGTCACAGCCAGCATGGGTTTATGAAAGGGAAGTCATACTGAACAAACTTGATTTCCTTTTACGATAAGATTACCCATTTAGTTGACCAAGGGAGACCAGTTGTCATCTTTTTAGACTTCAGTTAGGATTTGATACTGTCTCCCACAGTATCCTAATTGACAAAATGTCGAGCATACAGCTCGATAATAAAATCATGAGGTGGGTATAGAACTGGCTGAGGGATAGAGCTCAAAGGGTTGTGGTAAATGGAGTTTCTTTGGGCTGGTGACAGGTGACGAGTGGGGTCCCACAGGGATCCATCTTAGGGCCAGTACTGTTTAATATCTTTATAAATGACTTGGATGTAGGACTTGAAGGACTAGTAAGTAAGTTCACAGAAGACACTAAGTAGGGGGGTGCCATTGAAGGCAGAGAAGCACTGCAGGGAGATCTGGACAGATTGGAGGACTGGGCTGTCACTAATCATATGAAGTTTAACAAGGGCAAGTGCTGAGTTCTGTACTTCGGGCAACCCGAAAACCACCTACTGACTGGGGAATGAGATACTAGAAAGCAGTGGAGAGGGATCTGGGAGTATTAATAGATAATAAGTTAAAGATGAGTCAGCAGTGTGCCCTAGCAGCCAAAAGGGCCAACCAGGNGGAGTATTAATAGATAATAAGTTAAAGATGAGTCAGCAGTGTGCCCTAGCAGCCAAAAGGGCCAACCAGGTCCTGGGGTTCATCAAGCACTCCCTCACTTGCTGAGTGAGAGAAGGGATAGTTACACTTTACTTAGCACTGGTGTGGCCTCACCTGGAGAACTGTGTACAGTTTCAGGCACAATACAAGAGGGACATGAAGCTGTTGAAGAGTGTCCAGAGGAAGGCCACAAAGATGGCAAAGAGCTTGGAGGGGAAGTCTTACAAGGAAAGGCTGAAATCACTTGGTCTGTTCAGCCTGGAGAAGAGGAGACTGAGGTGAGACCTCATTGTGGTTTATAACTTCCTCACCAGAGAGGAAGGGGTGGGTGCTGACCTCTTCTCTCTGGTGACCAGCGACAGAACCTGGGAGCATGGCATGAAGCTGTGCCAAGGGAAGTTCAGGTTGGATGTTAGGAAGAGATTCTTTACCCAGAGAGTAGTGAAGCATTGGAACAGGCTCCCCAGAGAGATAGTCACAGCACCAACTCTCAAGGAGCTTAAGAAGCACTTGGACAATGATCTTAGTCACATGATGTGGCTTGGGGTTGTCCTGTGCCTAACTAGGAGTTGGACTTGTGGGTCCCTTCCAATTTGGGATATCCTGTGATTCTGTGATTCTGTCACCTTCCCTTTGAACATTCAGCCCAGTACGGGAAGTCAGGGTGCCAGGAGGAGTTGTGCTTCAGCATCAACTGCTCTCAGGGCAGTTCAAAATCCTTTGTATGCTGCCAATATCTCTTTTTCAGTTGGGATATAGTTGTCGTCAGATCCTTTGCATTCTTTACTCCAAAATTTGGGGGGGTCTGCTTCAGGTCTCTCCAGGTGCTCTCTGACAGAGACTCCCGCTAGGGCCATTCTTCCCCACTGTAGTGTAGAACACATTTTTAATACCCTCTGCTGGCCTGAGGTCTACTGCATGCACAATCTCTTGTTTAGTTTGTTCAAAGGCTTGTCACCGCTCAGGGTCCAATGTAAAATTGTTCTTCTTCCAGGTCACTTGGTAAAAAAGGCTCACAGTCATGCTGCAGTCTGGGATGTGTCCTCCAGAAACCCACAAGAACTAAGACAGCCTGTGTTTCTTTTTTATTGGTGGGTGGGCACATAGCTGCTGTCCTGGTAATCACATCCATCAGTATCCGGCAACATCCATCTTTTCTCCCTAAGAACTGGATCTCCTGTGTAGGTCTCTTGACCTTACTTCATTTGATGGTGAAACTGGCCTTCAGAGGGATACAAATTATTCCCTTTCTAAAAAACTTATTCTGCTGTGTCACCCTACAAATTGACGTCATCAATGTATTCCAGGTGTTCTGGAGCTCCATCCCATTCCAGTACAGTCTAGATCGGTCAAATGGCAAGTAGTAAGGCTGTGTTTCCACCTCGGGAGAGTCTATTCTAGGTGTACTGGACACCCCACCAACTTTGCTCCAACAAACCAAACTATGTCCTGCACTCTGGTTCTGTGGGAACCACTTGACTGCCTTCGACTCCAGTTTGTAATGAAGCTCCAGCATACACAGTATAACAGCACTCCTTGCTGGCATGCCTTCATCCAGTCCATGGTAGGCTACTGTTAGTCTCCATTCTCTGTTAGACTTTCTCACTAGCTGTATGGGGCTCTTGAAGGGTGAGCAAGTTTAGCTGATCACCTCTTGGCTCTCCAGTCAAATTTTAGTTTATAGACAGGAATTAGGTAGCCTTGTTTGGTGCACTGTTGCCATTGTGCACCACTGTGGTAGTGACCAGCACCTGCTGTTCTTTAACCCTCAGGAACCACAGAAGGGTCCTCCAAGAGATCAGGCAAGATGGACAACCATTTATTTCCCTCCATCTCCAAGGTAGCTAAACCAAAGGCCCACCAGTAGCTTTTTGTGTCCTTGAAATACCCTCTTCTGATGTCACCTATGCCAAGGATGCATGGGGCCTCTGGGCCAGTCACAATGGGGTGTTTATGCTACTCATTTCCAGGTAAGCTCATTTCAGCTCCCAATACACTTAGCTGTCAGGATCCCCCTGTCATTCCTGAAATATAGATGGGGTAGAGCCCTCAATAGCTTGATGGCATTAGGTCACACTGTGCAAGGCTATCTACTACAGCCTGGGGCTCTGATATGCCAGGCCATCTACATCGTCCAGTAAACCTGACTGTCCATTTCCTCCAAACCTGGCTGAAGACAGGACCCCTCTAATCCTGATCAGCATCACTCTCTTCCTGTGAAAATTACTTGGAGGTTCCTTCAAGAGGATCAGAACTAAATCAGCCTTTCTACTCTGCTTGAGGAATTTCCAACTGGAAACTGGAAAGGTGCTCTTCCTGGAGGTATCCCCTTTCACACTTGTTTTCACTTGCAGTTCATGTACTTGTGCACCTAGGAGAGAAGTGGGTTTTCCATCCCACTTCTTTACATCCTCTGTGTGGTCACATAGGTAAAACCAAAAGAGTACCCTGTGGTGTGTACTCTCTTGGGTAGGGGAGCACCTACTCCTAATAGCTGAGACATGAGAACTTACAGGCAGGGAGTAGGAAATGTCCTCTTTGAACTGATGGAACTTCCAGTGTGGTTCCTCCACAGCTGAAACACACATCTATATGGAGGAAGACAGACTTCCCTTGTATTGTTGGAGTTGACCAGCCAATTAATCTGCTGTTTGTCCTTGGCCATCTTTCCAGGACACTACTGGCAATGAGCTGGCATAAGACTGTGCTGCACTTCATAGAAACTTCCACCACATGAGTGGGGTACATTGGACTTGGTCTGCATTTGTAGGTGACTGATCATCCTTCTGATCATTATAAATCCAGCACATCTAATTCCCTCATGTACTGGATACCTCACTCTATGGTGGTCCAGTTGCCCAGGTGGCACATTACATCTTTCCTCAAAGGGTACCTTTCCTCCACGCTTCCTTAAGTCATCTCCAGATTCTGAGGGCATGTAGAATCATAGAATCATAGAATGGT
>VWZO01019262.1:0-51732 GCA_013396975.1 Bucco capensis
TATGATTTTAGAGAGGCAGCAATTACTTTAGACTTTTTGTTTTAGTTTCAGCAAGGTATTACATTCAAGTAGATAGAAGTGCCTTACACTTTTGCACCTTTTTGCAGTTTTTTGCACTTCTTATTTTTTTTTTGCACTACATTTTTGTGTAAGTTTGTTAAGGTATTATAGGTTTTAGTGTTACTTAAGTTAGATTATAAGTATGGAAGGTTTTGACAACACTAAAATGCATGCTGTCTGAGCTTCAAGGGTTGACGTCACTCTTAGGGTCCATGCAGTATGTTGCTTCCATACAACCAATAGAGTACTGTTTTAGGTTCTGGGAACTGGCCACTCCCAAGAATAGTAAGAGTATTAGTAAAGTCTGAAAGTAAGTTTTTGATAAGTATTTTGATAAGTATTTTTAAGAAGCTACTTTTTAAGGTGCTAATTTAGCCTGCTGACATCCTGCCAAGTCTTCTTTACCTACCTCTAGTTCTACCTAAGGTGTTTTCTTTAAAAATATAAGTATAGTATAAGGTTAAGATGTACTTATTCAGGTTTTTAAAATTAGGTTTTTAAGGTTCAAGCTTGTTCCTTTATAGTCGTATGTTTGTTATATTTTAGCAGATATTTTTAAACATAAAGGGGGGGGAGATGTGAGTAGTTAGTTAGTTAGAGCATATAGATAGGGATTGGCGACTGGAAGATTTCGTGCTGTGTGGAAAGATAGGACCCCACTCGTGATACCTTAATAAACAATAGTGTATGAGTTATGATGTGAGCAGACAGAAATTACACTGTGAACAAGGGGTATATAATATCATGTTACGCACAAATAAACGCCATTTGCCTTTGACTATACAGGTGTCTGTTGGGCATGTGGACCGAGCGATCTGGGTTTGATTGCCATTGCCGTTCCTGAACCAGGTTGGTGCGCTCCGACACGCAACACATGTATATGTATATTTAAGTTTAGTAGTTATAGGAGATCAAAATTTTACATTTTTTATAGCTAAAAACACTATAAAACCTGAGAGATTATAACTAAGCATGTTAAATTAAAGGTGCATTAAAGGAAAGTGTTTGAGTTTGCAGGTGAAGAAAGGTAAGAACATACAAGCTACCCTTATGGTAGAAGGCTTTGAGCTCTTTAAAGAACTACTAGGGATCCTCAGTAGAGGATATAATACAGATGACATACCTTGAGTTTTCAGAGTAAGAGAAGCACAAGCCACTTCATCAAAGTTAACTTCTAACAGCTTATTTTATCGAAATACAAGTCCATGCAGTGAGAGCTTTTCTATTTGTCTCAGTGAATCATCCTCCCACCCTAAAGAACTGAGTTAAAAAATAATTTATAGCCTGTTTAGAGGAGTTACATAGATTGTAGATAGGACAACTACAAAAAACTTCAGTAGAGTCTCTACATATTGGGCTACCTCTGATGGCAGCTCCTTCAAACACAATGAAGTTATAACATACTGGTCTATTTAGTGAGAAAAAAAAGGTGGCTAAAACTTCTAGGGAGAAGGCAATGAGCTGATCAACACTATACTGACTGCTTGCTTAAAAACAGCAGCAGATGACCTTCTCCAAATAACTCCAGTCAAGTAGCAACCACACTAGATGACAAAGTCTGGTATGTTGTGATGGTAAATAAGGAGTAGCTCCATCCCAGCAGTGGTGTTAGACTGTTGGGAGATGAGTCAAGAACAGAACTGCATCCTGTAGCCCAGCTGAAGCAAAGCAGAACCTCAATATGGGAATAAAACAGTATTTAGAAAATCAGCACATGCAAAGGGCATGTAAGATCTTATTTCCCCTTCCTTCTACACAAATCTTCCCATGCCAAGTCCCAAAACACACAATACTCTGTACTCTGCTGAACTCTTCCATCGAATTTTTCTAATGCTCCTCTAGAGTGTCTTTACAGCTATTGCTATTTCTCAACTGGCTGCTTTAGATTGCTTTTGAAAATCCTGTCAAATGCTAATGACAACAAGTTCTCTGTTCCTCTCCTGCTGATCCCAAAAAGCCTTTTGGAGTTCTAGTTAAGAAAGATCACGTGTGGGCCTTGGAGTGGAAAAGGATTGGCAGTTTGCAACCAACTTTTCCTCTTGGCACAGGAAACTACCCACTGCTAGGGCTGTAATTTATTGACATGTCTTTCACTAGCAGGTCTCACGGCACAAAGTTATCCAGCTCTTCCCACATAGCTATTCCCACTCATTGCACTTATTACCCAGAAAGCCTTCTAAATGTTATGTAGTAGAAAGAATCAAGAAGTTCTGTTTTGCGGATCGTATTCCTTAGCTTGCTTTTTCATTTCCTCTTATTCAACAGTATCACATTATGTTCCCTCTTCTTATGTGCTTTTGCTCTTCACAAAGCTCTTTAAACAGCTGCAAAGGGGGAGGGACCACTATGCTCATGAAAACTCCACTTTGCAGAATGCTTCTGCTAGGTCCTACTGTCTGTCTCTTTCCAGGCTTTTAATATCTCCAAGATTCAGATTTGCTTTTACATCTCTTTCTTGTGCATCCCTGACAGAGCCTATTGCCAGCTGTCTTAATTGAAGAACAGTAATCCACCTCTTCTTATTGTTGCCATGAGGAATACGTACACCCTCTTTCTCTTTGTAGTGAGCTCCTTTTCTTTTAACGGTAAGTGATCTTTTCTTTCAGCTACAGTTTGCAGAGCAGTGATAGCTTTGGGGGCCAGGAGGCAGGACTGTGTTACAACCTCTCAGACAATTTGTAACTATCACTGCAGTAGGTTGCAGACTTTAAAAGGATGCATGAAATTGATTTTAATGTTGTTTCTGGCTAGTTCGGTATCAGCAAATCTACTACAGCTATGGACAGACAGTAAGTTAGACATAAAATGACAGAACAGTAGGAGATGACAATCACTAAATAATATCCCAGGATCATATTTGATGGAAAAAAGCAGGTATTCTGCTG
The DNA here is from genome assembly GCA_013396975.1 of Bucco capensis. Taxonomy (NCBI): domain Eukaryota; kingdom Metazoa; phylum Chordata; class Aves; order Piciformes; family Bucconidae; genus Bucco; species Bucco capensis. The sequence continues at coordinate 2,946 of VWZO01019262.1, forward strand.
AGAGTGAAACAATAACAAATGAACCATGACATACCTTAAATAAGACTGATCTCAACCCTGTAGAGTTATTGGCTCAAGTTTATATATTTTGCAAAGTTCATATTTCCTAATTGTTTGATTAGTATGTAAATGGTTTCAATTAAGTGGAAATGTGTAAATACATGCTAAAAAAAAACAACAAACATATATAAAGAACATATACTTTAGTCTGCCAGGATTTCTTGCATATGTTTCAGCCAACAGACACAGCCTGACAGCGCATTTACTGTGGAAGCTTCTTCCTGTGGAGAGACTCCACTGAAGTGTTCAGGGTAAAAGCTAATCTAGCCAAAAATCACATCTTTCTCATAATTACCTTTTCCTCCCGCAGTTGTTTTGTTTCTTCAATTACTGAAAGGCAGTTTTAGGAAACATCTGCTTTGTAACAAATTAAGAGTGAAGGCCTACTTCAGATTTATTTGCATTAATTGCAGTATAGAAATTAAAATAGTCTTTAAAATACAGTAAATTCACCACTACTCCTATTAGAACAGTAAGTGTTCCAAATTGGCATACACTGTTCTAAGAGGTTATATAAATGTTTTTACTCAAGAGTATGCTGCAAAGCAACAATATCACAAAGTAATGCCAGGGAAGATAATGGGATTGTCTTATTGCTGCTACTCACTTACTCTTTACTAATTACAGAGGGGAATTAGGTGCGTCACCACTGTCCACATAAGCTGTTTGTGAGAGAATAACAGAAATGATAGCACATGCCACAATATATTACAATATATTATTTCTAAAGAAATGTTATTTCAACATTTATTAAAGTAACTGAAGCCAGGGAAATGAAGGAAACAAGCCTTATGTTAAACTCTTCAGTTCAGACAGTGAGAACAGTGCACTTGCCTGTATTTGTCAAAATTGTTCTTTATTCTCTTCTGTGGAAATCATTCCAACTGATTTGTCATTACACTGAAAAAAATAATAAAACACAGAATGACTAGTTACTTCATCTTATATAAATTAGACCACGTAAAAGGGAAAGTTTGCATAGGGGAATGAATTAAGTCTGTGGGTTTTTTCTTCTGCTGTGAAATTGGAAGCATCCTGATGCAATTTTTTTAAATGGTCATAGTTCCGCAGAGAAAACAAACTTCCTGCAGGATGTGTATTGCAAGTTAAGTGGCAATTTGCTCTCCTTGTCATGGAGCAGATGTATAGCGTGTTCAGTGAAGCAAAAAATTTCTCTAGCTCAGGATCCACCCCAGTGAGTTTTCTCTATTACTGCTTTCAGTATACAAAAATACTCCACTCCAAAATGAGGACTGCTTCATCATTCTTTTAAAAATCATTTGTCTAAAAGCATCAGTCTGCGCTCTGCAACATTTCTGGTGATTACTGCTCTTTAGAAAAGAAAAAAAGACACCACTTTGGGAGGAAAACTGTGCATGTACATTTCTAACAACTCTGAGAGGCAAAAGAGGAGTTTCAAATCCATGGCCACTGACATTATGGAACGCATACAAAAACCTTGAATGCCTGGTAATTATGTTCTCATTAGATGCCATCTAGTTAATACGTAGATTGGTAATGGAAAACAGATTAGAAAAATGATACAAGAATCACTCATTTTTATATGTTATTTACAGAGAAGTTTGATTTAGCAACCTTTAAGGTGGTGTATTGCTGACATCTAGTGGTATTTGAAACAGGCAGATGAGTGAGATGGGAGAACAGAATCATAGAAACATAGAATGGTTTGGGTTGGAAGGGACCTCTGGAGGTCATCTAGTCCANTGAGATCTCACTATAGCAAAGTGGCAGAATCACCTCTCTCAATCTGCTGGTCACACTTCTCTTGATGCAGCCCAGGATGCCATTGGCCTTCTGGGCTGCCAGCGTGCACTGTTTACTCATGGCCAGCTTCTCATCCACCAGCACCCCAAGTCCTTTTCTGCAGGGCTGCTCTCCATCATCTCATCCCCCAGCCTGTATTGATAGTGGGGATTGTTCTGACCCAGGTGTAGGACCCTGCACTTGGTCTTGTTGAAGCTCATGAGGTTCACCTGGGCCCACCTCTCCAGCTTTTCCAGGTCCTTCTGGATGACTTCCTGCCCCTCAAACTTATCAACAGTAGCCCTTTTGATCTGTATTGCCAATGGTTAAGTTGTTTCAAGGATGGGGTGGCAACTTTCTAAAGAATTATTCACTACAGGAACCTCTTGCCTAAGAACAGATAATAATTTCTTAAAGGGATTAATTATTTAACCAATCACTTTTTATAATTAAGTCATGGCCTGCATTCATCTGCATGAAGTTCATTGACAGTAAATACTTCAGCTCATTGCCCTCTACAACTACCTTTAAAGAAGGTTGTAGAGAGGTGGGTGTTGGCTTCTTCTCCTTAGTAATTAATGACAGAACCAGAGGGAATGGTATGAAGTTGTGGCGGGGGGTGGGGTGGTGGTGTTAGATTTGATATTAGGAAGAAAGTCTTTACAGAAAGAGTTCTGAGAAACCGGAACAGCCTTCCCAGGGAGGTGGTTGAGTCACCATCCCAGGAGGTGTTTAAGAAATGTGTAGACATGGTGCTCCAGGACATGCTCTAGTGAGGGCAGGTTTGTGTTTGGTTTTTTTTTTGAGGGGGGGGAGTTGTTTTTTTTTGTTGTTGTTGTTGTTGGACTCGGTGATCTGAGAGGTCCTTTCCAACAATGAATATTCTGTGATTCTGTGATGTTCTCAACAGACATGCAGACCCCACAGTATGCTCTGATTTGCAGATCAGATGACTAGGCTTGCTAGAATTATGTTTCAGAGAATAGGATTATTACAAATTCAAAATCAGCTTTCTGCAAATATTATGAAGTTTCTACTTATTTCCTCAGTGTTTATCAAATAGTCCATATGCTAGAATATTTACAGGAAAATACAGAAATACAGTGAAAATGTATTTAACAACTCAAACAAAAATTTGCTGTCTTTGCTAGCAGCATTCAGTGATCACTGCATGAAACAAATCAAAGGACAGTGTATTTATATTTCAGTTACAGCCACCTGCTTATGCAACAGTGGGAATGGCTGTTAAAAAAACAAAATCAAAACAGAATAACTTTAACTGAGATTCTCTCTTTAGCTACCAGAAGGTTTCTCACCTATGCTTATAGACAGAGAATGATTTACTTCTAGTGTGGCTCCATTTTCTTCAGAGTATCAAATTTAGCTTTATCTTGATTGCAATATAGAAGAAAAAAAAAGACAATCTGGAGCTTAGCAAGGATCAGCATAGCTCTAGCTTGATATGCCTTTGATTAGGCAGGCTTACACTGAGAATAAATGTAGTATTAAAATAGCGCAAGGTACAAAGCAAGTGTGAATCAAAAAACGACCCAACAAACACAGATCTATTCACCAAATTTTTTTTTACCAGATAGCTTGGGAAGTATTTCGGAAGCCTATTCTGAAGAACAATGTCATGGTTAAGTATATATTACAAAATTTGTACTACCAATGCCACAGCCCATGCTGGTCTTAAAAGAATTAAAGGAAGCCTAAGGTTTATCTCAATGTTTCCCCAGACATTATGTAAAAAGCTGGTCTTAGATGTGAAAAATCTGTCCAGTGATGGTTCCTTTTATATCTCTCCACTTTCTTACTGGATCAGAAACAAGAAGTTCTTATAGTATTTTTTAAATGTGAGTGGATCTCAGAAGTACCACGTTTCAAGAGAGACTTGTTCCCCCTAGTAACTTACAGGCCAGCTCACAGGGAAACTAGGCACCTTCTAGAGATGCACACAAACTTTGGATGCTTATGTGATCCTGGTCTTTCAATGTCTGCCTTTCACTGGATCTCATGGATGCTACAACACAAAAAACCAGAACAAATTAATGCATTACAAAGTTAAAATACTTGCATGGCGAGTGGCTGTTACTGTGTGGAACTGCTCTGGGCAGAAGCAAGAAGCAAGTTTGCTGTAGGGACACTATCCTCATTTCTGCAATATCTAGGGTTGAGTTAAGTGCCCTTTCCTATGGAAGAATGACTCTGTCAATTGGATTAGAATCTGCTTTCAGTAACACCTGTGTCCCTCACTGTTAGCTGTATAATACAACACAGAATCACCCTACATACAGCAGAAGAAATCTCTCTGGGTCAGTTCTATTGGTAGGATCTTACCAGGACCTTAGTCATCAGTATTATTATGTGGTCAATAGTTGTTTGAAAAGTCCGTTAGAATGGCTGTAAAAAGCACATGCAAGATCCAGAGAACAGATGCAGTTACCTCTGTGGTTGTGTCGTAAGCTGTTCTGCTCCATAAAGAATGTTCAGGCTTGTTTCATAGTATCCCACAGATATTATGTTTTGCAGTCAATGAACATCAGATTTGGCCATCTAAGATTTACAGTATTTGTAGTGATCAATAAATCAGGATTTGTTTCTACATAAAATAAGGTTTTCAAATACAACCATTCTGAAACAGAAATATCACTAGCTACCAAAGAGCTTCCAGTCATTAAAAAACCCTTGTGACTCCTATACAGCTCATGCCCTGGTTTTCCCTGCAGAGATCAGAGTCTTTCAATTTGTACGCGTGTCTGAAACTGTGTCCTGTGACACTAAAGAGAGAGGGCACAGCCAGACTCCTTGCATTTGGATCATTCAAACATTCTTCCTCTATTATTAAGAGAGTGGTTTGCTCCCAGTTGCTCTTTCTGAATGTACACCCAAAAGTATCTATCAACTTGAGCTTCACATTTTCCTGTGAAAATGTTCTGATATATCTGCTTTGATCAATGCTCTGTGAAAAACAGTCAACTTCAGCAAAGCAGATGTTGGTGCAAGCACCATGTCCTTCTGTTCACACAAGTCTAGTCTTCAGAAAACGAAAAGCCCTCATTATTTCATGAAAAGGATCTGATGCACAGATATTCTGTAATCCTTACATCATGTCACTTGTCTCCCTTCTCTAATCATGTTATGTGATGTTTTACAGGAAGCACCGCAGCAGATGCTGAAGAAAAGCTTATGAACCACCTACTGAGTCCTGACAGGTACAATAAGCTAATTCGACCAGCTGTCAACTCATCCCAGTTGGTATCTATAGAATTGCTGGTTTCTCTGGCACAGCTCATCAGTGTGGTAAGTTCATATTAGGCTATGTGTTTTAGTTCATTACTACCTGCATGGCACTCTAAGTAAAAGTCATATTGGTATTACTAGGTCTCTGTTATTTTCTAGTTTACATAATAATACTTAGTACACAGGGCCCAGACATATGATTTACTGGTTTTGTACTTCAGAATGCAGCTACAACAGGGAGGTCAATCTATGCCTAAGCAATACAGGACAACAGTCAGATCTTCATTCAATAAAATTCTAAAAGTCTTGCCCCCACAGGCCCCAGCAATCAACAACCTATACAGTGAGGACGAATGGGCAAGGGTCAAGAATGGTACAGCTCAGTCCCTATTCCTTTATAGCCTCACTCTTTAAGTAGAAAGCAAGATTAGGCATCCTATAGGCTCTAACAATCTCAAGGATCTTCAGGATCAGAGAATTAACTTGTTTTCCTGCAGAAATTCTCCTGAATCTTTGACCTCCTACCTTGTCACTTCAATAGAGTCCCAACCACACAGATCTGCTGCAAAGAAATTTCTCTCCCAGAGAGGCAGCAGTGCCACAGAGCACAGCCTGCCGCTGAGAGCTTACATGGCAAACCTTACATAAACCACAAAAAAGTTAATCTAGGCCTTCGTGGTGGTGGTCAAAAGTGACGACTGTTTCAAACCAAATCCACAAGGAAAGGGGAGTGGGGGGGAATAAGCTCAGCAGGGTAGAGGTAATTGTTCCAAAACAGCCATATTTACTCCAGTCACTACTGTTCTTGCTAAAAAGCACTTGGAGCTCTTCACTTGTGGGAATACTATCAATTACGAGAAATGCCTGTCTTGAAACGCCCTAGATGAAACCATGCTGCGCAGCTGGAAATACCCTCAAAAGTACACTGTATACATCTTATTACTGCAATAAAGTGAACCACTTTAGAGGAGAACTTTTCTATCTCTTTTTCCCTGCAGAATGAGCGGGAGCAGATTATGACTACGAACGTCTGGCTGAACCAGGTAACCAAACCCACAGAGGCATGCTCTTGTAAACCACAAATGTGACTGCTTTCCCCCTGTCACAGTGATTGTTTTGTTAGTGCTGCCCTGGACACTCCTATCACTACTGTATAATTCTTCTCTTAGGAGTGGATTGATTATCGTTTGGCTTGGAAGCCCTCTGACTATGAAGGAATAAATAAACTGAGAATACCTGCAAAACACATCTGGTTGCCAGACATTGTGCTTTACAACAAGTAAGTAAAAGCTCTGTAGTTTATACAGACAGTAAAGAAAATTTTAAGCATGTATCATGAAACAAGCATCAGAACCAATGAAGTAGGACTGAATTTTGTCACTTTTAGCCAGCACAAATTGTATCTGACTGGAGTACTGGCCTCCAAGACAATTTTAGTAAAAATCAGGGCTCCAGTTAAAGAAATTGCAGCAGACCTGGAGAATGTATGCAGCGTGAGCTGTTATAACACCAGAGGATCTGTGACAAGGCTCACAACTGAGACACAGATCTATATCAAATTAGACTACATGGAAAGCATGAATTGTAAGTACATGCCAGCTGTACACTGGTCATGTTTGCAAGAAGACAAGGCATCTGGAATTCTATCAGATATCTTAGGTTCTGAGCTACATTTTTGTTTCCTACTTCTTCTTCTCCCCCTCCTTCCACCACAGCCTCCCGGACATAAATCTGTTACAAAGTTCACATGCACCAGAACTCCATGAGATAACATTAATTTACAAAACCAAATTATGTTCTATTTCCATAAAGCACCAAAAACTCAATTATAAGAATACATAATAAATCTGCCAACATTTCACTGTTGCTTTACAGTACAGAGAAAAAGAAAAGCTTAGTGCTAAACCATACTTCAGTTCTTTCAAACAAACAGATAACTGACAATTTTGTTTAGCTTTGTTTTGTTTTTAAGTCTCTAGTAAAGTCTTGAGGTGATGATAATAATTATTTGGGGGGGAATCTAAACTTATAATATCTTTCATGATGGTTTGTGAATATATACAGATGGGAAACCTATGAAGTTTATATATAACTGAGTTAAGTCCCTGGAATCCTACTACTAGAAATCAGATTTGAGAAATACTTAAAACTATTATATGAGTGGCAAAATAATTCAGGCAGTAGATTAGGATGTACTCTGCCTGCTTAAATCTTGTTCTAGTAAACTGTGCCCCTGCCATCTGCTTCTTTCTTCCTTAGTCCCCAAATGAAAGTATTGAATGGATTGTAAGAATGGAAAGAAAGGGTTTTAAAAGGTTTCATAAATGTATGGGAAGAAGCTTTTAGCCTCACCATATCGGGTTTTTACATTAGTTCAACTCTTCAAATTAAAACTGTAGATAAAGGACAACCTCCAGAACTTCCTGCTGCTGAAGCAGTGGAGGCATCGGTCAGTTCAAGAAGGTGCTAAGCAAAACAAAGAGCATCCCCATGCCCCACAACTCTGTCCATATGTAGCCTGTGCACAAGACTGCAGAGGGCACTGAGACAGTACCAGCAGCCCAGCCTCTGCCCCACAGCTTAGCCAGGTGCAGCCAGCAGAAGAATATAGATAAGAATCAGAGGGCTGGAGCACCTCTCCTATGAGGACAGGCTGAGAGAGTTGGGATTATTCAGTCTGGAGAAGAGAAGGCTTTGAGGAGACCTTCCTGTGGCCTTCCAGTATCTGAAGGGGACCTACAAGAGGGCTGGTGAAGGAATTCTTAGGATGTCAGGTAGCCATAGGACTAGGGAGAATGGATCCAAACTAGAGGAGGGGAGCTTTAGTTTGGACATTGAGAAGAAGCTCTTCCCCATGAGGGTGGTGAGACACTGGAACAGGCTGCCCAGAGAAGTGGTGGCAGCCCCATCCCTGGCAGTTTTGCAGTCCAGGCTGGATGGGGCTCTGAGCAACCTGATCTAGTGGGAGGTGTTCCTGCCCATGGCAGGGGGTTTGGAACTAGATGATCTTGAAGGTCCCTTCCAACCCTGACAATTCTATGATTCTCAGCCCAGGAGTCTATCTGTCGCAGTGCGAGACGGAGACTCGTTTGATGCAAACAATTGTCCAACTTTATTCAGGCATAAGTATCTCATTTTATAGAGTTATGGTAATGTTACAGAGTATTACATTCTTTCTATTGGTTAGTAGCAGTAACTATATCATCTTTTCGTTGGTCAGTATTTCGATTCTTCATTTACATACTCATCACATTGGTTAGTTTTTGATTCTTTATTTACATACTAATCAGAACATACTTATCAGAAGGTCTTATGCAAAGCATCTGGGGAATGTGATGTTTACCACTTTCCGTGTCAAGATGACTCCTTCNAAGATACAGTTGTAGGAGTGGCCCACATCTATCCAGTATATTTTATCTCATCACAGTAAATATAACTCAGGGAGATACAAATGTGACAAATAAAGTACAATTTATTTACTAAAAAAATAGCAATTTTATTGCAAATTAACAAATTATCCTTGTATGCTGTAGTGACTCCTGCATCTGGTTGTTTCACTGCCTATATGAATTAGCTACAAGAGTCTCTTGCTCAGTGTCAGGCACCAGGGTTTGCAACGTACGGCCTTTCCAGAGCCAACTGTAACTGATCTGGAGAACAACTACAGGTGCCAACCCATGGATATTTGTAGCACTTCACAGCTCAGAAAAATGTTATCAACATCATTCTCACACTGAATCTAGAATCTAGGAAGAAAATTTACACCATCCCAGCCAAAACCAGATCTCAGTTGCTCTCATTTATTTACACTTGTAGAGAGTTTGGTCTTACATTTCTGCAGATAACATACTGTCTTTAGGTTATGTGCATGTGGACTGTGTCTAGTCCAGATTCTTCCTTGCAGTCTAACAAATTGGCTAACCCAGCTTTTAATAAAAGCAATTGATCAACATAGGAGCAAACCTTTCAGTTTCCTCATCTGAAAGAAAATAAAAGAAAGTCACCAACTGCTGTTTCTTCCTATTGTTACACTTTTCCTTTGACAGCCCAATTGGCTGAGTTTGAAAGGTGTTGCATAGCACACTTGAGAAGATGCAGTGAACACACTTGATTTTTATCAGCAGTTGATCACTTCACATTTCTACCTCAGGATAGTTCATAGGTTAAATGGTCCTAAGTTGTTTGCCCAGAAATAAGAGACAGAAGAAGATACTGACTCCTGGTTGACAATTGTCTTCACCCTGAATTAAAGGGCCCATCACAACATAGAAGACTGTCCTTGTGGAAGTTCAGCAGTTGGAGGAGATACAAAGCCAAGATCTGTGGGCACTGAGAACACTGTGGCTTGTCTGCTGTGGTTTTGTAATACATAAACATTAACTGGAGTGATGCAACAAATTACAAACTATATAATTGTATTTCCTTTGCCTACACTCTCCTTGCCTTTCTAACTAACACTGCTCATCTTTACTTCCTTGTCTAAGTCATTTAGGAGTGCTGCTGTGTGCTCTTAGCAGTGACTATGTTTCAGATCAAAGGTACCTCCATTTTCATGCTGGATGATTTTTTTTTTGCGCAGCCTTCAGAGATGTTGTAAGCCTTAATTACTTTAATAAACATTTACAAAATATTTTGAGGTTTTTTGATAAAACTGAGATGTATATTTATTATTTAATGATAATTTTATAAAATAATGTTTTTAAGTATTGGTCCAATTCTCTGATTTGGAAAAATGCATATACTAATTTCTCTATCGAATTCTAGCTCCCTACAACATCCATTTCAAAATCAAACCATTACAAAATTTTGATTCTAGAAACAACTGAGGCCCGCATGACCAAAAATGTCAGAGCTTTTTTGTTTTCAACTAAATTTTCCCTCTTAATATTTTATTATCTTCTCTCCTTGTTCTTTCCTTCTTCCATTAGTGCGGATGGCACATATGAAGTTTCACTGTACACCAATGCAATTGTGATGAACAACGGGAGCATTCGCTGGCTGCCCCCAGCCATTTACAAGAGTGCCTGCAAGATTGAAGTTAAGCACTTCCCATTTGACCAACAAAACTGCACCTTAAAGTTTCGCTCTTGGACATATGATCACACAGAAATTGATATGGTGCTTAAAACTTCCATGGCAAGCATGGACGACTTCACGCCAAGCGGTGAGTGGGACATCGTAGCGCTCCCAGGAAGAAGGACTATAAATCCTTCGGACCCTACTTATGTCGATGTGACATATGACTTCATTATTAAAAGGAAACCTCTTTTTTATACCATCAATCTTATAATTCCCTGCGTGCTAATTACATCCTTAGCCATACTGGTGTTCTACTTGCCTTCAGACTGCGGTGAAAAAATGACCTTATGCATATCTGTGCTGCTTGCCTTGACTGTGTTCTTGCTGCTGATTTCCAAAATTGTCCCTCCAACATCTCTAGATGTTCCATTGATTGGGAAGTATCTCATGTTTACAATGGTACTCGTGACCTTCTCAATAGTTACCAGTGTCTGTGTCCTCAATGTGCACCATAGATCTCCAAGTACCCACACTATGCCCCCTTGGGTAAAGGTGGTTTTCCTTGAAAGACTCCCAGCCTATCTGTTTATGAAGCGTCCAGAAAATAATTCTCCACGTAAAAAGCCATGCAACTGCAAAAAGACAAAAGCAGAGCATCCTTTTATGGAGCCAGCAGACTTCTACAAGAACTCTACCTATTTTCTGAATACAGCCTCTGCCAAAAAATATGACACGAAAATCACTGAGACTCTTGACAATGTTAGCAGTCATCGAGATTTTAGGTTACGAATGAGCCCAAAATTTTCTCCTGAAGTCCAAGAAGCAATTGATGGAGTCAGTTTTATAGCAGAGCACATGAAAAGTGATGACAATGACCAGAGTGTAAGTAAAAATAAGAAATCTTCCCAGTCTATCCAGACTTTATCTCCTTCCTCCTCTGTAACACACAGTTCTTCAGAAAGCCTGTCCAAACTCTCCAGCTATTCTAAAGTTTTTAGAAAGATTCTACCTATAACTTATAAAAGGAAGTCATTTTTGCTGCATAAATAACTTACTGAATAGCAATTTGGTAAATGTCAATTCTCTCTTGGAAAGTAACATGGCTCTTTCTAGAAGAGAATATTGATTGCCCAGCAAGTCATGAAACACCCTTTGAAAAAGCTGTGTTGTCACACCCAAGTAGTGTTTGGCAGGGGAAAAAAAATAAATAAAATTGAGTTCCAGGTCAGAAAAAGAATATTTTTCCCCGTTGTATTCAGTAAGACTGTGACTCAGCCCATAGTCAGCCCATGTTAACCAGAAACAGCCTATCTTCAGCTCAAGCATTTGTTATTTAACAGGGCACAGAAAGAAGGATTTAGTAAAATTGGTAAAATGTCTTTGTAAACACTCTCTCCAGACTAAGGTCTCTGTCCCTGCATGGCAAACACATTGGGGAGAATCGAAATCCTACTGCCAGCAGAGCTGACACTTCTTCCATTTGAGTTAAATAAGACTCATTGGCTAGAAGAGATACTTTATACATGACATGTTCAAGCAGCGCTGCTGCTGCCCTATCCACTTGCCCTACTAGCTAGCAAATACACTGTGAATAATGCTTTGAAAAACCAGTGGTTCAGAGTTTTGTTTAGACAAGGACTCCCAGTTAGAAAAAATCATCCTCATACCTACCAGTGTCCTCTCTCTGACTCAGACCCCGGCCAGACTCTAGGTTCTCTATTCCTGTTGTGTCCTCCCTCCCTCAGCCAAGTAGATTAAATAAGTCTGCTTTCTGATTGTGCAGAAGTCCCTTGAGAAGTATGACACTGAGCAGTTAATGTTTTCTATTAACTGAAATTACTGTTGCTATAAATAAAGAAGATCAGCTATTAACATTAGACAGGAGCTTGTAAACATTTAAAATGACTGAACAGAAGCAGACTTCATAGAACAGAAAGAGTCTTCTAATGGCTCAGAAATTCTTGCAAGAATGTGTTGCACACTAAATGATCTGCAGTTTTCCACTTGATATTAAGAACAATTTTCAAGGATATTTTATACATTAAAAATTAATGGAATGCTTTTCACAGAGGATCATCTGATACTATTTATCATTTTTCTAGAGCAATAATTTTAATCTCTGCTTTCTTCCTTCATTATCATGGTCTGATAGCAATTGCTCATGTACATTTATTACAGCCTGATGTCAGAAGCACGCAATTCCCATTAGCAGCAGCAGAAATTAAAAGTGTGCACTGAAGGAAAAATACTTAATGTTCTAATAGAAGACATGAGGTAATGGACATGCATGGTAAAGTCAGAGGTGAGGATGTCCCATGTATAACTAGAATCAGTAAGAGAGGAGAAAATAATAATTCCTGAGATGCAAACAAAGATTGGTATATTCCTCCTTTACCATAATAGCCTGATAGTCACTTCAGTTTGAGAACAGAAACTAAGGCAAGAGAGACAACATATGCAAGGCAAAAGGAGCTTTTAATGAAGGCAACAGTATTAACATGCATTAAAATCCTTGATTAAGATGACTGCTGCTAAGAACGCTGAAGCTAACCTTGGTTAACAGCAGTAAACACCCTCTATTTTTGTCCACTGAGATTAATAGTATCTGCAAACTAACATGAAAGAAAACATTTCTTAATTGGATTGTACTGTGGGTCCTTCCGGACTGGCTTCCACCAGCCAGACATGCTCAGTACCTGATGCATCTGACATCTAAAAAATATTGACAGTATTTTTCCCCATTGCCCAGAATGGTTGTAGGAAAAAAATCCCTTCCCAAGCCTAAAGTCAGCTTGTTCCTTGAACCTTGAGATTTGTTCCTTCTGTTTTCATAAACAAAAAATTGGCATTAGCTAGAGCAAAATAATATGACAAATTGCTAATATCTTTAATTGGCTTTGTCTTCCAGGTCATTGAAGATTGGAAGTATGTTGCCATGGTAGTGGACAGACTGTTTCTCTGGATATTTGTTCTTGTCTGTGTCCTGGGAACCGTTGGATTATTTCTGCAGCCACTTTTTCAAAATCACACTGTTGCCATGGACCCTTAGTTATCATTTCAAATTGTCCATATTTATGTAGATGTTGGGTCTCATTCAGCTCTCTTCCCCTCTGTTAAATCCACAGAGATGCCAAGTGAGTTGCTGTTATGTCAGATTTAGAGTAGGGAAATGGAAAGTAGAACTTGACTTATTGTGACAGAGAAAAAAACACCACATCACAAAACAAACAAACAAGCAAAAAAACAAAAAGCAGAAAAACTACTATTTTTCTCAATGAGCTCAGTACTTCCAGTGATATCTTGCCCTTTCTTCAATTATTTGGAGTCTGAACATTACAGAGAAAGGTGTTTATTGTGCAATATGCCATCCAGGCTCACAAGGATTATTATTTATGAAGTATTTTACACAGCTTGCCTCAGGAAGGACAGTGTCTTTCCTTAGAATTTCCCTGTTACAAAGAAGGTATTGCTAGGACGTTTTATCTCCTTCAAATGCATCAAAATTACTTGTGTCTGATTTATAAAGAGCTTTACAGGTGAAATCACCTTTTAGCTGTTTGAGTATGCTATTTAAAACTGAACTGAGAAACAGAGAGAGAGATACTTCTGAGATAACCACTAACAGGTTTCTCACCTTGCCATCTCTGAAAGGTGATTGATCAAGAGGCCAAATTAATATATGACAAACAAATGTGTATGCTGTGTTCAGTGATGAAATAGAAATAAAATGTAAAATTTTCCTTTATATAGATTTAGTCTTGAAATGTTCCTGCTGTTTTAACAGTTCATAGAACTGGGGTTCATACATGCTTTCACAAATGCTAAGAGCACAGAAAAGCATCTAGAGAAGACAGCTGTGAAAGGCAGCTAGAATGAGAAGAGACCTGAGAGCAAACAGACCTGAATGTCTTGCTGGGGTGATTTTCATGTGAATATAAATATAATCCTCAACAAATTAGCTTGGAAAGCAAGTAATACATGTACAGCCTTTGGCAAAGGAAAGATCAAGAGTCTGGACCCCCATGACAATCCCACCATGCCTTGTTCTAGGTAGCTTGTGACCTGCAAAAAGAGAAATGGGCTCCTGGCATTTTTCAAGCTAAACCAATCTCAGCGTTTCCTTGAGGTGCTGTCAGAACACATAACGATTTTACCACCATCGATAGGTGCAACTAATGACTGGTGAACAAACTGTTACAATCCACTACTCCTTTTGAAGGGGATTTGAGCCTCACTGGTCCCTGGGGAGGATTAGCTGACATCTAAACCTGCGTTCTTCAATAAGCCACAGATGAAGACAGCTCTGACTTTATTTGCCCTCGTCAAAACTGAGCTACATCTCTACCTAGATCAGCATTTCCAGGCAGCTACAGAAAATGACACAGATTCAGGCATGTCAAGCCAGCTACATCAACAACTTCCCAATTGTTCAGACTATCCCTGGGACCTGTGTTCACTCCCTGCCTGCCCATGGGCTGAACACCCTGGAACTGCTGCCACAGCCACTCCCTCCATCTCCCTGAGCCCTGGAAGGGCTCTCCTGGGAGCCTGAGCACCGCAGGATGGCCTGGTGTGGGCAGCCTCGGAAAGATACAATGCCAAAGCATCAGAAGTGGAGTGGGTGAGCTCTGTGGGCAGCCTCAGAATGATACAATGCCAAAGCATGAGAAGTGGAGTGGGTGAGCTCTGTGAGCAGCAGACACATCTCCCTGTGATGGTATACTAGAAGAAGGAATGGTTGTAACACTGCCATCCTCCCTTCCATTTCCCTCCCTTCCTCTATGCACTCTAACTGTGTCTGTTGCTGAAGGCAGGGCAAGATGAAGGATGACTGTAGGACAGCCCTATTAATGCAAGTGTGCCCCGTGACCATAGAAGTTGCAGCATCCTCCTCTAGTAGAGGATGGCAATGCTCTGGTCGTGTCCCAGACATCAAATGTTCCAGACATTGCTGGGCAGTGTAAAGTTTAAACGGGCCAAACTTGCTTTCCCAACCTCAAATCCTGGCTTGTCCTTCTGAAACCTAGAGTGCAGGGCTATTTCTCTGCAGGCAACTGAAACAACAGCTGTGAGATGCGATGGGAGCAGTGGGGAGCCTTCATCCACACAGGGAGATGCTCCTCTCTGTTAGGTTATATGCTGGGAGCTGACGTGGCACGGAACATCACAAGCACATGTGCACACACTGTCCCAGCTGCTAAGCAGCTTTTTCCGCTTACAGGGAAGCCAGAGAGAAGCCAGAGCAGCTGCCAGCACTGTGTAGATACTGTAAAGGTGAAGCCCCTTTAAATCCCACAACAACCCTGAACAGTGAATCTGGAAGAGGCAGCACATACTTAAATGCCAGAGCAGAAGGGAGAGGGTCTCATCCAGCCAAGCAACCAAGGATGCAACAAGTCAGCCACAGCCCCTGCAGTCCACCCAACTGACACTGGACCACTCTCTCTGCTATTTTTCACCCAGCACTAACAGCACTTTTGACTCTGTCCTGCTCTTACCTTCTTCCAATCACTACTCCTCTCCCTGGTCCCATTTTCTTTTCATCCTCCCCTCACTGCCTGAATGCAACTGGAATGAGGCTTCCAGCACTCCCATCTCATAGCTGGCCTTATCAGTATGAGCAGTAATGACTGATAATGCTTGGCTCCATAACTGCAGCCTTCAGCTGAATTATCACCAGCACAGACAAAAGTTTTAGAAAGGATTTGGCAGCTCAGCTAACAGCCAACACAGGGCACAGGCAGAGGGAGGCCTCAGACTTGACAAACCCAGAAAAACCTTTTAAAAGGCACATCACTGGCCTCAGGGAGAACCCTGCAGAACTAGAGCTTCTTATCCAGGAAATGGTGGGCTGTGGTGTGTTCCTTACACTCTGGACACCTTATTTTTTTTTATCATGAGTGAAGTAATGTCGTCTGTTATGTTCTTGAAAACCACCAGTGTATTTTTTTAAGTTTACAGAAATAATTCAATCTCTGGAAAATTTCAGAATAGAAAATTTCACCAAAGTCCTAAAATTCTGAAAAAAATTGACCTCCTAAAACTGTGCTTTCAAAGTGGGAAATGCTATTTTTGCCTAACCCTCAGCAGCTCCACCCACATAATACAGAGAACTGTTCCCAGTTTAAATTGTCCAAGGACTGTAGGGTTTTCTGCTTTGATTTTCTGGCAAAATTCCAAAAAGAAAAGATTTCTGGAGAAAACATTAAAAATTTAATTTTGCAGGCTAATATGAATATAAAGTCTCAGTTCATAAAACATAATCAACTTCAGGATATCCACTTTTCAGGGGTTCTACAGTAATGCTTTTCATGAAAAAAGAGGGGAGAAAAATGGTCACCCAAAATGCATTTTTAACTAAAACTGCTTTTCAATGGCAGTGTGCAACCACCTTTTGCTACTCGTGAGGAAAAGCATCTGTTGGCTCCCACCCCATTCCCTACCATTACAAAACTCTTTAACCATGACAATCCTGTCCTCCATCAAAACATGTAGAAGTATCATCACCACCACACACATGTACCATCTGCATCCAGGTGACTTTATATGGGGCTGCTTCTGCACCCCTGCAGCCACAGCAAACTAGAAAGATCAACAGTGTTGGCTTTTTATAGAGGGAGCATCAATATGCCAAGACAAGAGTGGAAAAACACTCTTTGCTGCATCACCTTAGTTGATAAAGATTTGATCTTAACAAATCTAACAAAGCAAAAGGCCTCTAAAAGTGGCATGTTTCTTCAAAAGCCAAAGCTACATAGTTTGTTACTGCAGATAATCTTGAGTAGATCAGCTTCCTCCTACCAATACAAATTCTTCTTCTGTGTTGTTCTGCAATGCAGTCATGGTGACGTGCTCTTACCACATCACTCTGCCTAGCCATAAAAATAATCCTATCACAAACCCGAGCTGATTTCACCAGGAGCTCCAGCATAAAATGGTAGAAACAAAATATCTGCACATACAAACACCACTGAAAAGTTCACTAACCAGGCAAATTAAGCTAAAATACCTGTGTTTGTTCATGCAATGGCTCTCTTCTGCCTCTGCATATCAGATATTTCCAAATTACTCAGGTTTAAGCACTGACTTTTGGGGAACATTGGTTATGATCTGATCTTTGAAGCTCATTTCTAGTTGGGACTAAAAAGAAACAAACAAAAAGCTCAGTTATAATGCTGCCTATATATGAAAACCAAGAAGGCAGAAAGGGAAAATACCTAGTCTCAATGCCCTGGAAGGGCAAAAAAAAAAGTATCGACAAAGGGTTAAGCTAAAAGATCAAGCAGCCAAGCTCTCTGGGAATAAAATCAGATGGACAGTAAAGCCTATTTCCTCCAAACTAATCAAATTACAGAAATTATCGTAAGAGCATGTGTCTGGAAATGGAGTGAATGATGCTCTGAGAGACAGAGCAAACAGGATAAACAAGCTCTGTGCCAAGAGCAGCCGAGCTGAACTCAGTCTGGTGCTTTCTCCCACTCTTGACAGAGTGCCAAACAAGGCCATCGTTTATCCTTCCCCAAGGCAGAGAGTGAAGCACCTACTGGGTGCAGCCTCTTCTCCCACAGCACTTCTCTCTCATCATTTCTAAAAACGAGGGTGGAACCCCGTATTTTTCTATCTCCCCCTCCTCTCTCAGATACGTGCAACAACAACCACTGTGTGCATGAGCTTTGCATCACCTGGTCACTCAAGGAGGGGCAAAAAGTGACATATAAGTTAACAAGGAAGCTAATGGGCACCTGAGGAATGAATTACTTTGCAAATCATCATTTTATGATTGAACTTCAAACATAACTGCCCATTCTCCCCCATCTCCTTCCCCCTGAACAATAAAGTTTTGTGGGATGAAGCTGGGATCCTATGCTCTTATTCTCCTTCCCAAATGTCACATTTCTAAAGCATGAAAGCAGGAAGAGTCCAAAGACAGTTGTTCTCAAGAGTTTGGTCAAGTTTGATCGCCAACTGAGTCTTGCTGGATCCCAGCTCGTATGGACATAATTTTGGGCTTAGATGCTGACAACTGCTGTAACATGCCTTTAATTACTTGTGGGTATAGCACAATCTTGTTACAGTCAAGCACCTAGCACTTCCACTTGAAAGATAAGAGACAGGCAGGAAAAAAACTTCAACACTAACAGCATAATTAAAAATTCAGTTCCCATTATCTCAGTTCACTGCTAAATCAGGCATTCTTAATGTCAATATACATTTCAGCACAATTCAATTATAATATTTTTATTAATTAAACTTCTCCTAGTAGATTGGTATGAGTTGCTGATGGAGAAGGAACCTGTAGAGCAGCTGATTGGAAAAATCTTTATCACTGCCAGATTACCAGGTTCACTTATGCAATAACTTAGGGGCTCTTGACTATTATCCTTGCCAGAAGACTGCTCTTTGCCTACAATAACATCTGTTTTGCCTGCAATTTATTTGCTGTTTCCAACACTTTGACAGCCTGGGTAGCTAGAAAGGGGGCAGCACAGCAAACCTAGTGGGAGCTCACTGTGCAGAGCTGTGCTCAGGGTCCTGCCGTCTGCTGCTTCCAGGCATTTCACACATCAGAGGAGCAGAGCTCTCTCTACTTCTTATGCTCCTACAATCCTGGCAGCTAAACTCATCTTCAACAGCCTCTGTCGACAGGCAGTAATTCATAAGACCATGGAGAGCACACACCCTCTCCTTCTAACAGCTACTGTTTGGTTTCTCTGTCAAGGTGAGTGACCCTTAATTTGCTTATTCTTTATTGGTAAGAGGGCAGTTGAAAAGGTGAACAGGAATTGGATTTAGTGCAAATTATTTTTAAGAAGTGCTGAAGCTCACTCCAAACTAATGGACAAATGTACAGAATCCTCATACAGCTCTTTTTATTTAGTTAGGTGGGGTTTGGCTCTTTCTTTTAAATTTCTCCTTGTACAGCAGTGAATTAGTCCTAATTCAAGAGTCCAAACACGACACATGAAGCCATTTTAATATTGAGAAAGTGCCTTACATAAGGTCAAGGTGTGGGTTTAGATATTGTAGAGAAGACCACAAAAAAGTTGCACTATTAAAGAGCTTTAAATATGTGCTGCAAACAGTGCACCTTCTTTCTCTCTGCAGATATAGAAAGCACCAAAACATTTCAATGATAAAAAAAATCCACTAATGCACTTTTCTAGATACAGTGGATGCTAAATTTAATAAGAGTGCAGGTGACATGTAAAAAAGTTGGCAATTTGGGATTGATATAATAGACAGTTATTGAGATCTAGCTTTAAAATTGTCTGTCTAAAAGATTTGAGAGTATTTATTCCAGGAAATCTTGATCTGAGAGATATGAACTATCAATAAATAGGGCAAGGCTAGCAGTTGAAAAGAGTGAATGAAATGTGTTTATTTTTTAGTTAACAAGTTGGCTCGAATGATTTCACTAATCTGAAAACAAACTCACCCTCCAACTAAACAAGAGAAGGGGAGAGGGGAAAGAAAACCAAACAAAAAGCTTTTAACTGAATACAGTTTCATATAAGGGGGACCCTCTTGTCTTAGGGAAAGCGGAGGTCTTACAAAGATTGGAAAAGTCACACCTGCTTTGTGTAACACTACAGAGCAGTCACCTACATATAAATTCTACCTCTCATGCCTGTCATCTCTTTCTCTGCTGAAAAACAAGCATCTGGCAAAAAATAACCAGGTCCTTGCAAATATCTGTAGATTCGGATTCGGATTCTGTTTAACAGACTGCAGTTCCAAGCCTTTGCCAAATTTGTATAATATCATCCATAAATGAGAAAAGAGGCCTTTTTCTGTTTTTCAGTTAGTGTGGTCCAATAAAGAGTCCCTGAAAAATTAAAGGCCATTTGCTTTTAGTGTCCAGCTGTCAGTATGGTTATTGCCTAGATAGTTCTGAGACTAAAAAGGTAGTGTGAGAAAAAGGCTTTCACATCTTATTCTGAAACAATTGAAAGACCTTGTTGTTTAAGAATTTCATTTTGCAACTTTTCTTATGGTCACAGGGCACCATAAATAGCAGTTACCAGTGGCAAAATGGACAATAGGAATATATTTTCAATAAAAATTACTTAGAATAATAAATGAGTAGTTAGCGCATTTCTTTGAATGTGCTGAAAAGTCTTTGAATATTATGGTTAATTATTTTTTTGTATTTTTTTTCATATTTTAACAAGCAGCCTGTTATCATCTCTACAATCACGCAATCGCAACTCAGGCTAGAAAGCAGAGTTCTCATTTTCTGGGAATCATGCTATTGCAAGACACTCCAACAGCTCACAAGGGGCCTGGGTCTGTCGGGTTACACTTTTGCCTTCCTCTGCTCCACACCCCTGCAGCTTTGGCAGGTCTAGGGGGCGAGGCCTCTGAGAAGAAACTGCTCTTGCACCTGCAATTCTTCAGTAACTCCCTAAAATTGTTTTTTGAACCTCCTTGCAAAGATATGAGGAAAACTCTGACATAGCTTTTCATGGCTTCTCCCAGCCTAAGAGAATGCCCGTCATGACATACTACCGCCCACTTAGCGAGGTTTGGCCTTTCCCCACGCATCGCAGGGATATTAAGCAGGCAATTCCCAGCGGGACACACACCACAATCGGCACTGCCCCCACCCCGGCCAAGCCTTCCCCACACGGGGTGCTGCTGAGGGAGGCTGCGCCTGCCCCCGCAGCCGCTCACCCTATCGTGCCCTCCGCAGGCTGCGGCGGCTCCGAAGCCGAGCACCGGCTCTACGCGGCCCTCTTCGAGAGCTACAACCGGTTCGTCCGTCCCGTCAAGAACGTCTCGGACCCCGTCATCATTCAGTTCGAGGTGTCCATGTCCCAGCTGGTGAAGGTGGTGAGTACCAGCCCCGCCGGGCCGCCCGCGGGAGGGCCAGCGCCTCTCCCGACACACCTCTCTTTTCCAGGATGAAGTCAACCAGATCATGGAAACCAACTTGTGGCTCAAGCACGTAAGTAGAGCTCACTGATAGCCCAGACAGCACTGACTCACCTCCTCCCCAGCGCGGGAGGTGTTCTCTATCCCGGGCGGGGAAACCTCGGCCCTCACGGGCCGCTCCAAGGGGCAGGAAGAGCCGTGCGCCCAAGGGAGGCGTTTGCGGGCTCCCGAGAGCACCGAACTCGCCAGGCTCCGCTCTCTCTGGACAAAGCCGCAGCCTAGAGAGCCAACATAGGCACGAGCAAGACCCCACCAGCCCCGCTCACGGCCGCCACCCTCAGCTCCTCTCAGCGCCGCTCTCCGGCGGGAACACTGCCAACCACGCCCTGCCCAGTGCGCTGCTGCCCCCTAGCGGTACACGGCGCCACGGCGCGCTGAGAGAGGGACGCCACCGCCACGGGCGCCGCCACCAACAGACCGGCATCGGCGGCCTGCCCGGCCCCACCGCTCGCCCGGGCTGCCCCACGGCCTGGAGCGCTACCTGCCCAAGCAGGGCCTGGCCCCGGCCGACGCCCTTGCAAGGCGGCACCTCCTTGCTCGTTAAGTGACTGGCCAGAACACATACCCCCATCTTACTGTCTCACCAACTGCGGCTGGGGCAGCGGTTAAATCGGGGACGGGCTCGGGTGCCGCTGTTAAACTAAATACTGTATGTTCGCTCTGAGGGCTCCCAAACGCGGTGCCTGGCAGACACCAAAGAGCAAGCACCTCGGCACGGAGGTCCTGCGCAGTATCAGTTCGTACTGCTTAGCTTCCCGAAAGCAGGAACAAGCCGAACATGTTGACTTCAGTTAAGAGGGCCTTCATGTGTTAAAGTTGCAATTACTCATGACACAGCTTAATAACCAACTTAACTGCTGGCTTCACCTCAATATTCAGCTTTGTTAAACTGCAATTTAATGAGCCCTAATTAACAAGACCGTTACTTCACTGAACAATGACACTCTGCAGCTCCTTCTGACCCCTCTACCCAAAGTCTGTCACTCAATGCTCACCACCAGAGCCTCCTAGGAATTTGGTTTCACCATGTCACAGATAACCTGTCTTTTTGAGATTGAATTTATTATTAAAGTCCTACACTCTCTGGCAAGAGAGTGCCTTATTCCTCTTTCACCTTGTTTCATCTACAGAGTAGACATTCTGGAACATGGAGTCACACAGTTCTATCTAGACCAACAGGCCCACTCACAATCTCCATGTGAATAAGCACCAGACATACACGTTTGTAAAAGAAACATCTAACTATAGTAGGATCCAAAATAAAACAACCCTAGAAATTGTATGTCAACACTTGGTTTGAGTCTAGTCCATTGAATTTCAATTTCTTCGCAAACCTAATATAGACTCATTTCTTCCATAATTAGATCTGGAATGATTACAAGCTTCGGTGGAATCCAGCAGACTATGGAGGTGCTGAATTCATCCGAGTACCATCTGGCCAGATCTGGAAGCCAGATATTGTTTTATATAACAAGTAAGACTCTTGTATATTTATCTTAATTGTGGGAAGAAGAGGGGTGATTGATGTTACTAGATTTTAAAAAATCAGTGTCAGATTCACTGAATGCACTGAAAATCCTGGTTTTCCACACATCTCTGTGTTCCACATCTCCCTAGCACTGTACTTGCCTCTGTGCCAGTTACATCAGCACTACTGGGCAGGCCAAAGCTTGTCCACTTCACAAGCTCCAACTTTTACTATCTTATCACTGTCTACAAGGGGGTGGGAAGAAATTCCCTTAGACTGGAGAGTTTGTGTCTGTGAGCTAGACATTTGGAAAAAACCTGCAAATTCTAGGTTTCTGGCTGTTAAACTCACAATTTGCCTTTAAAATAATAGCGTTGACTATAAAAGCCATAAAGTTTGTGTGTCAGTTTCTGAGACAGTGAGGAGCCAATCCATAACAAAATGTACCCCTGCTACGTAGGGCAGCATTTTCAGTAAAAAAATCTTTGGAATTTTCTACGTAGATCCAAGACTTAGGTCTTTTGCACAACAGTGATGACACTCCTTTTCTAACTGTGGCTTAAAACTTACCTTTTAAGTTTTACTTTTTCATAAAAAAACAACTGACAATTGTCACATGGGTCTTACATGATCTGTGCGATCAGGATAACAATGTCAGACTTAAAGAATCCCTCACCAAATCCACTCCTTATGCAAAGATGCACCCCAACCCTAAGCCCCTTTCCATAGTAACCACCTGCACTGTCCACAAAAGAGAGGAAAATACCAGTACTGCAAGAATCCTGATGGCATTGAGCCATGTTATTATAAGGAAGAGTATTTTCTTTCAGTTCCTCCATAGGCAATTTATACAGCTGTTTATTTTAGTTATAACTATGCAAATTTATGACAGCTGCTGCCTAAGTCCTGCACATACAATTCAGCTCTATGTCAACATGTAACAGCTGACTTTCCCCAAAGAGATTAAAGAGTTAATGCACATGATCTGAATTGTATGAAACTACCTGGAGTAGTTGCATTCTAATTTTTGCTATTTTTATTTGCTTTGCAGTGCAGTTGGGGATTTCCAGGTTGATGACAAGACAAAGGCCCTATTAAAATACACGGGTGATGTGACTTGGATACCTCCAGCTATATTTAAAAGCTCATGTAAAATAGATGTAACCTACTTCCCATTTGACTATCAGAACTGCACCATGAAGTTTGGTTCGTGGTCTTATGATAAGGCCAAAATTGACTTAGTTTTAATTGGCTCTACAATGAACCTGAAAGATTACTGGGAGAGTGGAGAATGGGCTATTATTAAAGCTCCTGGGTATAAACATGACATCAAATACAACTGCTGTGAAGAGATATATCCAGACATCACATATTCTCTTTACATTAGGCGTTTACCTTTATTTTACACTATCAATATGATTATTCCATGTTTACTCATTTCTTTTCTGACCGTACTGGTTTTCTATTTGCCTTCAGACTGTGGTGAGAAGGTGACACTCTGCATATCAGTCCTTCTGTCTTTAACAGTGTTCCTTCTTGTTATCACAGAAACCATACCTTCTACTTCCCTAGTAATTCCCCTGATTGGGGAATACCTCCTTTTCACCATGATATTTGTAACTCTATCTATTGTCATTACGGTATTTGTACTCAACGTGCACTACAGAACACCCAAGACACACACAATGCCTGTGTGGGTGAGAACTATTTTCTTGAACGTACTTCCCAGGATCATGTTCATGACAAGGCCTGCCAGTGATGAGGAGAATGACCAGAAGCCAAAACCACTTTCCACTTCTGAATTTTCAAACATAAATTGCCTCAACAGTTCTGAAACCAAATGCTGCAAAGATGGCTTTGTATGTCAAGATACGGCATGCAGCTGCTGCCAGTATCAACGAATGAAGTTCTCCAATGTCAGTGGCAATCTCACAAGAAGTTCAAGCTCTGAGTCTGTAGATCCTGTGTTTTCATTTTCAGTTCTGTCACCAGAAATGAGAGATGCTATTGAAAGTGTTAAATACATTGCAGAAAATATGAAAATGCAGAACGAAGCAAAAGAGGTAAGAACGTATTTTACTATTACACAAACTGCAGGCAACAGTTCCCATTAGGGTGTTTTGTAAGAAAAAGAGATCAAAAAAATCCACCCCAAAAATGAAAATTAGGAGGAAAAAGAAAAAAGAAAAAAACAAAACCAAAGCAACAACAAAGACCATTATTTTATAAAAGTAAATTACCCAAGCTGTATTAAAGATATGTGCAATTTTGGGGAGCAACATTCTCTTTAGAGACAGTACCTACACTAAGGGAAACACCTTAGGGTAAATGGTGCTAGGGGAACATAGCTGAGGATCTGTCCTAGATGATTTGGAGTGAGGATTTTCAAAGTTTTAATACTAGAATTTGCTGACTCTATGGCCTTTAGAAAGTTACATTCTCCCTCCTACAGCTTACCATCAACAACAAAGAGCACAGTATTAACCATCCTTCAGAACAATGATGTTGCTTATTCTGCTGCTGCAGAGTAAAGTGCTGTAGCTAAAGGAGGTAACTCCTGCAAGTAGGGACCATCATCTTTCACAAAACTGCATCTTAATGCAATCTCAAAAAAATCTTTCCTTTTATTATGTTCCTCAAGAATACTAAGAGCAGTAGCCACACCACCACAATTGTCACTGAATTTAAATCCTCTGTAGTATGGTACTTAAGTTAGAATGAAGTTATTTTGTTTATGCTGAAATCAGAACTTTATTTAGAATTAAGTCAGTATAGAAAATATGGGGTTGTTCTGGTTGTTTTCAGTCTGCCTTAACTAACATGTTCTAAGCAAAAAGGTGCAACATTTCAAAAACAACAAATGCATGATTCATTTATTAGCCTTCCTGAAGAAAAGAATTTAAATTGTCATCTCAAGCATGACTAATCACTACATGTAGTTACTGTTAATTTAAAACACAGAATACTTCAGTGTCACTCATAATATCCACTGTAAAAAAAAAAAACCAAATTAGAAAAATGTGAGGTTTTTTTGGACACATGGTTCCCTCTCTATATGGAAGGTAAGGAGATTAATTTTACATTATGTGTGAGAACAATCAAATTTCAGTACCAAGTAATTATATACCAATTAACCTTCGTCTCTTTACATACTGCCAAAAGACCAGTAGGAACTGTCTGTTTCTATCAAGTTTTCTGAACAACCCTGATCACCTAGTAATATAAAGCTTCTCACGTTCATTTTTGGCAAACGGAAGAGAAGTTGTATCTCATGTTCAGTGTCTCAGTGAATTCTTGTGTTTGAAGTAGTAGCTTTTAGCTTTGCCACAAATAACATATTCAGAGAAAGCTTCTTCAAGATTAATTCGTGTGTTAATGAAAACAGAGATAGGTACATTGTGCACAGATGAAAAACATCTCCATATGGGAAAAAAACCCTGTGCTTCCTATAGGAAATGGTACTAATTGCTAATGCAAATTATTTCTCTAATAAACATGTCTACTTGCTATTCAATTTATTTTTCAGATTCAAGATGACTGGAAATATGTTGCCATGGTCATCGATCGTATTTTTCTGTGGGTTTTCATCCTGGTATGTATTCTAGGAACAGCAGGACTGTTTTTACAACCTCTGATGGCTGGAGATGAAATGTAAAGATTAAATAGTATCTTGTGAAATCAAATAAAACTTTTGCCAACCAACTCTGCACCCCTACCCTAGCATCTGATGTCTCTTCTGTGTGTAGTAGAATAAGGATCTCTCTTGGCCTCAACTTTACCTGACCAAGAAGGCTTTGCTAAAAGTTGTGAAAATGTGGGAAGAAAAAATCCCAACAAAGATTTGGAACCTTTATGAGAGCTAATATCAAAGTAATAGGAGCTGTGCTTGACAGCTGCTGTCGGCAGTAAATGGAAAAGATGTAGGTAGTACATTAAACTTTACAGGAATGGTTTAAGGAGGAGTTGATAAAGAAACTGAAAATTACATGAATATTCAGGAAGTCAAGACAGGTTGGATACTTTGGGCTAGAAGATTTGTTTCCATGAGTCTGCTGCCAAGTCTCTTCAGACCATGACAGGATCTTCTGGGAATAAGTTCCTACTGAGTTCCATGAATGCCCTCATAAAGATTAAAGTGTTTGGGAAGCACACATACCAAATTGTTGGCATGCAGATATTGCCACCTGGTGTATAAACTTACTTAAACAGTGGGAGGTAAGGACTATGGGCAGGTTCATTACAAAATGAGACTATAACAGGTAAATAATAGAGGTTAGTAAAGCAGCCATACTGTACATTCTGTGCATCTTTGTATTTCAGTGTGAGAGGACTGTCAGAAAAAAACAAGCCATTGAAACCTAATAATGTTTAAAACTGTTACAAGCAAAACGCACACTAAGCAGCAGTCTGCAGGTTATGCAAAGGATCAAAATACTTTGATGAGATAGTTTGGATACAGAAGCATCTTGCTATAGCAAAGTGTTTTATGAAAGGGAAGGCAGGTAGATACAAAATAGTTCTGTAAAGTATGCTAAAATTGCTTCTGAGGCGTACTTTTTTTATCAGTAACTGCAAATAATTTAAAAGCATGACTAAAGAATGCAACAAAATACTGTAATGAGAAAATAGTTTGTAAAAATAGGAACTGTTCTCTCCGTACCAAACTGGAAACTTTTTGGAAATAGTGTATCAAGTGATGTAACATTTACAAAAATAAAGAGAATCAAACTGTTGAAAGTGGTGCCTTTTTTTCATTTATTTTGACAAAAAAACATAGAAGGTAGCTTAGCTACAATTCAAAACATTCAGAAACAAGTTAAAACAGTAAAGGTCCATGCTTCTGAGTATTTTAAAATTACTTTGTTTCAGACACAGCTGATAAGCTGAAGATCCCAAGAATTCTAGTGTCAGCTATCTTATCTGTATCTACCATGATCAGATTGCAGAAGTGACTAAAAGAAATTCATGCACTTGTAAAAATTGTGAGTTACTAGTAAAAAGACAGAGACTCCATTGGCCAATACGCTGCCACTCACCTTAGGACAAAATTGGGCAGTCTACAGACATCATTTAACAAGGGGAGAGAGATAAGGGGAGGTTAATAATTAATATAACTAATCTAAACTTTAGTAATTCAAACTCTAGGAAGACTATAAAATGAAATTTTGCATCTGAAGAGGAAATAAGATATCAAAAATATTTCTGCAACTTCCACACCAAGGAAGTCTCTGATGCATTGTTTAATTTTAGTAATACTGAGAAATTATGTTGTGAATAGAGGAAATATGGCTATCCAATTTCAGATGTAATTGCATAGCTGAAGAGGAAGAATGACTCCTTTTACAATCAGAATTATTTATAAATTGGTACTGAAAAAAAAAAGAAAGAGGCTTGCCTGGCATCATTTCCCTGCCTGTGAGCCTTAAAAAGCTGCACAAAATCAAGAATGTCTTAGAGGTGAAAACAATGTGAAATATTCGATTATATATAAGTTAAGACCTAAGCAACCAGTATTGTTATCAGTACAGTGCCAAACTGCTATTCTAAAGGAGACACAAGGCAGGGCTGTGCTGAGGGGAGAACACGTATTCATTCTCTAAATTCATAACCACTTTACAATCTACATTATCAAAGATGCCACAATTTACATTAAACTTCTCATTTAAACATTTATTATTAATGTAGCAATTTAAGCAGATAATAACTTCCAAGACTTGCTCTAGCTTGCCATTACTGTGTTGCCCCACTGGATGCAACTGTGTTATGAAGTACACCAACAAAAATTTGGAGTAAGAAAACCTCCATCTATTTTAGAGTCTCTTCCAGAAACAAAGCTTTTAAGAAAGGTGGCATGGGAATGAATGTAAAGGATTTAAAATCACTATTTAAAGAACAGATGTTAATGGCATAGCAAGTTAGTTTTCAGTACCCTCTGAAAAAAACAAGCATGGAAACCTCTAAATCCTCACTGCATTGAGTAACATATGGTTCTATAAGCAAGAGAACCTAGTAAAAGTAGCTTCCTAAGTATGGTTTAACAATTGTGTGAAAACTTAACCATCTATATTTGGTTACATATCATAATAATTTTCAACCCATTTCCTTCAGAAAGGCATTCCCTAAGTTCCTCCTACCTGTGCTTAAAAACTTCATTCTGAGAAACACGCAAAGACTAGAAACTAGTAACATGTTTGCAACTAACACACTGCATCAAATTCTTCATCAAGAATAATGAAATCTGAACATTCTGGTCCATTGGAATACTTGTGCAACTGGGAACTCATCTAATTGTCTTTGCCTTCCTTTCCATAGCTGATACAGAGATATCAATATATATGTATCCTGTAGGCATTTTAAGGCTTACTGTATTAAATGTTCAGGTTAGTATGGAAGAATTAACAAGGCTTTAAATTCACCAGCAAATTCCACTGATTTATAAAATTTATAAAGTCAAAACAAAGCCAAATCACTATTTTTACTTCTATGTTGAATATACAGGAAGTTTAACTCTCATTTTTATTATTATTTTTAATTTACTCTGTAGAAACCTTATACTTCCACAACACATTCAAGAGAGCTGAAAAAATTCTCCTTTGCATACTACAACAAATTGAAATAAGCAACTCTACTGTGTAAGTTATCTTCAAATATTTAATACTCAACAATTTCTATTATGATTTAATAATTGGATGACAGTAATCATCATTAAAGGATGTTACATCCTTCTATTCCACAGTAGGTGTCAGTGCATGCTTTTTTACACATCATACATGCAAGTGCTTGAGAAAGTTCTTTTAAGTCTAACCTAAATGAGAAGTAACTTAGTAGACTGGCAATAAGCATATTGACTTCTACATGTCCTAGGGATGTCATGCTTTAGTGTAGATTTCTGGGTTTCTGGGTTTGGATTTCTTTTAACTCTATCAGAAGCATGCCTACAAAGAACATGCATGGAAAAAGAGCTACTGCAAAACTCTTCAGAGCTATATTATCCAAACATATTTTATGCATTTGTACTGCCTATATGTGTAGGTACTATTATACTTGCCCATTTATGAATAACAGGAATAAATAATACAAGTGATCCAATTATTGACACCAGAAGAAAAGCCCATAAGAACATTCGATCAAGCACCTGAGCAATAAATTTCCAGTCTTCAACAACCTAGAAACCAAAGAGCACAAGAGCTGGTCAGTATGTGTGCGAACAGAGAAAGATACAGTACTAAACCTTTAAATTCTTTATCACTTTACAATACACTTTTTTTACAGTCAGGTGCATTTGATAACCTCCTTTAATACCTTTTTGTAACTACACTCTGAGGTAGAACAGGAACAAACTTCCCTCTATGAGGACTGGTAAGCTATATAGGCTGCTACTAGATTTTAATGCAGAAACTGACCCTGACCAAGCACTGAACATCCTCAGCTACAGAGAGATTAAACCAGCATGCAATTTTCTAACATACTGCAGGATTTAGGATTCATGCCACAGGCTCATCACAAAGTGGAATTCCTGGGCAGGAGCTAGACCCAAACACTGTAAAAATAAATAAATTGAACAGTGAACAGCAGCTGTTACATTACATCCAATACCTGAAAGCTGTAAAGTTGCTGCTGCACAGAATTATACTCAATACTTTCAAGGCTATTTTCCTTTCTGATAAAATCATTGGTATCTACAAAGTTTTCCAAGTACAGCAGATACAATTAGGCAAGCAAATTGAAACCCTGCCGAACAATTGTCTTTGATTTGAACTGGTGCTATCCACGTTTCCCAAACCTACTGCTTCCTAAGAGGTTAGACTACAACAGCAGTAGGGGTGGAATTTTTACTAACAACTTTTGCAATCAAAACTTGCATTCTCTGTAGGCCAAATAACAAAATACAAGTGAATCTCCAGTCAGCTGTATATTAATATCTGAGTTTTAGAGTCACAGTAACATTACATCTGAAAAACAAAACACTTATCACCCCTCTTGCCACTCACAGTCAAATACAGGAAGTTCAGTAAGAGAAAGAAAACCAACACCTAATTTACAGGAAATTATGTATTTAATAGCAAATTATTCTATTTGTTGTTTTTATACAATGCAGGGGTATTAGATGTTGTTTTAACAGTACAGTAGATCCCTTGTGCTAATGTCAGAATTGAGTCCTGAGAAGGTTCATTACAGGAGTTAGCTTACTCCTGGGCTAGCAGGTGAGAACACTCAGTTAACAGCAACTTCTGAAGAAGAAGTCTGAGAAACAGACAGCATTATCATGAGACCACACAAGAAACTTGTCCTTCTACATTAGCCTGAAAATAGCATTTAAGATAATAAATGCACAGAAAGAAACCAGGTTCATAACACTCTTACCTGAGTGATGTAAATACCCATTAAGGATAGTTGAGAGTGTAAAAGTACAGACCAAAAAATATCTTTGACATATTTTGATATTACTTAGAGACAAATAAGGCTAGAAGAGAGCTTAAGACATCATCTAGTCCATCACTGATCTTAGCATAAAATGACCAACATATGATTACAACTTGTATTTAAACTAATATAAGTTAAGGTATTAAAAATTGGTTTTATTTGGAATTGAAAGCTGCAAAATAAGACTTTGCAGTATTCATTCTGAAAATGTAAAGCAAATGCATTTTTCAGCCTTCACATACAACACTAAAATGAAAATTACCTTCTCTTATGAAAGTAACATCCAGCATCACTGCAGGAAACAGTTAAGGCACCTGCTCTTGTAACAGAAAGTATCTCTGAAAAAGTGTCATTAACAACATGAACTTACTTCTAAAAGAAAGCAAAAGAATGTAAAGAACCCAAGGATTGTGTTGCATCAGCCAAGTATCTATAAGAACTCTCAGTATCGCACCATACTTGTACTTCTTTCCAGTGGAAACGATTACAAAACCTCCAGTGAAGTACAAAACCTGGAAATCCCACAGCACATATCTGATATGGAACTGCACAGTAAAGCATTCCTTGGGTGCCTAATTTCTGGTTTTAAAACCATGACTCATCCACTCACCTCACGAACTTCATTCTCCTTCATTACATGTCTGGCAATATATCGGATAGAATCTAGAGCTGCTTCCAAGGTGTTCCTAGATGATTCTGATCCGCTGACATTTCCTGTTTCCTCCTTCTGAGCAAAGTATCTATCCACATGACTTCTCATGCAAAGGAGCTTAGGAAGCTTGTGAAGAAATATCTTGCGAACCCAAGGTGCCATAGCATTGTGTGTGGACAAAGAGCGATGATGAATATTGATAGCAAAGACAGTTATCACAATGGACAATGTCACAAATATCATAGTAAACACCAAGTACTCTCCTATCAGTGGGATAACTTTAGAAGAGGATGGAATAATCTCTTCAATAACAAGAAGAAAAACAGTCAAAGATACCAGTACTGAAGTGCAAAGTGAAATTTTTTCACCTTCATTTGAAGGAAGATAGAAGACAAGGACAGTTAGAAACGAAAGACCAATACAAGGAATAATGAGAAACAAGGTGTAAAAAAGGGGCAAACGTCTAATTATAAATGAATAGGTAACAAAAGGATACCAGCAGCATCCATCAGTCCTATTTCCTTTGCTTCCTGTTGCAGTCACTATCTCCCATTCTCCATTATCAAAAAAGTCTCTTTTGTCGACATCATAATCTTCAAGAATGATATCAACCTGTGAGCCATCGTAAGTCCAGGAACCAAATTTCATAGAGCAATTTTGGAGGTCAAAGGGGAAGAAGGTTACATCAATAGTACAAGAACTTTTGTAGTTTGCTGGTGGGGTCCAAGCAATGGTGCCATCATATTTCACCACAGTTTTTGTAGATGTTCCCTCAAAACGTCCATCTGCACTGAAGGAAAAGAGAGACATGCACCCAATTACAGTGGATGTATGGTCTGAAATAAGAAAATGTTTTGTTATTGTCATCTCAGCTGTTAATCCCTTCTTCTCCTTCACAGCCAAAACTTTGTAGTCAACTTTTTCTCTCTCTTTTTTTTAATCTGAAGCTTCACAGCTAAACAGCTTTGGAAGAGTAAAGAATATTTTCAAGTCATGAAGAGATCTGTGCAACTTTCTGTGGTCCCAATGACTTATCAAAGAATTGTAAAAGTCCTGACCTTAAACAGCATGATGAAACTCTGGTGTTTCTATTTATAATACAGCATAAATACTTTTCAATTTGGCTAATCATAATTACTGAAGTAAAAAAGCACTGAAACAGGTAAAATAGTACTTGTGTGCCACCTCCAAATTTCATTTTATAACCACTGCAACAGCCTTTTCCTGACTCAGTAAGTCAGGAAATGTAAAAACATAATATATGCACCTGAGTTGAGCAAAAAGCTTAAGTCAAAAGTTATTGCTTCTGAGATCTGCTAATTCTCAAAAAAACCCACATCAAACTAAACCAACACTCCCCTGCTTCCTTTTAAATCCATGCTGAATATGACTTACAGTGACACGAATGAGTTGTTTCCATCCCATCGCTCTACACTACTGGTTTGTAGCCAGCACTGTGCAAGATGGTATTTTCTAATTTAACAAAGTTTACACCAAGAAGTGGAAATGAATTTTTCAGAGACTAGAAATTCCATCCAGAAGCAAAGCAAAACATATAAGCATTTAACATGGCAACAAAATCCTTTTGCATTCAGAGGCCAAGTCTTACAGGCATTCTTAGCTCTACTCTAATGTACATACATAGCTATACAATGAGCCTCCTGGAAGGAGCCTGGATGGTAAATTTAGAAAGCATTTGCTATTAAAAGATGAAAATCTTACTTGTCATATAACACAATATCTGGAATCCAAATAGAATCTGATGGGACACGAATAGATGTTATTCCAGCATAGTCTTCAGGATTCCATCTTAATTTCACATCTATCCATTCCTGTGGATTTGTGAGACATAAAAATCATTATTAGTGTGCAGTGGATTTAAGCAGGGCACGACTGGATGAAAAAAGGCAATTAAAAAAATTAATCAAACGAGCCTCTAAAATTTGCATACAATAGTGAATTTGCTGAACAGGCATTTACCTCATCAAATAGGAGACTGCTTTTAATTGTGCCTTTTTTTTTTTTTTTAATTTACCTTTTTTTTGGTTGGCTGGTTTTGTTTTTTAAGAGTTCTGTAGCAATTAACCCCTTAATCCACTTTCAGGGACATTTTTTTAAAGATACTATGTAAAATAAAAATTCATACAACAACTAAGTTTTCTTGAATATACAATTAATTACCAAAATTTTTTCCAACTTTTAACTTGCAGCTATGAAGCTTCAGAACTTTTCATTAATATTTTACACATACCTGTTTCAACCAGACATTTGTTGTCATCAACTGATTTTTCTCATCCTATAAAAATAAAGCAAAAAAAAAAAAATCTGCACAGTATTCTTAGCAACTAGTTGGTTTAGTTCACAGAGGTCTGTAATTTAAAACACAAAACATACTTCTAAAAGCATTCCAGTCACTGGTAGTATGTTTATATGAGAACTTTTAAAACATACAATTATGACCTTGGATTATTTAACTGTTAGAAGTTGTATTTTTCCCCTTCTTTATCTCTTTCCTCCATTCCACTTTTTTATTTGACTTTATGCAGTCTTGCTGTTTTTCTACAGAAACCAACAGTCGACATGGAAGAAAAGCTCCTCTTACAGGGAATTCAATGTGAAAATAATATTCTGGAGTAAGTATCAGGGGAAAAAAAAAATCTGGTTAATCTCTTTTACATCACAGGTAATGCCAAGAGATAATCTTCATTACTATGGAAGTGAAATCTTTGAAGGCTAAGAAGTATTTTGCAGCTTAAGGGGAGGAAAAAGACCTGTATTTGAAAGTGTTCTGGAATTTTACAGAAATGAGATGGATAAAGCTTAAAAATACATGGCTCTCCAATTGAGTAAATAAATTAAAACACAATCCCCCAGGCTTAAGAAATTCACTCACTTTTTTTTTTCCTTGAAAACACCACTAAACATAAGAGCCGTTTGTCCTCTCAACCTCACTTTGTCACACCTCCATCTACAATGCATTTTTTGTTACGCTGATCATTTTAGAGGTTTAATCTGTTGTGTTTGAGGTAAAATAAGCACAATTATTTCCTATGACATTATGTTCAGGAATTTTAAGAATTAGGGAAAAAATAAGCAAACTTATTTACTGTACATACCACATCTACTAGCTGAGAAATTGCAAGGCCAAACTTGATTTTGATTGTGTCGTTCAAGCGTTCCACTGGACGAACCCATTTTTGATAGTCTTCAAATAAATGCTTGAACAAGCGATCTTCACTTTTAGCAATAAAAGAAGGTTCAGCTACACCTAGAGAAAAAAGAAGTCAGTTATTGACATTGATTGAAATGATCACTGTACATGTATCTGCATTTCTTTGCCAAAGAGCTACAGCTATGTTTATGCATAAATAAATTAAATTTAAATTTCTCCTCCCTTTTCCTCTGGAAGCATGGCCAAGGTCACAGAAGAAGACACTTCCAAACTACAATGTATACAATATATAAACTTTGCAGTACTTGTAAAGCACGTTTTCCCCCCACACTCTTTTGTATCTTACACACGTGGCAATCTACTTACCAGTCTATCCTCTACCTTTTCTAATGTTATATTGACTGGAAGGCACCCTTTTCATTAAGTAATAGAATACAGACATGGGTAGGATGAGCTCATTAGCCTCCTGGCAGTCATCCTAGGAGAAGGACAATTCTGACTCCAAACCCAGGCAGATGGAGCTCGTTTAGCCCTGTAATGCCTTCCAGCTAAGAGGTTAAACCTCCGTCCTAAGGACTTCACTGCCAGCGTCCAAGCTTGCTAGGCCCTGGCAGATGAACCTTAGGACTAAAGGGTGGGTCCAGCTCTGTGCATGCTGGGTCTCACCTAAAAAAAAATCCCTTGCGCAGGCTTGAGGGTGCTATCCGCTAGCCTCTTTTTATCAGCGCGCTTGGAAAAGGCGCAACCACTGTCCTTTATCTTTGGGAATCCACAAAAAATTAGATTTTTAACTAAGGTGGTCTCAAAGTATCAGTAGAAATCCTGCTACCCAGAAAAAGGCAAAGTTTAAGGTCTCTCCATTATGAGAATCCATGCAAAAAAATTATACACCCATAGGAGAAGGACAAAATTGGGGAAGATATCAAGAGAGGGGAGGAAAAATATGCAAGATCAGTGTCTAGCTAAGTAACTTGAGTAAGAACAGCTTCCAAAGGCACTTGGAAAAGTCTGAAGAAGGACATCTGAAGAAGGCCACAGCCTCAAGAAGTAGCACAAGCTACACACATTACGTTGAAGGGCATAGGTCCATAAGGGTCTCCAAATCCGAGACAGAAGTTAGAGTAACCATGAGAAGACACAAACATATGTTCTAGACAAAGATTTTTACTACTTATCAATGGCATTTAAACTGACTGAACCTACTGTTAAAAAAAGACCTAACAATTACTACAGTGAATTTAAGGGACAGAGTAAACCAAAGCAAAATGTTCACAACCATTTCTTTTTAATGCAGATTGAAAATATTATACCATTACATAAGTGTATGGCATGACCCCTCCAGAAATGATGTGCTCATTAACAGCATCCATCTAAACAAAAAATAGATCAGAAAAAAAAAATCAGCAGAGAATGTCATAAACAGATTAAAACCAAAGGCAGTCATCCATACAAGGAGAGATTTAAAAGATTAACATTGTTTTGTTTGGAGAAGATGTGAGTTTAGTGAACACAACAGAAATAAAACAGTGAACAATACATGCAGAAAAAACACTGGTGGTATTTAACCTTGCACATAAAAGAAGGGAAAGGAAAAAAAAGCATCAGTTAAAGGCAGTACAAACAATTTCTGTGTGTAATTCACTGCCACCAATATTCAGTAAATCAGAGGTTATTAGACACTGAACAGGACTAAAATCTAAGATTTGCCTGGGATTATCAAACTGTGAGTTATGTCATGTAGTACTGCATCAGATGGAGAGATGAAAACACATAGGACAGAAGAATTCCTGCCAAAAAGCATCCAGCAACACGTTATATACACACAAGTTATCTTCACAGCTATTAGGCTAAAATATACTTTTTATTGATACCTTAGGTTCAGTGTATCCTCATTAGTCATGGAATTTTTCTTATTTGTAACTATATATAGATTGGCCAAGTTCTGCTTTTTACAGACATCCAAAAGAATGCTTCCTGAAGATGAAACTTAATTTCTCTACTTCTATATCCCTATTTCCTGAATTATGAATGGCTTTATGTATAATTTAGCATAATGTTTCATAAATACTTGCTTTTTATATTAGCATTAATTCTATTTCCCTTACACAGTTACAAGTCTCAAGTGAATTTTTTGTACAATTTGAGAATGACTATGCAGCTGGGTATTCTCTCTCCATTAATTGACCTTGAAGCAATGCAGAGGTAAAGTTGCACTTTCACCATTGCTGTGTTCCTGTAAGCTGACCTCCTATACAGCAATACAGCATCTTCAGGGTACATACTGTTTACAGATGAAGCTTCTCTTAAAACACAGCATCTTTTCTGCTATGCTAAATGGGAACATCTTCCTTTACCACTTTTACATACTTACAGAAATTGTTTTCAAACATTTTGTACTCAGACCTATGGTATACTCACTGATTTATTAAGATGATCATATTTACTAATAATATAGTTAATAACAATATACTAATAATATATACATAGTTTCTTTTTTTCCTATCACAGAAATAGGCAGAGTTTTTCATATTTCTAGTTTATTCCGTTTATTAATAAGCTTGGTCATACTGGTCTATAAAAGGCAGCTCATACAAAGGAGAGCTCCATGAGGAGGCTGGAGATGGTACCAATAAATTAAGTTGGCAATAATAAAATAAAATAATCACCCTACTTTTCCATATTTCAATAGGACCACTCAGCTCACTTGTTACCCAGACAGCATGTATTTAATTTGTCTTTGCCATATGTCTGTGTGCTTTTAAGATTGTAATAAAGGGTGTAATTCTTAGTTACTTATTGGTATTAGCATTAATTAAAAAAGTTAAGAACTAGTTGCAAGCAGAATACAGGTATGTAATAGAAGAAAAGACATAAATACAGTTATGGCTTAAGGCAGCAGACTGGCTATGCTGGTTGGAGAAGAGCAGAAAGAGGGTAAAACCTGTGACTAGCAAGATTAACAACTTTGGATGCACTGCAACATACAATCCCACATCTCACAGAAAACAGTTACTCTGTTTAGAAATCACATACTCTGCTCAAACACACAGAGTGGGGGATTTCAGAACATATACTATCGTATAAAAAAAAGAGTACAAATCTCATGCTAAATCAGATGGTGAAGAACCCATCACTGCTACTAGCTCACTGTACTAGGAAAAACTCTGAAGATTTGTAACCTTTGAAGGGCAATTCTAAGCATGCCTGTATTCATGTGGCTTTATTTTTGTTGAGGTCAGGTAGCTTCTGCAGTCTAAATCAAAGGTAGCTGTCTACACTGTTCAGTGATAAATCCCAGTGATGATGTCAATAATTTACACCTGAAACTCTGCTCACTCCCTCTCAGTGTGATTCCATGTTCAGCAAAAAATCCTCTACATCACTTGAGAAAATGTTGGTCAAAATTTTAATTCTGCAAAAAGGAGGCAAATTCTTATTGCACAAAGCAGACTCATGATTCATCTTTTTTAAAACCTTCAAAGTAGTTGGAGCATGCTTCTGACAAAATCTAATTAAACACTTGACCTGGGACACAACTGTATTTAAAAATTCAGTTCTACCATTTTCTCCCTAAACATTTAACAAACTTCTTTAATAGAAGTACTTTGAAGGAGCTATTTAGAAAAGAGGAAGCATTATGTGGGTCTCAGATGCATGAATAAGATGACTAAACATCTATATTTTGTTAACATTCTCAAGTCAAAATGTCACTAGTGTTGCTAATGGCAGACTTATTAAATGTTCAGATAAAGAAGTGTTGCTCTTGTAAAATCTTTTTACATTGTTTCTTACTGTATCATTATGAAATGAAATTACTTAGCATCTTAATATGATTTAGCAGCAGTATTATTTTTAGAATTACCAGTGAAATATTTAGTGTTACAGCTATAGCTCATATCTTTTCATATATTTGTTCTTAAACAAGAGAATATTACAGTCCATGTTTCTCCAAAGAATAAACTTTCTTTGAACTCTACATTCCTCTACAATACCTTAGATAAAGTGCCTAAGAACCGCATAGATCATTTTTCTTTAAACAGCATAGATCAAAGCATTTTCTAATTTTTCTAATTCTGAGTGTTAACAACTGCAGGATTTCTCTGGATCACTACTTGGTGCATTTTCAAAAGAGGTCCATGGGAGAAAGGAAAGGGTCACTTTTAGAAGCCTAACATTAAGATGCAGATTCAGAATTAATATATATTCCTAATGCAGATTTATAATCATGTATCACTCTAACAAGAAAGAATATTACTAAGGACAATAATCATGGCAAAATACCCATACTTTGTAGATAACATTAGATTCCTTAACAGTGTGCTCTTGTAACATACAGACTGTTATCCACAAATCATACTACTAATAGTTCGCATACAAACCAGGACAGTGAATGAACATATACAGTACTTCAGCACATCAGCATATTTATTAAGATGATGCTATGATTATTTTTTAAGTAATAATTTATAACAAAGCAGTTTGAAGTTTATAGTAAGATTTAAACAGTGGTAACTCCTTAAATCTTACTATAAAAATTGTTCAGTCATCATTTTGAGAGCAAAAAAAATTCTTTCCTACAAACACATTTTCTACAGTGAGCATCAATCCTTTTCCTCCTTCAAGTTTCTGCCTTCTCTCTTACCTAGCACATCAGTCTCCTGACAACCAGCAGCAAAGTAAAATAGCATATTGTAGACACAAAACTATCAAAGATTTTCAACTGCAATATTGCTTAGCGCTTACCAATATGAAGAGAGGTACAAGGGCTGCACACTGCAAGCAGTGACAATGTTTCTAACATTCAACTCATTTAAAAGATTAATGTTTACAGCATGATAACTGGAAAGTAGAATTCAACTAACAGCATCAAGGGATACTTACAGCCTAGATTAATGAATGCATTTACAAGTTTGATTTATAACAGCATAATATATTGTCTGTCATGTAGGGGTTGGATTGGATTACCTTTAAAGGTCCCTTCCAACCCAAAGCATTCTATGATTCTAAGAAAGGGATACTATCAACCACAGACTGTCAGTCTTTAGAAGAATGGGAGCACAAACCATTCCTTTCTGAATACCTGTGTTATGGATTCTATGGTGTACACACAATACAAGCCAATGTGCTTCCTAAGCTCTACAGTGAGGCTACTGTCAGCAGCAGTCTTCTGATT
Organism: Bucco capensis; assembly: GCA_013396975.1. Classification (NCBI taxonomy): domain Eukaryota; kingdom Metazoa; phylum Chordata; class Aves; order Piciformes; family Bucconidae; genus Bucco; species Bucco capensis. The sequence continues at coordinate 42,856 of VWZO01019262.1, forward strand.
AACATCCACCTACAGCACTAACATTACAGGTCTGCAGCATGCCACAGCATTTCCTCCTGAGATCACTGACACTAGCATTCTCCACATAGTTTTCAGCAGACAGAACTGTGATCCTTCTCCCTGCGCAACAGCTAAAGGTATGTGAAAAGCGTGCCTCACGATCAAAATTCTGGTCCCTGTGAAGCCAGTGGGACTTTTTCTGGAAGAGATCCAGAGATTTTGTCAGATATCTTTACACCACCTTTAACCACTGTATCACTTTCACTGACTGCTGACCTGCTTGTAAGGCCTGAATATAGACTGTGAAGGCAGCACTGAGGAATGCTGAATTCCTGAGGAATACAGCACAAAGTGTGCATACAAGTGTGGATGGCCCAAAGAGTAAAAGGAAGACCAAGTATACAGAATATTAAAAGCAGAACCACTTATTCATTTGCATCCTTGAAGCAAACATGAATTCACAAGGTATGTAAATAAGATCTTTATGCAAATAAGACACAGGCCTCAGGCTTCCAACAAGTTGCCAGTGCAGCCCTGGGTGCTGCAGAAGTTGTGCACTGACATTATCTCCTGCCACAGTAGCATTTTGCTAATGCAGCTCAATCCCAGTCTCGGAAGCACTGCAACATACAACCCTACTTCTCATAGAAACCAGACACTCAGTTTAGAAATCAGACACTCTGCTCAAAACCAGACACAGAGTAGGAGATTTCAGAATGCACACTGGTATGGCTAGGCTTCGCGAACGAAGATCCAGGGAGGGCTNAAAATGGGGTTTACCATTCTGAAAAGTGGGAAACTAGGCAATTCCTTCCTTCCTCCTGCAGTTACTTCTACAAACCAACAGATATTTCTCCACAAATCAATGCTTGTGTTTTTCTTCCTAAGAATCTCTAAAGAAAGCACAAAATATTTTAAGAGAAAAATCCCAAGAAACCCACACACAGGATGGCTTGCAGCTTCCTGTTGGGTGAGAAGAGGGATCATAGAATCATAGAATGTTAGGGGTTGGAAGAGACCTAGAAAGATCATCTAGTCCAACCCCCCTGCCAGAGCAGGATCACCTAGATGAGCTCACACAGCAATGTGTCCAGGCAGCTCTTGAATGTCTCCAGAGAAGGAGACTCAACAGCCCTCTTAGGCAGCCTGTTTCAGTGCTGTCACTCTTACTGTAAAGAAGTTTTTCCTCATGTTAATACTAAACCTCCTGTGGTCCAACTTGCTCCCATTCCCTCTTGTCCTAACATTGGATGACACTGAGAAGAGCCTGGCTCTCTCCCCCTGACACTTGCCCTTAACATATTTGTAAACATTAATGAGGTCTCCTCTCAGTGTCCTCCAGGCTGAAGAGACCCAGCTCTCTCAGCCTGTCTTTGTAGGGCAGATGCTCCACTCCTTTAATAATCTTGGTGGCCCTGCACTGGACTGTCTCCAGCAGCTCCCTATCAAACGTGTTAAACTGAGCAGAAAATGCTTGGCTGTATGAATACCCGAGAACACACTATCACAGGTCTGCAGTGTGGCACAGCAGTGCAGTAGGTAGTTCTTAATCTCTATTTCATTTGTGCATTTAAGTCTCATTATTAGTTTAAGATTCAGAGCAAGAATAAAACTCATAATTTGATTGTATTTTAAAATCAGCACGTATTTTGTCTTGTCAAATCAGAGTTATCCAGGATAAAGGACTAGTTTATTCTCACCATAGATGACCAGTTCTCAATGAAGTCAAAACTGCTGGCTTAACCTACTGCAGGTAATTCCATACAGTCATATATACCATATAATGTAACATTATTTCACAGAGTAATATATTCTGTCATGATGAAAAACACATTTCCAAACACTGGAATTAAGAATAACTTTAAAATCACATTTAGTTATACAGACTAAGGGTTTGTACATTGAATATAAGCCAAGACATCAATACAATTTAGTTTCCTTTAACCACATTTAGAACCATTTTTTCAATTTTGATCTAATATTAAATTTTATTTTACACTGATTTCCTTTCTGCTTATAAATATTGCAGTTAGGACTTCAAGATGTTTTGCAAAACTCTTAGCAACATACTGATACAGTACGTAAAAGTAATGTTTTGAAATAACTATTTCTAAATAATTAGTCAAAAGAGCACTGATTCTGCTCTTTTAATCTTTGTGTAATTTTATAAACACTTTAGCTTCACATGCATTTTACATCCTTCAGCTCTGAAAGTTACATCCTGATTAAATTATGAGACTCTTGAAGTCAAAGAAATAAAGCATAGCCAAACTATAAAGAATTTAGTTTTAAGTTCTTAAGAGGAATGGTTTTATGTGCAGCCAGATCCATCTTGCCATATTCCAGTGATTACTGTATATTCTGTAAATGTACCTCCATCCAGCTGCAGATGCAAGGAGCACCACAAATCTACAACTTTGCCTCGTCTGAGTAAATGGACAGAGTAAAAAGTGAAAGCCATGACACTTCAAATCCTCAAAGCGTTATGTACTAATTTAAAACGCCTAACAACTGCCTCATGAAACGTGTGGCAGTCAAGAGCGATGTGCACCTGAAAAGCTGCAGTTTGGCAAAGGCATTTCCCCCCTTTCCTGTAGTAGGGGCAGGGGCTGACCACGGTCCCCGCAGGTCGCGTTCGGTTGCGCGAAAGCTAGCGGAACTCCAGTGGTCCCTACCTCGGCACCCCTCAGGGACCACCAGAACCGCGCTGCGCCTTCATCAGCCTTACTTCAGTCTCGCCTAGGCACAAGTCGACGGCAGCGAAGGCGAGGGGCGATGGGTGACCGCTTCGGCCCCATTCTCCCAAGGACCACGCTTCCGCCACTCCCAGCCGTCCGGCGGGGCCGTGTTGCGGGCCCGAACAGCCAAGGGCAGGCACCGGCGGGTCGGCAGACCCCCGGGCTACGCTACGACCTCCCCCACGACCTCCCCGTCTCTCTCCGCATGGCAGCACGTTACCCGACAGCCGGGGTTCAAGAGAACTCGTAACTGCTGTCCATGCCCTCCCCTTCCTCCCTCCCTGGGCAGCGCGCCCCGCTGGCCCTCACCCAGACGGGGCCGCTCCGAGACGCCTTACCAGCGTAACGGGTGCGGGCGGCGGGGCCGAGAAAGGGCGCGAAGAGGCAGGTGAGGAGGAGCAGGGGGCGGCCGCAGGGCAGCCAGGCTCCGAGCTTGGCCATGGCTGGAACACTGCCCCCGCCGCTTCCAAGCCCCACGGCGAGGACAGGACGCCGCGCCGGGGCGCCGCTCCCATCGGGCGGTGCTGGCCCCGCCCCGCCGGGGAGCTGTGAAGGGGGAGCGGGGAGCGGGAGGGTAGCGCGCGTGGCGGTGGCGCTAACGTCAGCAGCGGCCTCGGGTAAGTGCCATCCCGGGTCGCTTCTACCGGCCGCCGATCCCGGAGGAGGCCTTAGAGGTACCGGCCCATGGCCCCCGTGCTTTGTGGGAGACGTGTGGGGCTGGCCGGGCGCTCCGACCGCTGACCGCCGGCTGCGTGCCTGAGGGCGCCGCGTCGGGCGGGTAATGGCCACCGCCTGCCCCTCGGGCTGACGGATAGGAGGCCTGTGAGGGATGACAGGTGCCGCGGGAAGGAGCTAGGCAGCAGGTACCTCGGCGGGAAGGCGGGAGCGACCCTAGCGAGCGCTGATTCCGAAGGCATCCCTCGAGCACCGTCCTCCCGCTTCCACGGATCAAGACAAGGCTTCCTCACGGGCGCAGGTGCTGGCCAGGTAGGCGAAGAGGTGACCCGCGGCTCTCCCAAACGTGGATGCCGCGGGGTGACGATAGCGAGCAGCAACGGCAAATGCACCTGGGTCCACAGCTGCTCCTTCTAAGCCCTGCTTTTGGGAGAGTGTAAGCTTAAGTGAGGTCTAGAAAAGAAAAAAGATTAAACAAAGTGATTTTTAACTTCCATTCCACATGAAACCTTCAGTAGAGTTTCTTAGGTTTCTAAATCAGAATGTTTTGGAACTTGTAATCAGAACTTTTAATCAAAAATAGATAAACTGATGCAAACTACAAAGACCTAGAATATTTACATCTTTCTGTATATTATAGATGTATAGCATATATCATGATACTTTGTACAAAAAAACCCCACTTTTTTTCTGTAGCAGATAAATGAAAAGCTGTTATAAGAGACAATTTCAAATGGACCAACTGTGAAATATAGTAGAATCATAGAATCATAGAATGGTTAGGGTTGGAAGGGACCTCTGGAGGTCATCTAGTCCAACCCCCCTGCACTGGGCAGGGACATCCCCAACTAGATCAGGTTGCCCAGAGCCCTGGCAAGCCTCACCTTGAATGCCTCCAGGGATGGGGCCTCAACCACCTCCCTGGGCAACCTGTTCCAGTGTTCCACCACCCTTGTGGTGAGGAACTTCTTCCTAATGTCCAATTTAAATCTACTCCTCTCCAGTTTAAAACCATTGCCCCTTGTCCTTTCACTGCAGGCCTTTGCAAACAGGCCCTCTGCAGCCTTCTTATAAGTTCCCTTTAAGTACTGGAAAGTCACTAGTAGGTCCCCCCGAAGTCTTCTCTTCTCCAGGCTGAACAATCCCAGCTCCTTCAGCCTGTCCTCATAGGAGAGGTGTTCCAGCCCCCTGATCATTTTTGTGGCCCTCCTCTGGACCTGCTCCATCAGCTCCATGTCCTTTCTGTATTGAGGGCTCCAGAACTGGACACAGTATTCCAGATGAGGTCTCACCAGAGCAGAGTAAAGTGGCAAAATCACCTCTCTGGATCTGCTGGCCACGCTTCTTTTGATGCAGCCCAGGATGTGATTAGCCTTCTGGGCTGCCAGTGTGCACTGTTTGCTCATGTCCAGCTTCTTGTCCACCAGCACTCCCAAGTCCTTTTCTGCAGGGCTGCTCTCCATCATCTCATCCCCCAGCCTGTATTGATAGTGGGGATTGTTCCGACCCAGGTGTAGGACCCTGCACTTGGATAGTGATTTTTCCTAAATCATTGTAATGGAACTGTACAGTATTTACATTGCCACAGAACGCAGAGCAGTTGGCATTTATGCATTTTTTATATTTAAGATGCTGTTTAAGATTTTTACAGAGAAAAGATTTGGAAGGAAGGGCTAAATGGCTTCACACAGTGTTAGTCAGCTGCTCTGTAAAAAGTGCTAGATAACATATTCCTCAGGAAAATAGACCTTACACAACTAAAGTAATTTTAGCAACTTCATACTTTCCTAAAATGAGCATTACCCAAAGTAGTCATTTCATTAAGCACACTGCCAATTACCTGAATTCTTATTTATCAAGCATTCATTTTACAGATAAGTAGTGTATCTCTTTTTGTAAATCATGAATCTTTTCCATGACCAAAGTATTTCAATCCCTTGATTTTCAAACTGGTGTTTTTCTGTATTCTCTTACCCTGCAGCCATATTTAGGTCGTGCATGCTTGTGCAGTCTCTGTATGAGCCACCCGAGAACAGGCTGCTTACGCTGGAGTTTCTTCCAGCACATGTCTAGTGACACACTCCATTGATCTGCATGCTCTGCAGTACATATGGTCATCTTATACATTGAGAACCTTTTGTATACTGCATGTCCTCCCCAACCATAATATACACATGTTAAAGAATGCAGCATGACTCCTATTTTGAAGTGCTCAGTTTGCATGCAGGTTTCAGCCCAAGGTTTTAAGAGTGAATAAAAACATATTTTAGCCCAAAGCCCGGTACAAAACCCTTACTGTATTATTTTATGATACACTGGAGTTCTGGTGTTTTCTGAGTGCTCCAAAAATTACTGGGCAATGTTTCTACTGAAACTGCAAATTTCTAGTTTTTGATGGCAGCTGGTCCACCACTGCTTTACACCTGGTCCTCCTCATGTAAGGTTATCACACAGATCTGTATTTCTCCTAGCTGCTTATGTGCACTGCAATAAATGCTTTCTAGAGCCATGATGTCTAGTTAACAGTGTTAAACAGAGCTACCACTTGAATGTGCAGGAGATAGCAAACTGGTTTTATTACATAACTATGAATTTGTTTGCAGCTGGGTCCTAGCTAGGCCAAACATGCTTTAAGATATAAAAGGATTAAACTGTCTAGGTTACATGCCCAACATTTTACTAAATATTTGATGTAGCATCATCTGGCACACGTTAATTATGTTGTATTATTACTGTTTTAGCAAATAGTTACAAATAAGCTATTTCTTCCTGCTGCTTTGAACTCTGAGCAAAATGTTAATGCTAACAGCAGCATGTTAAGTTTAACATACAGCATTAAGTGAAAGCCTAAATCATGACAAGAGTAATGTTTGCTATCTTTCAAAGGGTCCTTCTCAGCAGGAGCTGACATCTGAAGGTCCCCACTAAAGTACATTCTGAGAATCTCCAGTAAATTGGCTGATGGCAGCATTTACTGTGCACTGAAGAGTGCTTTAACTGGAAAGCCAAATTAATCACAGATAAAAACAGCAAGCTGCTCATTTATTTTTGTAAAGTCAGAAATATTCAACTTTTGTGTGTGTGTGTGTGTGTGAAGCTGAATTTTCTCCAGATGAAAGCCAACAGCTAAATAATCCATGAAGGGTGCTTTCAGATCAAGTTATTTTAGGGGGTTTTCATATTGTAATAGAAATGACTGCAGTTAAAACTTGAAAACAAGGACAACTTTTACTACAGAAAAACTGTAATGGAAAATATTCTTTAAAGAAAATTAAAGACATTTAAAGTAAGTCATAGAATCTCTTCTAGTCTGAAGCTACATCATTTCTCTCATGCGTGAAGTACCTGAGTACATGAACTTCTTGGACTTGGATGACTTGTATACACTTAGCTATGTTATTTATGTATCATGTACAGTTCAGTGTCCTCTAAAACCATTAACACCTCAATCATTAATATATTCATTCTCATAACAGTGGAGAAGTACTGTCCCTAATTTTAAGATTATGAACAGAAAGAATAAATAATTACCTTGGGACAACTCGGATGTATTGCCAAAATTGTTTCTCTGTTCTTATGACGCACCCCCCAAACCACTCCTAGAAAAGGCACAGGTAGTGCTGTTTAGTTTTGTTTTGCTTTTTGTTTTATTTTAAAACACAGAGAGCCAGAATGTACACTATAGGCCTATGCAATCAAACACTACTCTATTCCTAGGAAAAACAGGTAAGGAATTTGTATGAGTGCAAGGATGTCTCAGGAAGGTTCTAGTTAGTAACAGATCCCCAGCATCTGCTCATTGTCCTCAGTTTGAATGCAGGAAAGCATCAAAGAAGAAATTTAGCTTAGCAGAACTTTCCCGTACACCTTAGATGGGTATGTGCCAGTTACTTGCCTGTTCCAAGGCAGCGCAGAGGCTCACCTCATCAGCTATTGATGGCACTCAGGAAGAGATGGCATTTTTCAAATTAAATTGGTAATTACTGTTCAAAGATTACACTCATCAATTATTTGGCAATACTTTTATTTGGGGAAATAAAACCCTTAAATAAATAATCCTTTAAAATGCAGTGTATCTACACAAATTATCACAATGCTTCTATACAAGATAGGAGTACAGATCAGGAAATTATTTCAATCACTCTGAATTTTGATTATTACAGTATCTAAAAAGTTCTCCTTCACCAACAAATGATGCAGTGTTTGGCAAAGACCCGTTATTGGTAATTCGTTAAACAAAGATCCTTATTTGTTATCCCCTTTCTATTAGAAACTGAAGCATTTAACAAAAAAGTATTTTAATAAATATATATCCTAAAGCTGTCTAATAATACTTCCACTAGTACAATAAACCAATTACCTTGCATGATTTATATACACTGATGATCTCAGACTCAGATGCTCTAATGGTATCTAGAAGACAGAAGGCATTGCTGGAGTCCATCACAGTTTGGTCCAAGTGGTCTTTGAGAACTTAGGAAAAACGCCATTTTGGCATTGCTGCTTGTAGAGCATATTCCAAGTCCTTGGGTAACTATCATCAGTCATCTAGAAATCTGCAAAAGATCACAGAATCATAGAATCCTAGAATTGTCAGGGTTGGAAGGGGCCTTAAAGATCATCTAGTTCCAACCCCCCTGCCATGGGCAGGGACATGTCCCACTAGAGCAGCTTGCTCAAAGCCCCATCCAGCCTGGCCTGCAACACTGCCAGGGATGGGGATCCAACCACCTCTCTGGGCAATTTATGCCAGTGTCTCACCACCCTCATGGTGAAGAACTTCCTCCTAATATCCAACCTAAATCTACCTTCCTCAAGCTTGGATCCATTCCCCCTAGTCCTATGGCTACCTGACATCCTAAAAAGTCCCTCCCCAGCTTCCTGTAGGCCCCCTTCAGATACTAGAAGGACACAATAAGGTCTCTTCGGAGCCTTCTCTTCTCCAGACTGAATACAATCTCAACTGTCTTAGCCTGTCCTGATAAGAGAGGTGCTCCAGCCCTCTGATCATCCTCATGGCCCTTCTTTGGACACCTTCCAGCACGTCCATGTCTTTCTGCAAGTGTTCAGGACTTGTTGCATGAAATACCATTTCTATGTTATTATTTAGAAAACCTACTGTGGCACAAGGTGTTATATGTAAAAATTGCCCAAGGTATCCATCTTTTGCCCCTTCACCCCCCTGACCGTTAATGTGTTTACGTGCAAACTTAGTGAATGGTAGCCCTTTCCCATCGGCTGAACTGCGCGGGATGGAGCGGAGCCGATGAGTTGGCGGGGTGATCTCCGCCCCTGCCGGGCGGTGCCCGCCCAGGGGGGAGACGCGCGAGCGGTAGCGCCTGTGGGGCTGTCCTGAGCCGGAAGCCGGTGCATACCCCACCAGTGTCCGGCCAGAAACACGGACCCTGTGGCAGCGTGCAGCAAGCAGTGGCAAAACCCCCCCGGCGAGCGGCGGCAAAGCCCC
>VWZO01019266.1:0-10921 GCA_013396975.1 Bucco capensis
AGCACCAAAGCGACGGGGTGGATAAGATCCTAGGAAGCGACGTAATCAAGGCAGCTGACCCAAACTGACCAAAGAGCTATTCCATACCATATGACATCAGCTCAGGGATAAAGGACAGAGGTGGGGAAGGAAGGGGGCGGGAAGAAGACGTCTGCCCCCCCAAGCAACCACTACGCGTTCCGGAGCCCTGCTTCCTGGGAAAGGGCCAGACATCGCCTATTATGGGAAGTAGAGACTAAAGCTCAATTTTGCTTTGCTTTGCTTCACGCGCGTGGCTTTGCCTTTCTTTATTTTGCTTATTAAACTGCCTTTACTAAAACCCACGGGCTGTTTCCATCCGTTCTCTCCCTCTTGTTGTGCCGTGGGAGGTGTGGGGCGAGAACGTGATCGAGAACCTTGGTGGGTACCTGGCACTCAGCCCAGGTCAACCCACCACACTAATAAATAGTAAGTTAAAAACTAGCAGAATTACCTACCACTCAGGATATGAACGGAAGGTGAAAATAATGGAGATTTTCACTATGTGGGGAAGAGGTTTGGAAATCTTTCAGCGAAACTATGGGCAAATGTCAGGAAGTTTCTTCCTTTTTTTTTTTTTAATATATTCTGCTACTCACAGAACAGAAAAGTAGTAAAGATGCCACCTAGACTACATTCTAATAGAAAAAAACTGATTGAAATTGCCTAAAGAGAAACTGATTTTATTGAGACTGATAATCACTGCAGAGTTTAGTATCATTGGGAAAAGAATGAAGAATGAAAAAGTCAGTAGGACTTCTGGAAAGACAATGCTACCTGGTTAAGATTAGCTTTATAAGATGTGTTACAGAGGGAGATAAAACAGCATTATGAAAAAGAGTCTACTTTTTTCCATCCATCACAACTATACAAGAATCATTATTATCCACATAATATAAATGACTAGTTGAGGTCAACACTGCAGCTGTAACAGGAAAAGAACAGATCTGAGCATTCCAGGCAAAGTGCCCTCAAATTGACTAGGCCTCATGAAATAAAAAGCACATTAGTGAAGACTGAGCAGCTAGTGGACACCTTGTAGAACCTCCGAATGCCAAGTGGATAGAAACTATAAAAGGACAAAGCCTGACAGACAGAAAACAGTAGATGAGAGCAAAGAAACTGTAGCTTAATCACTATTCCTTACGCTTGGAGCACTGAAAAGCATCCACAAACATGTAGGTGAAACAGGGGTTTAAGTCACAACTCAAATATTTTTCAGTAGTAAACAATATCAGAATTATCCAAACAGATAATGTAATTATGGCTAAGAGATACAGATGATGTTTATATCTTTGCTAAGAATTTGACACTCATAGCATTATTCGGAACAACACAAACAGCACAGAACAGCTCAAACTTCACAGGAACAAGTATAAAATTACTTGATGATTAAACCATGTATGAGTACATCCTTCTGCAAATTAAGAAGTTCTTCATGCACAATAGGTCCAGTATTTTCCAGTATTTCCCACTAACAAGCATAAAGAGCTCTTCATTTGTCCTAATTCTTCATCTGCAGAGAGCTTCAAGCTGAGAAAGACAGAATACGCTGGAGAAGAGCTTCAGAACTCACTCTGCAGTCAATAGGAAAAATGAACTACAAAGCAAAAGGAGGGGTAGGGATAAAAAGGGATAAAGGACCATAGCATGACTAGAGAGGAATATAAAGGAAAAAGAAATAATGGGCCAGGGAAGCAATCTTTTGGTCACAGCAGATCAGAAGTTGAATATAAGTCAATAGCATGCCGTAGCAAAAAAGGGCTGCTGTAACAGTAAGCTGTAGGCCAAGTAAATCTACGCTATTCAGCATGATATTTCCTCCCCTGGAGAACTGCACTTACTTCAGCCACCATACTTCATCTGAGCAACATTCAGACAACGAACATCAGGCTATAGAAGTATACAAAATAGGTCTGAAAGGCAGAGGAACAATCAGCTCTCCCTATACAGGGTGAAGAAAATGCACAGTAAAGAGCTGAAGCTGCAAAAGAAAAGACTGAAGCGGTAACTGAAGAAGCACTTCAATAGCAAGGACGTAAAAGCATTCTGCTACCTAAAAAGCTTGCCAGTCACCACAGTTAAGTCTTTCCTAACAGATAGGACGAGCACCCTATCAGCAATGACACTGGTATAGCTGATTCTGCTAGGACACAGTGAGGCAGCACTAGATCTAGTGCTGTGATTCTACAGTTCACATTTCAAAGAAACAACCTATGAGCTTTCCACAGGTCTTGTTAATTATTTTGTTTGCTTAACTGGCAATGTCCAACATTTGAGGCTACAGAAAGCTAGCTGTCTGCAAAGTAACAGCTAGAAACCTTATAACTAGTAACAAGAATTTAGAATGACCTTACACAAACATGAAAACCAGCAAATGTATCAGGTTTGTTGCCTTTTTTTTTAAAAAACAATTTCATTGTAAATGGAAACTGTTGTGGCAACATCGCAAAAGAATTCTCTATTAGTTAGTTTTCTCCAATGAATTGTGGGATTTTCATCCCCTCCCCTCAGGGATTTAATTCAAACTTCTACATTTAGAAAAGCTAAGAACATCACACCATGAAGCAGAGAGCACAGCAATTCAGGGGATTTAGAACACTTAAAAACAATTTCATAAAAAGGCAGATTTCCACAGATCATAAACCCCACTCAATTTCAGACATCCTTTCCTTGTCTTGACCTAACAAAACCAGCGTTCCTCAAAGAATTAATTCCTAATTAAGATGCTGCTGAACAAGCATATCCATGTTTGCTCCCCTTCTCTGAAACTGAAAGCCATTTTCTTGGTTTTGCTTGCTAATCCATAGAAGCCTTTAAAACAGCACAAATGCAGGTGGCAGCATTTTGTTCTCTAATCAACTTTATCTTCAGCCATCAACCAGATGTTCCAGCACAAGGAAAGAACAGTCCTTCCTTTCTAATTCAAAAATCCATACTACCATTGCCCTTGCAAACTGCTAAACATGCAGTATTGGCAATTCACTTGTGTTCTGTAATGCATTTACTGCAAATCCCAATAGCTTGCCTCCTAATGCAGTTTTCTATTGTGTCTGTTCTTGTCAGTACACTGGTCACCTTACAAGTAAGTTGCTTCGACTGACTGTTTAAACAAACAGCAAAAATCTTCAAGATGAATAAAAAGAGGCTGAACAGAAAAAAGGAACACCCATGCTGCTGAGGGAGAGGATCAGAAAAACCCAAATAAACAAACAAAAAAAAACCTACACCAAAACACAAATTTACCTCAGTTTTCTGTTTGGTATCAGATACCCAAGGCTAGTTAGCTCTTCAGATCACCTAAGTACAAAGTATTTCAAGATGAGCAGCCCTGACAAGTCTTACCAACATCCCTCAAAAAAGTTTAATCTTTACTCACCTGTGCTAATTTGTTCCCAGGTCTGAAGAATGCAAAGAAAAGATGAGAGCAACTGAGCCAATCCCCAATTACAGATTAGATTCTTCTTAGAAAAGAGTACCATTTACCATTAGTCACAGTTCTATCACTATAAAAAGTTGAGACATACTAAACTGATTCATTTCCTGAACTGTTTTCCCATACTAGAAAGTATCTTTTGTAACAACTAGGCTTGATAACAATTAAAATACTGACTTAAAATACTACTACACTATGATATAATGTTATTAACCTTTTTCTCTTCCAGTTTCACTCAAACATACTGTGATTATGGTTTCAATCACGCAAATCCAACATTGTTTTCATATACTTATACCAATCTGAAAACACAGCAGCATGGCAGGCTGGGTTTTTTTTAAGTACTAAAAAAGGTGCATCACTAGCCCTTCCTTCCGAATGCGACAACCTCAAGAAATAACTGATATTGTAAGCTAGTCCAATTTAAGCTACAGTTCAGTTAAGAATAAACTCAATTTCAGCAAGCTCTAACTTACTCTTCAATTATTTTCAGTACTATGCCATAAACAGGTAAATGGTGGAGTTTCGTAAGGGCCATTACTGCAACCTGTTCTATGAATATGTTCAGCAGTGCAACCTGGGAAAGTCAGCAAGCAGCAACTGAAACTGAGATGGCTTTCTCCATAATTCCGTAAGAATTCCAAGTCACAACAATGGCTGAATAATTGCAAAGAGACCTTATCAGTGTAAGCAGGCAATGAAAAGAACTGTAAATAAAATTTATGCCCACTGAGTGTAGTCATCCCTAGCTTCAATGTAAGATGTCAAAGACTTAAAACTGTTGTTCATGAGCAAGAACTCAAATGTGAAAGGTAACAGCCGCAGTTCAGCATCACACAGCAGCCAAAAGAGAAATCTAGTACTGTGAAATTTGAGGGGAGGTAGGAGGAAAAACCGGGGCGGGGGGGGGGGGNAGCAGTTTATATAGTCTGTAACAGTTGGTTCAGCAGTAATGAATTTGTCTTTGGCTGCCTGCTACTGAACAAAAGCTAATCTTGCATCTAAACAATCTAGGCACTAAATGCACAAGAACCTTTATCTACTGACTTACGGCATAAGATGACAGAACTGGAGAAAATAAAGAGGTGTTGCCTGAACAGCCAACGGCAGCAACCCTTCAAGCAGAGGGATTTTTAATACCCAACCAACTTACGTCTTGGCAGTAACAGTTGATGCATCTGCTTTGCCAGCCACGGATGCCACAGCAGGGAATATATGACTTAGTGTAACAGAAGAGAAACCTAAGACCACACAAAAATGTTCTTATTCATCTTGTTTTCTTGACACACATGAAAACAGTATCTGAATCAAGTGGATCTATCCTAAATGAACCCTCATGGGCCTGTTTCCATTTCAGGAAGTTTAGTAACTACTCACCTTACTCTCTAAAAACTGTGCAAGAGTCTACATGTAACAGGCTCTTAGCAACAAACTCTGAAATTCTTTTTTTAAAAAAATATAAAACCCACACAGAAATATGGTTAAAAAAACCTCACCCACCACAAAAAAGAATAAAAACCCACAGAAACTAGCCACAAATATGCCAAAAAGATTATTTCCTTTTCCTGACCACTGCTCAGCTACCAGGCTGAAATGTAGCTGCAGTAGTAGCTCAATTTAAGCCTACAGTTATGCAATTATACACTACTATGTGCCAAAGTTGTGAAGGAAACCTTACCATGTCCATTTCTGGACACAAAGGGAAATTTTTTTCAAGTGGAAAACTCTACACTACAGCTGTTCATATATTGAAAGTTCACCTCAATTAAGTCTGTTTATAGCAATATTCAAGTCCTGACTAACTTTGTATGAGTCAAATTATAATAGATTAACAAATTAAATGAAGAGAACTGATGATGCAACTTGTACCATCACAACAAGTCAACCCTTTCATATGCAGGAAAACTGCAACCACTTCATTTTATCGAAGTGACTCTACCTTAACAGGGACAGATGCCCCACACTGCATAAAGAACACTGCTGCAGTGCAATTATTTTTTGTTTTTCCATCAGCAGACCAAGCACTCTGAAGCGCTTCACATCAACATAGGAAGTAGGCCTTAAAAACATTAAAACTTTTTCAGTGGAAAGTTTCCCCATCACTGCATTTTTCAGTAACAAAGATGTTGTCAGAAATGACAATTTTTTGTGTCCCCTGATGATTCCTTGCTAGCATTTGGTTATAAGCCATAAAGCAGGAATAATTTCAGGCTGTCAGGAGCCTAGCTAATGCCCAGTTTCCCTCTAGAGAGAATTCCTGTCAAATGTAATGAGAGCTCCAAAGGCCCTCTCTACAACATAATGAGCACTTAGGCCATGCTGGTGATTAGCCAGCAAAAAGCATCAATTTGAGTCTGGCTACACCCCTGGGGCTAGACGTCACCAGTTTTAATAAGAATTATGATTACAATCTGCCAAAAGCCTTCTCAGAACTTATCATTACCAGTGGAAATTCAAAACAATGTCATGGGTACATTTTTTGTTTCCTGTAATCTAAGACCATCTACATACTGAACTGTAATACCATTCTGTATCCCCATTGCAGGTATCTAAAGTCTTTAACATGAAGGTTCTACTTTAATAAGAAATTAGAATTACTTAACATGTAAATGCATAGTATGAGTCGCTCATACCCAGGGAAATATATTTCTGCCTTCAAAGGGTTCTTAATGGCACAGACAAAACAAGTGTGTTCTACTCTCTCTGGCTAGAACCAACATAGGTATAACGCTCTGTCATAAAACTTAAAAGTTTCCAAAGTATCACTGGCTACTGGGTCTGTAATTCTAGCTGCCATACATACAAGAACATTTAACCCTTGCAATACACAGATGTTAAGGTCAAAGAGAAAACCTCAGTTCTTACGATCTTTACTCTCACAGGCTTAGCTCATTTTACCTGAAGTTAATTCCTGGTACACTTACTGAAGTCACATGTTGTCTCCAAGTATCTTCTGAAAACAACATCCATTTTGCACCAATATATATGTGTACTGGCTCCTATACAGACATTGGCTTCCTCATAGGTTACACTGTGCCAAAAAGTTGCTTAGAAGAAAAAAAATACAATAAAACCTCCAAATCACAATGGCCATAGAAGTCACCTCATAGGAAAACTGGCATTACTCCAAAACACAGGACAGGAGAGGAACCTCAGTAGGCTGAATTGGCGGGCTGAGGCCAATGGGATGAGCTTCAACAAGGCCAAGTGCCAGGTCCTACTCTTCAGTCACAATAACCCCATGCAATGTTATAGGCTTGGGAACAATGACTGGGTTNTGGACAACAAGGCTCGTGAGGGGTCTGGAGCATAAGTCTTATGAGGAGTGGCTGAGGGAACTGGGGTTGTTTAGTGTGGAGGAGAATCAGGGGTGACCTTATGTCTCTCTACAACTACCAGAAAGGAGGTTGTAGNACCTCCAAATCACAATGGCCATAGAAGTCACCTCATAGGAAAACTGGCATTACTCCAAAACACAGGACAGGAGAGGAACCTCAGTAGGCTGAATTGGCGGGCTGAGGCCAATGGGATGAGCTTCAACAAGGCCAAGTGCCAGGTCCTACTCTTCAGTCACAATAACCCCATGCAATGTTATAGGCTTGGGAACAATGACTGGATTGCTACCTGGCTGAGAAGGACCTGGGCGTGCTGGCTGATAGTCGACTGAAAAAGAGGCAGCAGTATGCCCACTCAGCCAAGAAAGCTAACAGCATCTTGGCTTGTATCAAAAATAGTGTGACCAGTAGGACCAGAGAAGTGATGATGCCCCTGTACTCAGCACTGGTGAGACCACATCTGAAATACTGTGTTCAGTTTTGGGCCCCTCAAGTACAAGAAGGGCATAGAGGCATTAGAGTGTGTCCAGAGATGGACAACAAGGCTCGTGAGGGGTCTGGAGCATAAGTCTTATGAGGAGTGGCTGAGGGAACTGGGGTTGTTTAGTGTGGAGGAGAATCAGGGGTGACCTTATGTCTCTCTACAACTACCAGAAAGGAGGTTGTAGGAGATGGGGGTAGGTCTTTTCTCCAGGGTTAACAGGGAGAGGACAAGAGGAAATGGTTTCAATTTGCAGCAGGGGAAGTTTAGATTTAGATAAATAGAGGTATTTCTTTACTGAAAGGGTCATTAAGTCTTGGAATAGGCTGCCCAGGGAACTGGTAGAGTCATCATCCCTGGAGGTGTTTAAGAAACATTTAGATGCTCTACCTAGGGAGATGGTTTAATCTTATATTAGTGATAGGTATCGTAGGACTTGATGATCTTCGAGGTCTCTTCCAACCTTAATGATTCCGTGACTAATGCAACTACAGTACAGAACCAAGTCAAACACTAGCTTTTCTGTCTACCTCCTTAGTGCATTTCTTAATAAAACCAGTTGCCATAATATTTATTTTACCGATATTTTGCATTCAAACAACTGTGCCTCTAAAAACCAAGAGAATACCTACCCAGTTTTGCAGACAACGTTATATTGGAATTACAGTACCATCTTAATTTTAGGGGAAAATAAAACAAATTAAAAAAAACAAACCCCGAAGTTCAGTGTTACAAAAGCAAAATTCAACTCTGCAATTCACTTCCTTAATGAAAATCCTTGAATATGCTGAAGATTTGAAGCCTGAACTAATCAATTTCTTCACTGTGCCCTAGCCAGTCAGCCATGCTCTTTAATGAAACAAGAGTTTCAGATGAAATAGCACATACACATCAAGAAAGAACTGTGTTGTTACACTTTGAAATGTGTCCAACTGTGCAACTTCATCTAATGATAATTTTTTTAAGAGGCCATTGATTTCTGAAAGACATTGTACCAGCATCTAGATGAAAATGTGAATGTCAGCATATCTACAGAATACTTACACCATGCCTTTAATGTTTTATTTGGCAGACAATGACTACTCAATTGAGAGTCCTCTGGGCTGAGCAATCATTTAGCTTTTCTTCTCTTATGAGGTCCTTAGTGTCTTGTTCCAGTTCGATACCCTTTTTATTCACCATTATAGTGGCCATAAGCGTAAATTTTATGGGAACTTGCAAACTTCTAACTAGAGCTTTCCAAGTCACTAATCTTTTCATACCTTTAAATGGCAAGGATTTGACCAACTATCCCTACATACTACACACACACACAGAAGAACAGTTCTTCACGTAAAAGGCTCTACCCCTAACAAAAATAATACCATGTAAAGCACTGAATTCTATTTGTGAAACCACAGACACAAGACCTTTCCTGGTTTTGCCAATGTCTTTCAGGATTAACACCAAGAAAGCCTTGTCACTAAACCTAATCTGTATCCCATCTGACAGCAAGTAGGCAAAGGTTTACTAAACACAACCACAAACCAGCCTATTGTTTTAGACGCACGATACAGTCATCCGAACACACACATACATATAACAACCACATTTAAATGCACTAGACAGACTACAGATTTTGTGGTTTAGAAAACAAAAAGCCTTACCTGCTTGTGCATTTCAATGTTTAATCCATATGACATTTCATAGTACTGCAAATAAAGGAGCATACATTATTTTCTTATGCTGGTTTCCATAATATTAGAAGATATTTACTGAAAAAAATTAAAATCAAATATACTTACCATCACATAGTGCCTCTGCATTTCTGTCTTTTCACTTGCCAGTTTCTCACATTCCAATTTAAGGCTACAAAATAGATCACACTTTAATGTAACTGTTACATGATTTGTGTTAACATCTACTCACTTTATCTGTAATTTGACAGAAGTAGCTGATTACAAAAAATCCTTGAACATGGAAATACACAGAAACTGAATACTTTAAATACAAAGGCTGAAAAAGTAAATTTAAAAGGTATCTCATGGGTGCTGTATGAAACCTACATTGTCTCCAGAAGCAAAACATACCCAAGTTTCATACTTCGACAAAGAGCTGCTGTGAAGTACTAAAACTTTCAAGCTATAACTGGATCTGAATTTGTTCGAGGTACTTCTCGGTAGTAAAACAGACATATTTCTTTATATACATTACTGCCAAGTAACACCACTCACTTTTATAATTACAACTTAAGAACATCTGTAACTTTTAATGTTAAGTACACTCTAGCTAACGTTATCTTGCCGACAGCTTAAAAAGTAGTAATCTTCTGACTATCATTTACATGCAAGTCTGTTAAATGAAAAGAAGTTGCATTTGGCACTTGCATATCTCATTAGTAAAACCGGTATAATTCCAACTCTTCTCACTGAGAGCGATGCCTCGGTATTTCATTTGTTCTCTGACAGATTTTTTTTTTTAGGATACTAGTAAGCATCCTAGAGAACAGTCTGCAAACCACCATTTTTCACTTACAGCTGTGATACCCAATGTTTATACTTTACCCTGTGTTTCAAAAGTAGTAAGTATCTTAAGCAACAATTTTAGATAAAACTAAGACTACAGTATCGTAAGTAAGAAAGAGGAAGCCTCATCAAAAAAGCAAGTGATTTCTAACTGAGAAACTTGCAAAGCTTTTATTCCTATTCACATCTCGCAGGTGCGCCTTAAGTACTAAAAGAAGACAGATTTATGCCTGTTAATGCCAACTACTCTGTGAACCACAAGTACCCATACCCTAAACCTCTGCAGGGACCTCTGCAGCAAGCACAAACACAGCAAGAACGTCTTAAGGACAGCACGGCAACCAGAAACGCATGCTATGCTTTCTTCGATAGATTCACGTCAACTTCGTATTAGTACTCCAGTACTTTATCAACCCCTCTTGGCTCTTCCAAGCACCGTACATTCGAATTTTATTAATCTTTGCATTAACGCCACATAAAAATGAGCAAACATGAGAACGAGCTTAATGCTCTGTACCACAGAATTAGCTCAGGTCTTATCTCGATATACCTTGAAAAAATTCGCCACACAAGGATTCCTAATAAATATACATTTAAAAATACATATTTAAATTCACGCAAGCGCTTAACTGCTCCAGCTTCGGCATTACCACTCTTTCACCTTTTCCTGCCTTTCCATCAGCACGACGGACTCGTGTAGGGCAGAGCTGCCTTTTCCTGAAAGGCCTGTCTACCGCTGACCACCCACCACCGCTGGGGACCAGGGCTCCCCATGCCGCCCCTTACCAAACCGGCCAGTGGTTCGGGGGACGCCGGCTCCTGCCGCGACGCTGCACGCCACCGCCTGGACGCGGCCCTTCAGTGCAGTCCCCCGCACCCGGCTGGATTCGGGGCAACGACCCCTGGCCCTAAGGCGGCGCGCCGGCGCTCACCTGTGGTACTGCGCCTGGAGGAACTGGAACTCCTCCTTGATGCGGTCCAGCGATTCCGGGATGGTGAATTTGAAAGGTTGGCCCGCAGCTTGGTGCGGTGTCTGGCGCGCCGACGGCCGACACGGGAGAGAGAGGCACGTTCAGACACAGCGCGGCCGCCCCGCGGGGAAGAGGTGTGCGGTACTGCCCGCCGCAGACGGGTCGGGGGATGGAGG
>VWZO01019267.1:0-16905 GCA_013396975.1 Bucco capensis
GGGGGGCAGCTCCTTACAGATATTCACTTCAAACATACAGATGCAAAAAATAGACTCTAAAAATAACAAATGGAGATTATATAAACAATTTCAACACCCAGCTCATACACACTATTAAAAGAATATGTTCTCAATGGCAGCAGCTCAAATAAATCACTCCTAGTGAGGCTATAGCAGCAGTTTAGAGCCTGAATCTCTCCTCTGATTTAAGAAAAGCTAGGCTGGGCATGTTTTTTTTCAAATAATTGTGGACTTGTTGCTAATTTAGGGGATTTTTAAGTTTCTGGAAAAAGTAAATTATGAGGATGAACACTGTATCTTAGTGGAAAATTACCCAGCATAATGGAACTCCAATAATCTAATATGGAATTTATAAAACTTGCATAGAAAAATAGGAGGGATGATACTGGTGTAGCTGTGACTCTATTTTCACAGGCTGTGTAAGGCTTTATGAAATACCTTGTATAAGTAAGTTCTTACCCATTTTTACAGCTGCCTTGGGATGTGTTAAGTACATTGACATTTTGTAATTATGGAGATATTTAAGGGAACATTTTTAATTCTAGTAAGATGTACAAAAACCTTGATTTTAATTTTCTTTTTAGCTGCATTTGTCATATTACCAGTGCCTCTAGGAACTCTTTTCCCTTTTTGTCACTGACCCTTGGATTTATCATAAACACTGCTGTATCATTGCCTTGTGGGAAAAAAACTGTACCAGGTCTGCTCGAAAGTCAAGTGCTGGGTACTGTTTTCTCTTTCAGACATAGAGAAAGAATCTGATAAGTAATTAGGGCAAAATGTTTTTATTATAGAAACATGTGCTATTGGCTTTTTTGCATATTTATTAGTCTATATTTCTACATGTTGAATATTTTTGTGCCTTGGGAATAGATGTACATATCAGAAGTTCATTAAAGTCACTTTTCACCTTATTGCTTATGTACCTTTGAATCCACCATATTTCTATTGTATGTAGTATTCCTTCCCAGTAAAAATATAATTCTTAGAATTCTGCCCTGCATTCACATGATATTTTGGGGTTTTCAATGAGATTGAACATTGCACTACACATGGCATAACTATTTGCCTCTGTGGAAATCAAAATAAAGTTAGTATAAAATGTTACCACACTGAATCTGTAGCATTACAAGACTGCATCAAAATAGCTTTGAGTGACCACACACAGTGCAGTGAAGCAGGAGATATAGCCAAATAGTTGCAGCCATTCAGTATTTTCTAGTAAAATGCTGGGACACTAGCTTCTGCTGTCTAAGAAGAAATTGTGTCACCTATTGAACAAAATGATGATTTGCATTCATTTATTGCTTGTCTTGTAGAATTTGAGAGCATATTAATCTGCCTGTTGATGTATTTTTGGTGCTTTTTTGCATACCACTGAAATGCAGCCACCTCTGGGGAGATGCATGGCAGCTGTGAGTGGCTTAGAGCATTGCAGTAGTGTGGGAACCAAGAGAAGAACAGTGATTTAGTGGCAACCAGGATTTTTTAACCATTAGTGCTCAATAAGTTCTTTGAAATGGTGACTTTACTGCCTGTTGAGGCAGCTGCTGGATTCTTATACTCCCATAAAGAGAAAATTAGAAATACCTAATTCCTTCTTGATGTTTTCTTTGTAGCTGCTTCAGTAGAACACCTGGCTATTTTTTGTTTGTTTAGTAACACTAAAATATTTAGGAAATGTTTTGTTTGTTTAATAACAATGAAGTATTGAGGAAAACAGATTATTCTTTGCTACTAAGTGGACCCACACTTCATAGATATTTACTTGTTTGCTACCTGCCAGCACTTCTACACAGTTTGTCTACTGCTTTTCTTTTGCTACAAGTTTCACCTCTCACTGTTTCCACAAAGCCAGATTCCACATTTCTCACAATAAATCCTTCCCTAATTATTCTCCAGATCACTGTGGTTGATGTGACCATTCACAAAATGCTCAACCTGCTAATCAATCTAAGCTGCTGGAAATTAACATACTGTGATAAAAATCAATAGAACAACATCATTCTCACAAACACACACAAAAAAATTGAAGAAAACCCAACATTATCTGAGCCCTTGTAGTAAAAACAGTTTCCACGAGCACAGTGTGTTGTATTGTGTGTATCATAACAATAAAATGTAGTCATTTGATCTACCTGTTGTAAAAAAGCTAGACCTAACAAGGGCTAGATTTTTGATATTCTGCCATGGAGTGGAGTTCCGAAAACTGCAGCAGATGCCTGTGCTCACCTAATGAATGCCCAGGAAAGCTGATGACAGGGAAAAAGATTCAGAAAAACTAGGATGCCAAGAGGAGAGCCAGATGAATAAATAAATTTTTAAATACACAGTGAGTTTTTGAACATTCAGTGGAAAGGTGCAGCAGTTTCAACTAGCAAGAGTGAGAGTGCCCCTTTTCCACAGGACTCTGCAGTCCATCGATTTTGGACTCCTCCAGAGAGCACCACAACTTCCAAGCTGTAAGACCACCCTCCTTCACTCAGAAGACTAATTTTAATCAAGATCTAACTCTTCACCAGAGTATGCTTGAATGCAGTCTCATTCTTTGCAGAATGATACTGTTGGTAGGGAATAATGCAAAGGTTGATATTCAAAAATCAGACAGAAAATAGGAGTCTAAATGTTCAATCTGTAAGCAAAATTTTTTAATGACTTGCAGCACATTAAAATATTAAGTAATTCTTACCACATCTATAAGAAAAGTAACTAGAATTATCTCAGTTTTATAGGTGAGGAAACAAAGACATGTTTTAGTTTTAGTGTCTCACTTAGCAAAAATTATGTCATAATTAGCATTAAATCCTAGAAACACTTCCTAAATCTGAACCATGCTGCTTCATAATAATGGTTTGTGTTAATAATTTTTAATAATTTTGTCTAAAGAAACTTATTCTGTGCATTTATTGATTTTCAATGTGAAACTAAATTAAGGTGAGACTAAGTAGATGCCTTTCACTTTGCATTGGTTCTAGTAGCTGATCAGAACAGTTTAATCTGAGCTCCAGACAACTGGATCTGAAGCGAAGTCTTTCTCCTGTAAGGGAAGAAATGACAGTTGGAAAATACAGAAGCTGGAATTGTGCCACAAGTAATCATTGTCTGATGAAAATCAAATAATAGTTATTGTTTAAATGTGCTGCATAAAATACATATAAGGGATGCACTTTCTAAGCAGCATTGTTTTCATACAACACAGTCTGTATGATGCATGAGCACCAGAAAAGGAGAAATAACAAAAGTATGAAGAAAACTATGTAGCAATAGAATGTTATCACTTAAGGCTCTGGTCAGTTTTACAACCTTATCACTCTTACAAACTCCCAGCATAGTCATGTTTTTTAGAAAAATAAAGGAAAAAAAAAGAAAAAGGAAAAAAAAAGGAAAGCTTTTGGATATATTATTTCAGTTTGGCTGTAAAATGCATAGAAAGTTTTACAGTCGGTGTCAGAAGGCTGTTCCAGGATTCCTGTCCTTTTAGTGAGACAATCTCTCACAATTTTCTTTATGTGTATTAAAAAAAGGGTGATCAAATAATATACTTAAATTTCCTATGCCTTCATTTTATTCTCCAACAAAGCTAGTTTTGCACTGAGCTTTCAAAATATTCAGGGAGTTCTATGAAAGATTCCTATGGCTAGTTTCCTGATTAAATAGTGTATAATTCTTCATGGATAGCTTATATCTTCCAGAGGTTACCTTTGGGGAGAGTAAGTTCTTATTGGAGTAGCAAAAGGGAGATAGCAGATTTGTAAGAGGAAGAATCTAAGTAGGCTGCCTACACAGACTTTTCAATTCCTCCACAGCTTTTGGCACATAGTATATATCTGTTGGAAGAAGTCCTGCTCCCACCTAACTCATAGGGAGTTTACCAATAATTTCCATGGGGCTAAGACTTTACCTAAGGAATTTTGGAATGAATGTAAGCTATCACTGTTTAGGACACTGAGGAACCTCTAACTAGTAGAGCTGGGAAGGGAGTTTTCCTATGGGCAGGTCATTTAGGGTATGGTAGAACTCCAGGCTCCATGCCCTAGTGTGGAGCCATGCAGAGAGACTGTCTCCAGTTCTAGCAGGATTACAGCTTCTTACAATAGTGCTCCAACTTGACAGACTCACCAGGACTAATTCATGTCTTTCTAGTCCCTGAAAGACTTTATTCAAGACTCATTCTGGCATTTCTAGACATGCCATGTCATCATCCCTTCCAGGACTGTTCAGATTTTCTTACACCTTACCCTCATATATCTAGGACTAATCCCCTCTGAAGACAGGATATTAGACTACATGGACCCATAGTTTGTCTTTGTAAGATCATTCTCATAAACGTTTTAACAGTGTCATGTAGGAAACATTTCTCAATCTCTGACACAAACATGATGCAGCTATGGTCACAGCAAGTCACTGTCAGAGCTGGGATTCTGTATTTCACTGATCTATAGTAGTTTGCACATATTTATCTAACCAGCTATCATCTCTACTCATTCTCCAGCTCTCCAGCATTTCCCTTCAGCTAAGTACAGAGGCTGGAGGGTTGGGTTTTTTCCCTTTTGACTTGTCTCATATCCAGGATGGATTTCAGCTACATATTCCTAGCCTATATATCTGATCCTTCTCTGTTACTTCCCCATCCTCCCCGGTGTTCATAGCACCTCCTAATTTAGTAGTATCTTCAGCTTTAACAAATGTGGTGTGTGCTGCTTCTTCAAGATCATTAATAAAAATGTTGAATAATGCTGGGCCAAATTCCCATCCCTACAGCACTTCCCCACAGCATGATACATTGCTGTTTAAATTGCAGTGCAGTGAGAGTTCCCTTGCCTTGTACTTCCCAGTGCTGAGGATGTGCTGCAGTGTAAAATCACATATAAGAGCAGACTACTATATTCTGATATCTTGGCCTTAATTAAGTTGTATTTCAGAAGTTCTCTTGTACTTTTGAAGCTTGAAATGCAGGTGTACAATATCTTAGTAGACAGGGGAGTCACATTAACAGGTTTGGCAGAACTCGCAAAGTACAGATTGAGCCAACTGTTTGACTTTGGGAGAATGTCTAATGTTTTATTAGCACTGCTGCTTCTTTTCAAGAAAGTCAGTGGTCATTTGGGAGGTCTGATGAGAAATGTTTCATCAACGGAATACTGCTGTTTCCAAGGAGGACAATTAAAATAATTCTATATCCTAAAAAGTGATTTGTTTATAAGTATATCTCAAGTTATTCTAACTTGTACCTCCAGTCATAAAACGCATGAGGTATGAGGATCTTGTCAGGTTAATGACATCCCTTTCCTCCCTGGGCATTTCACTAATGTGTAAAGCTAAATAACTGTTCCAAATCGTTGACTTTACCTGGGATTTCTCAGTAAGGTCAGCCTCTTGTCAGATAGCTATTTTCTGAATGCAGCCTAACAGAGGAACTTAATGACCTCTATTTACTTCAAGTAGAAATCCATCAAAGGGACAATTAGCTAATTTTAAACATAAATTGGCTCCCTGGTGAGAAGCAAGCTTATAAATAAACCATTTCATCTGTTCACTGAACTAGACTGTCATGCAAGTGAAATTGCTGACTCCAAAGCAGACATGCATTTGAAAGGTTTACATGAATGACTTCAAACTGGCAAACTTTTCTTGCCTTAAGTGCCCTGAGAGATGGACTTAGGAGAAGAAACTATAGGAAGTGGCTTCCTTTGCCACTGCTGATGTGTAGGGAGGTTGCAGCTGGGATCAACCCTCGTGTATCTGTACCATCCACTGGAGCAAGGTAGCCCAAGCTCTCTCCAATGATTCTGTTAGCAGGCAGTAAATGGTGTAGACACACACAGCTCCTCAGCTTGCCAGCTTGCACGCAAGTAACTTGGACATTAGCACTGCACATGGAGGAAAGAGCAGGTTCATGCTCCCAAATACACTGTGTAGAATTTCAAAGTTTTTGCAAGAAAGCTGCATGGATTGCCAGTTAGTTTTCTCTTTCTTGAGTATTCCCATCACCATGGTACCCGAGTACCTTTAGTCTTCATTGCAATTATTTTTCCAATATAAAATAGTTTCCTGAGGGAATGGAAGTGCTCTTTTCTGAGGAAGTCACTGTGCCTCAGGTTCATAAGTGAGGTGTTTGGTGGGTCTTGAGTTTCCAGAAGAGCAAAGCAAGAGATGTCCATATCTTGGGAGGCTGCCTTATGACACACATATGAGGTTTTAATTTTCTTTCCATACCAGCATCCCTCAGAAGCAGCATGTGCACACAGCTTGTATTGCCAGTACTCATCACCAAGATATTTGCACAGTACTGAATTTGTTTAAAGGGTGAATACATGAGAACAGCCTGAAGGTATTTAAAAGATGACAAGTAGAACAACAGAGAACATAAGAGGCATTGCAGGCCAGTTTCCAATCCCATGAGATATGGGGACTGTGAAATGTCTGATGAGACCCCAGTGCATTCTCAAACAGAGAACAGGATGGAGCCTTCCTAGGTCATATGGAGGGCTCAGGAGGGAAACTTTATAGCTGTCTTCACTCTGTTTGAGTAGAGCTCTCCAGTTTGCCATGCAAAATGTTATCAGACCAGAGATTAATAGCTTCTAAAGGCAGCCAAGTAACTGCTAGAGGCAATAAAAAGGGGAGGAAAGAAAAGATCCTTTAAGTAGAATTTAATGACCTTCTCCTTCACATTGTTTTACTTTGCCAGATTAATATATAGTCATTTGTATAAGTGCAAGTGTGTGTGTGTGCTTGTGCCTGTGTGTGACTCTGCGTGTGTGGTGAGCTTGTACTTGCTCACCCAGTTTGCTCTCTGCTCTCATGCTGATCAACTCTGCTCGGAGGAACATGCCGTGATTAAATCAACTAATCTCATCTAAAGTAATCTGAAAATGAGAGATACAACTGTTCCCACAACTGGGAAACAAGAAGCCTCTATCCTGAGTCAGACTATCTATGTTCAGTGGACTTCTGGGACCTTAACCATTCTTTAAACAGGTGGCAGAAAACTTTAAATTGTGACACTTTGCTTTGGTCTTTAATGCCTGCTAAGTGATGCTTTATGCTGAAGATTTCTCCCAGAAATATAACCTTGATGGTATTTTATGGGGCCGTATCTGACACATCAATGAATTTAGGCATGATTTAGTAAACTTACGACTAAATGTATTTCAAAGTACTCAAGTATTGGATCATTTTCAGCTGTAAAAATTGAAGTCTTTCCAATAATCACATGGGAGGAAAGGCACTAGGAAAACTCAATATGCAATTTTTGCCCCAGAGAGGTCAAAAGTAAGGTCTTGCTTTCACCACAGCTTAGTTGTTTACTGTCTCATTAATAACTCATAAATATTATTTATTATATATACATATATTTTAATCCACAAAAGTACAACCCTGGGGAAAGGGAAAGGCTGAGGAACCTCTGTCCTAACATTGCTGGGATATTCCTAGTATGGACAGGCTAGCTTTTTCTTTCCTTGAATCTTTGTACAATCTAAGTTGATAAATGCCATAACTGAAATTAATAGTCATTCTTCAGAAGATGCAGATGTGGCAGAAGGAACTTATAAATACAGTAAGTTTATCACACTCACACCAACAAATAACAGACCTGCAGCTAATCAAGTTGCCTGCATTTACAAACCATTTACAGACACAACTGAGCACAAGAAACATTACTGATTTATTTTTTTCTAGCACTTTATCTCAATTTTGAGGAAAGAACAAGTCTGCTACAAGGAAGAGGCTAAGAATAGACAAAGAAGTATGTTTGGTAGAAGAGGACTCATGCTCCCAGCATTTTGTGGAGAACCACAGCTGTGGGTCAGCACACATTCCCATAAAATGGTTATCAGATGGAAGTATGCAGTTTCCCAGCAGTACTCTGTGGTTCAGAGTTAGCAGCTAGCAATTCTCACCACACAGCTGAAGTCATTTCCCTGGGTTTGCCCCAGTTTTTTAAACAAAATGAAACACACCACAAATTCTGGAAAGCTGAGAAGATAAGTCATGAAGCCAATGCTCAATTTGGGAAAACTAAAGGAGGGAGAAATAATTTAAAGTATGCACATAAGGCGTTTAGCCACATTCTGTCTTTTACTGTATCTTCATTGTGACAAAAGGAAAAGTTGTTTTCAGCTGCTTTTTCAAAGGCAGACCACACACCACCTTCTTCCCAGCTTGCAAATTTTATCTCTTATTCCCAGTCTGCAGGAAGGAATAACTGAGATATTCATACCAAAGCCACAGGCTAGGGTCAAAGCAAGGACCATTGATGAAATATTCCTAGCATTTAGAATTGTCCCTGGTTTCAGTGGAAAGAAAATCCATCTCTCTTCTGTTTCCTTTTACTGGCTGATTTGATCATGCCTTTGAAGGATAACGCTTCAGGAGTGCTATGTCATGTGGTTGTCTTGGACAATTCCCAGGAGGCTGAATCTAAACTGAAACAAAATGCAAGTCCTTTCAAACTCACTTTAACAAAATAATATGTTCTCTAGATGGGAAACCAATTAGCTGAACCAACTAGTTCAGCTTATAATGATGGGGAAAAATTATAAAGGTTTTTAAAGATTCTGGTTGCCATATGAATGCAAAGAAACCGTGCTGCTTTGGGCATTCATTGGCATAGCAATCCCCAGCAAGTGCTCGCACAGAGAATGCTAAAATTACAGTTTCTGCTGTGTTATCTTCTGAAGAGCTGCTTAGTCTGTTCTTAGGAAGGGACTAAGAAATAGGAAGGATATTGTCAGTATTGTGAATTAACTGTGAGTTACAGATGCAAAAAAAAAAAACAGTAAAAGAAAGGAAGCTTATTGAATTTCAACACCAAACAGAGACAGCTTACTCCTCCAGCTAGTCTTCCCTATGTGTATGTCTGGTCAACAAAGACAGAACAGCATCTCTAAAAGACAGATCAGGGCACTTGAATCAGCTGTTTGCTCAGAATCACCTTCTAGAAGAGTGTCTGGTTTTATCCATTAAATGTCTGTCTGGTGGTGTCAATACCTCTTGACTAGTGGTGTCATGTAAGGCAAAGTCCCACGAAAATACTAGAGGATAAGGTCACTCACAACTCTTCTGTTCTTCCATATATATCTTGTTTTTCACTCACCTGTGCACACAGATTCCACTTACAGCTGGATCATGAAGTCCCTAATGTTTACTCTCCTGGAGCTTTTGGATTCATTTTCCATTATTCTATTTCTTGATGGATGTATTATAATTAAATCTCATAGCACAAATCAAGATATGAAGAAGTCACAATCTTTGAATTTGAAGATAATTCAGGAACATTATGAGACCTGATAAGACAAAAAAAGTAGGGATTTCTTGTGCTCCGAGAGAGTATTTACATATGCTACAACATTTAAAAATGAAAGTATATTTTAAAAATCAGACGAAATGAGAAACAGAGGTTTAGGAAGTGCAAATATCACACTCTAATCCCAGCCTCTACCCTGCTTTGTGACCACAGGCATGCTCATGTACTTCCTTCATTTCCTAATGCAGTCATAAACTGTTGTTGTTATTATCCAGCTTCTCGGTAACATTTTTATCCATCAGTCTCAAACTACATCACTTACAAAGCAGCATTATTTTTTGTTTTTCAGATTTGGGGTAGGGGTTGTGCAGAGATAAGCAAAATGACTTGCCCAACCTTCCCAGCAGAGGAGATTGAAACAGGACATCCTTCTCGGACATCTCAGGTTACTATACCTGCTAACCCCACTTTGCAAATTGCTCTCCTGTTCAAAGTGGGTTCTATACTAAATTAATTAAAGTTTGAGGAGCCTACCAGTCCTCAGTTGAAAGAAGCAATGCACACTAAGTGCATGGTAAATATTTTATGCAGTGTCTCTAAGACACCAAAGATTACTATATCATTGCTTAAAATACAAGCAAGAATTTGTTTGACAGAAAAAAGAAAATGTTTCGTGACTGTTTTGTGTACCAGATCAGCAAATGGATTTTCCAGCCAAGGGGAAAAAAAGAAATAAAACAGAATCTTACAGAAGTATTTTGCAGAAAAATATGCAAAAAAATGTTTATTTTGGGTCATTGAAAACCTTTTATTCTGATAAGCTGAAAATACTATCTCATAGGTAGCCTTGCATATCCTTTAAAAATATGAAAATCTCCTTGTTTCAGTATACTTTTCTATTGATTTTAAAAGAAATATAACAAAAATCTGTAAGACTTTCAAATTACTCTTTCGCTATAGAAAAAATTGTCTGAAAGTGAGTTTCCAAATTCTTTTTTTCTCCATTCTTCCCATTTTAGACATTTTTTTGGTATCCATCAAAGAGACTTAACAAACATACTGTATATTTCTGCCACTTGGGTCACTTGCAAATGAGATCTTCATACATATCTACAATCATGTTGACTGGGAGGATTTACCCTTTGTTATACTCGAGAACAGGGAGAGGAAACAATTTCAAAACAAAACTGAAAAAAGTGTCTGAAATAAATTCTGTTCGTGGGGATAATGTCTGAAGTGTTTGCATTCAGCTCTGTCCTTCCCATAGAAGTCACTGGCTAAAAGTATGTTGCTCATTTCCACCAAAAAAGTTGTCCCAATGTAATCTAATAGTTCATAAAATTTATCAGAGATTCCTGGACAAACAGCAACCCATTTAAAAGACTGTGGTTCATCTGCTGTCTCACCAAATACCTACTTCCCCAACAGGAGATCAACTGTCTTTAAGGTAAGCACTAAGGCAGCCCCCTCACTGAGTATTAGACTTGGTGGTACACCGTGTAGAAGCTTGCCATGAAGTGTTGTGTGTCCACTTCCCTTCCCATAAAGTGACTTCATGTGGAACAGAAGATCCAAGACATTCATTCCTTAAGAAATACCAAGCTCAGACACACATTCCTGTCCAGGAGCACTGAGAGTCACAGGCAGAAACAAAGCAGACTTACAGCTCTTTAGGTTTGCAGTGAGAATAGACAGGCTGCTTCAAAACTCTCCAGAGAATTGTACTTAAATATTTTTCTAATATTTCTGAAAATCCTGCAAAACATGATATTAGTGGGAAAAAGCTAACTAAAATATCTAGTGGTGAAACTTCTACTGCTTCAAAAAGCATGAAACAATTAATTTAGTTACAAAAAAAACCTATTACTATCATAAATGTAGGTATTTCCTCTGTATAATGTGCTCTTAACTGCTCTAAATACTTCAGATCTGCCCTTTTACAGGTGTCTATATTATTGTTTCTCTCTCTTCCATATTTTTATGGTAAGTACTCTAACCTTTCCTTATCGATGTATTGTAATGATTTACTTAGGTCTAGTTAATAAGATACTTTTGTTTACGTTTGTATTTCAGGATTTCTTACTAATATAGTTGCTGTTTAACAGTAACAGTTATAAGTAGATCCAAGTACACTGATGCAGGTTATTTGGCCTTGATATTGATGTCAGTGTAGCACTGGTTCAAAAGTTATCAGAAGTAAGTTAAATGGAGACTTTATGGAGCAGACTACTCAGTGTAGTGACATTCTTCTGACACTAGCAATGAATTTCCCTCTAGATCTGCTGAAGCAAAACTGCTACAATGGGAATCTCTGGGGGTTTAGATGAAAATTCAGATATTTTGAGAAAAATGAGAATGAGTGACTCACAGCTGCCTATTCATGCAACTGATATTCCTATATGTCTGTTTATCAAGTATGTGTGTAGTGTGTATTTTTTTTTCTGTGTTATGCCAAATCACAGGTGGAAGAAAACAAAATGCAAGAAAAGCTTGAGATATTTAAAGAAATCTCCTATCTTCCTGTTGTCTGAAATCTGAGTATTTGACAACCCTGCCATGGCTTTCCATTGGTATTTCACACTTTTACATTTTGGACAAGGTATTAGAATGCTGAACCTGAAGAGAACTGTCAACATTTGTAAGCAGCATAGGCCAGAAGGTGTGAGTTCCCATTTGCCACAAAAGGGAGATCTGTGGTGCTGAGCTACTCCTCAGACTGAGCTGATTTCCCGTAGGGTGCTCTAGCTGAGTGTCTGTAGTGTGCTACCATTCTTATATCTAATGACTGCAGTAAAAGCTTATGGGCAAAAGTCAAGTAGTAAAAGAAAACTGAATTAAAAGCAGTCGTTCTAGGTGGTAAGGAGCTAATATAGCCTGGCTTTCAACAGCCATTTCTGATAGCTAGTAATACATGTTTGCTTTTTCCTTGAAGGAGACACCAAAACAACATCTCTTTTTAATGCAACCACTTGCTTTTCTGAAGCTGTTTGGGACATAACATTGCTTGGGATTTATACTTCTTCAGATTTTCTTGAAATTAGATATTATTAGGAAAGGTAAGACTGATAGACACACACACTGAGTATGATAAAACAAGCCTAATTTCCTTAAAAGCCTGAGGTAAAAATAACATTTTGGAGTTTCCACTGCCCAAGTTTTGAGCACTTCTCATTACAGGATAAGGAATGAACCTTGGCACTGCTGTCTAATGTCATTTATTGTAGACAGTGGAATTATTGTTTACCCTCCAATGAAATGTTTCCTCCTTCTTCTGAGCCTCACATGAGAAACAGGCAAATTGCTTAAATCCCACTATGGCTTCCAGAATCCTTCTACCTTCTGAGAAGTATTAGAGTTGTAGGTCTGACATGCTGAGTCTGTTTCTTGTGCAAGGATATGTGTGATCATGTTGCAGTTTTCCTGTATCGCCCACTGATGGAGGAAAGTCCACTTACTGTAAGACCAGAGAGACAAAGCTTGTATGGACATGACAACAGCACAGAAATCTTCTGCAAGATGATCTACAAAGGACTGACTGATGGAGAAGATGAATACAGAGCAATCAGTCTCTCTTATAAGAAAGGAACTAAGGGTTCACAGTGCAATGCACAGGTACCAATACTGCTGATAAATAAACACAGGGACAACCTCTTTCACACATAAGGTACTTTCAAGATTAAAACATGTGTAAGTACATAGAAATAAAAGACAATCATGGTGTTTCCTTGGAACAGGACAGCACAAAAGGAAGTTCAACACAGCAATTAGTTGCCTCTTATTTCTTCCTCCATGTAAATTTCATCTTCACACCTGAGATCCACCATTCCCATTACATTTATTCCCCTTCCATGTGGCCTCCAAGATGAAATGAAGCACTCTGTGACTTGGCAGCTGCTCTGGGAAGGAGGACTTTACACAAGGGCAGAATCATCTCTCTCTGGCCTAAGCCCTTCCTTGTACTGTATTCCTAACTCCTATTTCTAAAAAACAGTTCTCTATCCCCCTTCTACTAGGTACACAATGTTACCTTAGCCAGGGGAAGGTGGCAACTGTAGAGAAGATGTTCATGAGTAGAATCCAGCTGTTTGATGGTAGGATGTAGTGGTCTCAGTGACATCAGAAACCACATGCTGAACTTCTTCAGCTGAATGCAAGCTGGAAGTTGTAGGCTGTGCCTTGCAATGAGGAAACATGCATTTAGCAAAGGCAAAGTGTCTGCTCATTGCAGAGGGCAGAGAGAAAGCCTCCCTTGCATACATCATCCTGGGGAAAGAATGCCAGAAAGGTATTATTGAAACACATCTGTACAGGTGAGTTACTGGAATTCAGCTGAGCATTAGTTGAATTGTAATAGAAACTGTTCAGATGAAGGCCTGAAAAAAATACGAATCAGCAACATTAAAGATGGTCCAAATTAGTGCATATGCTGATGAAACTGAATTCATCCAAGAATACTTACAAAACCTCAGGCAAGGAGTTGCCTGATGTCTCCTTAGAAAAAGAGATGAGCTTTTCTTCATGTATCACTGACCTAACAATGAACTCAAATCCTGCAGAAAGCAGTTTGTACCTCACTGATGAATTCCCCTGTGTTTGACAACTCTTTAAGAAAACCAGCTGATGAAGCAGATGCAAGAAGCATGATTATTTCTAGCACCATACATCAGAAAACTAACTTTATGCTTATTTCAAGTTGTTGTTCTTAGAGAAAAATAACCTCTTTAAAAGCATGAAGTGATGCCTCTTGAAACTTCACCAAAGGGTTTGTGACAGATAACTGAGAAAGAAAAAAAGGGTGCATTATGAAATGATGACAAACTGTATTGAAAACTGATAGTGAAGACTTGTATTCACAAAATTCTTACCTTGGCTGTGGAAAAAAAAAGACAGAAAATCTCTCTGAGTTGGAATTACACTGGCTATTTCTAGAGGCCAGATAAAATTCCTACAGCTATATGACAACCAGTAATTACAGTTTTTAATAATTTTTGACCAAAAAAAAGTTAAAAAAGTTTAGAACAAAAAGAATTAGGAGGATTTGCTGAAAAACTTGGGCTGTCAGTGATTGAAAATCTGTCTATTAAAATAAAATTAAAAAGAAAAATAGAGAAAGAAGTTACCCGAGTACATGTAGGCTGAATTCAAACAGGAAGATCAAGCAAACACTTCAGAAAAGCAAACTGATGAAACTTTGCTCTATCGCAAGGTTTCAGCTGTGAATACGAAACAGCTGCCAAAGGCAATGCTCTTCTCAATGACAAAATCCAGCATATGTTTTGAAGCAAGAGAACAGAGACCATTTTGATGAGTATGTTTGGAATTTTGGGTTGCTCTGTCATTTTCTAAAATTATATTAAATTATAGCACTCTTTATTCATTAAGTAGTTATATTAAATGTGCTAATACAGTCTCATACCGTCATTAGTTCTTTAACAAAATTTTGTGGTGAACTACCTGATGATGTAAATTATCCACAGATGTATATGAGTAAAGTTCAAGAAATTCTATCTTTAGAGAAGTGGAGATTGCTTAAGACATAGGTAAATTGTGTCTATAATATGTAATATAGGTACAAATTTCACTCACCACATTATGGAAGCCAAAAATCTGATTTGTTCTCTAGCAAAAACCTGGAAAATAGATAATCTTGCAGTTTTTTTGTACTTAAGATGCAAATTCCAGGTAAGAAACAGCCTGATGGTCCGCTACTGGAACTGATTCCATCATATTTGTCCTCTTTATTATATCCTGAAAGCTCTTCTTTACCGAGGATTAAATCTCTAAAGGAAGATCTGTGCCTATATATTTTGTACACTCTTTCACAACCCAAAGCTATGTCAGATCCCAGCCTAGTTCCACCATCTCCCTGGCTGCTCTTTTCACTGATATTCTATTCTTTCTAGACACAATTAGACCCTTTCAAACAATGGATCTCCTCGATTATAGACTTGTGTGTGTCTTTTGTTGATAGACATTAGAATGTATATTAATATCATGTAATTTTAATCCTATTCAGTTCTTTTGCCCCTTTCAAAACTCTCTGGGAGGTTGCAGTTAAAACCATTATAAAATATCTTAGTTTTAATTTAATATACCTTCACTTTGTTTTAACTCTTCATGCTTTTGTGGTCCCTTGTTCAGCTTGTGGTACAATTTTGTATTTTAGCATCACCTCCCTTTAGGACAACAATTCTAGAAAATTAAAGTAGTATAAATTGCTGCTGAAAATGGCATAAACAGTTGACCATTAAAAAGAAATGTTGTTCATTGGACGGGCAGGGATAACGAATCATCCATTAACAAAAAAATACATTGTCTTTTGGTCTTTTCTGAACACCCTGGCCTGTCTGTCATAATTATTGAAGGAAAAATGCAAATTGCGCCAGGGGAGGTTCAGGCTAGACATTAGGAAGAATTTCTTTACAGAAAGGGTTGTCAGCCATTGGAACAGGCTGCCTAGGGAGGTAGTTGAGTTACCATCCCTGGAGGTGTTTAAGAGACAGGTAGATGTTTCATTGGGAGGCATCATTTAGCAGGTTGATAGGGCTAGGACAAAGGCTGGACTTGATGGTCTTTGAGGTCTCTTCCAGCTGTAACTGTTCTATGATTTTATGAAAAATATTCATAGAGAGAACCGTAAAATATTTTCTGCGTGATACTGAAGCATTCAGAGGAAAGAAAAAGAGTTACTAAATAAAAACAATAAGATTGTATTCTAGTACAGGAAGAATACAATCTTCTATTCCTTGAACAAGAAGTTAGTTTATTTAAGGTACAGAAGGAGAGAAAATAATGATCTGAGTTCTACTGCAGCTTTTGTTCAAGAGTTCAAATAGTGGGTAAGGTGTCTGAAGTTAAAAGAAGTGAAATGCCTCAGAGGCACTACTTCAGACAGTGTATTTTTAGCCTACTGAGAAGAAAAAAAAAGAATAAGGCAAATATTTCCCAGAGTCCTTGGGTTTTGTATGATCTACCTGACACAATCAACTGGAAATTCTAAGGAAACAGTCCTGTATGCATTCGTGCGCTAAAATTAGTGAAATCTTATACACAGTTTCTTGGTCTAATTACACAGATAACCCACAGCCACTTCCATTGATAGGGTACTTCATTCCATATAAATTCCTGGGGATGTCTTTCTTTTCCATTTTTTAATAAACCCATATTCAGACAAAATTCCTACTTGAACTGAGCAAAGATTTTTGAGCTTAGAAACCAGTCAGACTCAAAATACTCCATCCTAGAGATGAGCTACAAGAAATCTCATAATCCCCCTCTGAGAACACAGTATGAGAACATATGAACAGCTGAATCAGGTTAGACAAACTCAGTGGCTGAGATGGATAGTGATGTCTTTACAATTAATAAAAATTCCTCTATTTCTTTTTCCCCATGATTTTTTCCAATCACTTTTGGGAACCATGAAAGCTTCCAGCATCCATAATGACCAGAGGGCAAGGAGTTCTTCATATCTGGGTGAAGAAGAATCTCTTTTTGGTCTATGAACCCATTGCCTAGTAGGATGATGTACTAGTTCTTAGAATCATAGAACAGTTGCAGCTGGAAGAGACCTTGAAGATCATCGAGTCCAGCCTTTGTCCTATCCCTATCAACCTGCTAAATAATGCCCCCCA
>VWZO01019267.1:17196-267429 GCA_013396975.1 Bucco capensis
GACCGGCTGCCAACTTGACCACAACTCTTTGGACTCGGCCATCCATCCAGTTTTTAACCCAGCAAAGCGTATGCCCATACAAGCCAAGAGCACTTAATTTCTCTAAGAGAATGCTGTGGGCAACTGTATCAAACGCGTTACTAAAATCAAGATAAATAACACCCACAGCCTTTCCTTCATCCAGCAAGCAGGTCACCCAGTCATAGAAGGAGATCAGGTTTGTTAAACAGGACCTGCCCTTCATAAACCCATGCTGACTGGGTCTGATCACCTGGTTGTCCTGTATGTGCTTGTACTCAAAGAGACA
This sequence comes from Bucco capensis, assembly GCA_013396975.1. Classification (NCBI taxonomy): domain Eukaryota; kingdom Metazoa; phylum Chordata; class Aves; order Piciformes; family Bucconidae; genus Bucco; species Bucco capensis. The sequence continues at coordinate 17,504 of VWZO01019267.1, forward strand.
GTGAGCAGTAATTTCCTATTCACCTTCTCCATGTCATTCATGATTTTGCAGGTCCTCTTCCACTCATCTTCTTTCTTCAGGCTTCAAAGTCCCAGTCTATTTATTTGTTCCTCATATGGAAGGTGTTTCATGTCTCTGATTACCCTGGTCATCCTCCCTGAAAACTTTCCTAGTTCTATTACATGCAGACTGAGGTTGTAGGAGGAGGGATGGAAGGAAAGCATCCTAAGTTGAATACCATAATCAAAATGCAGGTGTACATGGATTTTACAGTAGTGTGATGCTTTCCAGATGGTTTCCTATTCCTTTCCTAATACATCTTGATGTTGGGTTTGCCTTTCTGAGTGTTGCTAAGTAAGAGACTGATAGTTTTACCAGGTTATTTATTATAATAACAAGATTTTATCTCTTGGTGGTAGCAGTTAGTTCAAACCCCATTGCCCTGTTCACAGATTTTTTTTATTGCTCACATTTGCTGTGTTTTTAAAGTCACAAAAAACTATTGAAAAGTAACTTTAGCTGTGATATTGCAAAGACATCAGCCAATCAGAATGACCTGATGTGTTATATCATGTCCTTCCTCTGTACTCCCAGCATATCTCTGGACTCTCTTGACAATTTACCTGAGAATCAGGTCTATTGGGGTGGGAACAAAGAACACCATTTCACTCTGCATTCCGTCAAAGCCAGGGAAAGAGGTGACCAGCTGTTCCCTCCCACAAGCCACCAACAGCTTTTATGAGGGTGAAAAAATATTTTTAAATCTCTTGATATTATTGCTCAAAATTTTACGTTCAAGGGTGAGAAAAGAGGCTAACCAGGAGTCTTTGAAGTCCAGCTGGTACTGTTTGGAAGAGGATGTGTCTCCTGTAGTTGTGAGGTACTGAGGTGAAGTGATGACTTAGAAGGTGGCTTTGTAATAAGTCAGGTTTTATAACTTGAGTAGTTCAGCCTCTGTCAAATGCATATCGCCTGTTCTCCCTTATCAAGCATGCCTTTGATGGTTTTGATTCACTCAGTTCATTCATTCTTACCATACAAAACAGCACTGGTGGGCCTGGTCTCATGGTCTCATAAAAGCAGATCTCTAAGGCCCTCGGGGCACAGGAAACCAGCAAATGCATGTTAAAAAAAAAAAAAAAAAAAGAAAGAAAGAAAGAGAGGGAAAAAAAAAGGAAAAAAGCCATATGACCTAGCACAGGAAGCAAATCTAATGAAGGAATGTCCTCAGCTTTCACAGGAAATTATTTTCATTTTATGCCATTTTCTGCCTCCATAAAAAGTAACAGAGTTGACCTCCTGCTCTCCTACCTAACCTTTCAGCATCAGGGACTGGAGAAGAGAAATGTTGCCTCTACCAACAAGGTTCTAATCCATTAAGAGTGTAACAGAGAGCAGATTCTTTTCATCATGAGCAGATTAACTGTCACACCACAGCCAATATTTTCTGAAACAGAGCTTGGTAGAGAACAGGGGATAATTGCTGTTTTGTAACCAAAATGAGATATTTAGAAGTGATACTTTTTTAGAAAAAGCACTGAGCACTTGCTTGCTGGCACACAGATCCCAACTGAGTTATTCATAATCACTGCCTGTTCCTTAAATCCTCGTAGTTGGTACCAAACAGAGTACAGCAAGGCTGTAATAAATTGCAGGCAGTTGTCAATAGGAAAAGTGCTGTAACCTGAGACTTATGATACATATATGCTGATTCTGTTTGATTTTGATTTAAGGCAGAAACTGAAACAGTGTTTTTATTTTCATCTCCTGTAGTCTGCACCTTAGCCTTGTGAAGGAGTGCAGTATGTTCCAGCATTGCAGACCCTGTGTTCACATCTTTTATTGCTGATAGGATATCTAAGAAATTGTACTGGGTATGGCCTCACTCAAAGAAAGATAACCCAAAATGTCCTTACGTTGCACGTTTAACTGCTGGAACAGTTGATGATTGAAACTCTCATGTTTGTTTTGTCGTGGCAGAAACAGGACAATAGAACTACTAGATGTAAAAATGTTATTTCTTGAAGTAAGTGCTTCTGGAGACAGTTTTACAAAATGCTTTGGGTCAGGAGGTGAGTGCTCATGCCCATCCCCCTTCATTATTTAGACATGTTAAAACTACAGAAAACAAACCTCAAAATATGGCTCAAAGGAAACCTTACAGGGAATCAATGATCAGTCTTTAAGAAATAATTTTACCTGCAACTTCCTGCAACTCTCAAATTAACACCAGTGCAGTGAATCTTTGTAAATTAATGAGTTTAATGAGTGAACAAGAATCAATCAACCTCCCTTGTTTCAAAACTGCTAATCAGAACTTTAACCAAGTGTAAGCCTCTGAGTCACAGCCTCTTGCAAATAACATGCTTTTTGCTTTGAAGAGAATAATTAAATCATCACCACATTCCTTTTTCTCTGTATAACTTCCTGTGTGATATGAATATAGATCAAAACATACCCTTTCTCCCCTAAGGGTTCTTTGTTATATCACTTTGGAAAATGATTTCATAAATGACTTTTGTCCTTGAAGGCATACAAATAAGGCAAGGAGGTTAGCAGTGCTGATTGCATGAAGCTCAAAAGGACTTGATAAGCCAGACACACCCTAATATTTTACAATTGTGTTAGATAACACACAGATCTATGCAAAGCTTGGTATAGAGTAGAAGCTGTAAAAGTCTGGATGCTGACACAAGGAGTCACGGTGGAGGGATTTATCAACAAAATAGGCATAACTGAAAAACACAGGACATCTAAAATCTGCTTAGTAACACAATATCTGGCTCTAATATACATATGAAATTGAGGCCAGGTCAAAGAAGTAGAGGAATAAGATTTTGCTATAAAATTGGTAAAAGAATCTAAGAAGGGCAAAAATCTAAAGCTATATTGGTCTTTCTCTGTGACTGCAGACCCTGGGTCATAAAGGAAAAAATGTATTGTAGCTGGTTAATATTACCATTTGCCGGATCAGGTAAAGGCTATTGAATGCAGAATGAGGAGAAAGATCAGAGGCAACCCAAGTCTCATAAAATGGTGATAATGGGTGACCTTTGTAACCTGCATATAAACTGGTCAAATGTCAGAATGGGAAAAGGTTAACAGAAGCAATTTCTTGGTACCTTAAATGATTGCTTCTTGGAATAGCTATTAACCTACTGTATTTCCATCTGCCAGTGTGTTTTTGGTTCAAACAGGTAATGCATTATTACTAACAGCTGCATATCCCATACAGTTGTGATGAGGTTCATGGAGTACAGTGAGGTCAGAGCACTCGGGGAGTGAATAAAGTGCAGAACCACATGTAAGGTGACCTGTTTTCTATTCCCCATCCTGCCAAAGACTTGCTGAATGATCTTGAATTCAAGATTCTTCGGGCTTTCATCTTGCCATCTGTAAAGCAGGAATATTGTCCACTTATCCAACTCTCTTGGAGGCTGAAATCACTGGTATGTAGACAGCTTTGAGATCCTCTAATGGAAACAGTGGGTAGAAGTGTAAGACATTGCTATGCATGTTGAACAGTTATTGTTTATGGTCTGAGTGCCTTAAAAGGATGTCATCTTCCAGCAGATGGTCTAAATCAGCAACATTGTCTCCAATTAGGCTAAAAATACCATGACTGAGACCAAATACATGAAGTCCACTCAGTCATTGACATCATGGCAGATTAATTTTCTTTAACAAGGGAAAAGCATACTCTTATTTCGAGTTATGATGGGCAGAGTCTGAGAACATTCAGCATAGTGGCAGGAGCTTCAGGGAACTATTTTCATGCTTGCCATGGTGGACAGACAGAGAGAGAGCTGAATGTCTTAGCTCCTTATGGGAAAGAATCTGCAAACTGTGAGCATTTAGTTCCTCGTAATGCATGACTCCACCTACTAGCTGGTCAACACATTTTCTTTTCCCACATAGAAGAGAGACTCCTTTGTTCAACATTATAGCTTTGCTTTGATTGTCAAGCCATGAAGTCAAGCCCACGGTCATATTTGTCCTTATGCTAAAACATAAACTCCTGCCAAAAGTTTACTCTCAAACTCTCCCTCTACTTTCAGCAAGTTAACTCCCAACTCCACATCTTATTTGTGTAACATTTTCAAAAACATGAGCTATATCCCATACTTCATCTTACTATTTCCATCTTCATCTGTTGATCACTTTACACCCCAGCTTTAAAATACCTTTTTTTCCAGTTAGGCACGTAGCTGTTAATTTAGCACTTGAAATATCTATGTGTGAGTGCAGAGTTGCAAACTACACCAAATAGATTACATATATATTTTTCATATGTGTGTGCTTTTTGACTCCTGTGCAATTAATGCCACCTACAGCTATGTGTTTTGTAAAGCCTTTATTTTTGAAATGTGTGCACTAAAATTCCACTTAGTAAATTTGTCTTCCTATAGCTTGAGCCAAATTACCAGAAGAGAGCCCTGATTCATCTGTGACCACAGTCAATTAATTCTCTTCCTGGATTCAGTTTAGTGCAACCAGAACCTATTTTGGGGAGAAGAAACATTGTCTCTTTCTGGGCTATTGCCCTGGGAAAGGGGGAGTTTTGCAGACTGGTATTCATTTCTCTAAAGAGCAGCTTTTCTTTTTAATTATGCTTAAAAATGGAAGGAAGTATGAACAAAGCTTTCAAATATGGATATGTAGTAATAGGATTTCAAATCTATTTTGGGTCTGGTCCTACAAAGAATAAATGAGTGCATCGTTTTGTGGAGACTCATGCCTTATACTCAGCTCCAGCACACTCTAAGCTCAAGCAGGGTCAGACCTTTCACTTTGAAATAGATGTGTTCCCATGTTGTAGAAGACAAAAGGATTTTCAGCTTATTGTCTTTTTTACTTCATTTTTTTACAGGAGGCTGAAAATAACTACCCCAGCTGGAAAATATTAGCACATAAATGGGTAAGATAAAGCTTAATTAAAGGAAGAAGTGTGCCACAGAATATGCATATGCAGGCACAGCTACATTTGCAGGTACAACTACAAATGCAATTAATAACTGACCCTTTATTTATGTAAATGTTAAATTGTAAATTCATCTCACTGTTTGCTTCAGTGCAGTCACAGAGCCCACATGCATAATTTAGGAACATTCTTGTCCAAGAGCTGCTACAAACTAAAATTACAATCAGTGGGTCATTCATTGGGAAAACAATTGACTGAATGCAAAGATGTTGTACATCCATTTCTTTCTAAACATATGATCTGCTTACGTGCACAGTGTCTGTGACTGCACCAGAACAGCACCAGTGTCTCTTGCTAATGTAGCAATGGGTCCATACTCACCAGGAGTGAGGTGCAGAGATCTTCACGCAAGCAATACCTCTCCATGGCATGGTCTGGTGTTCTTCTGGGACATGATTTCAAGCCCAGAAATCAGGACAGCCTTCTGGCTGATCATCTTGGGAACCATGCCCTGCTAGTTATGCTGATTCCCTGGACTATCTTCCTCCTACACTTGGATATGTGCTGTTCTCATACTCTCAAGGTGCCAGAGCTGAGATCCAGGAGTTTGTATCACCCCTCTCTTTTCTCCTGCAGAGCTCTCAGCTAAGGAGAAAAGTCTTGTCTCATGGCTCTCTTTTTAAATGTGCAAGTGGGCTCTGGAGAAGTTGGAGAAGTTCATGTCTTCTAAAGTGAGTCTATATAATATACTGCACAGAAGAAGAAAATTTATCAGAGAATATAAATACAATGCCTATAAAGCTGGTTTACAGTCACTTTTCAGAGTGTGACTGCTCTTTAAAATATTTAGAGATATTTTTTAATATTTTATTGGATATCCTGCTTTACAAGTAACGCCTAACAACCTCATAGTGTAAAGTTTGACATTTGCCTGCCAGTATCTCTAACATCTAGTGTTTCACACTGTTTTTCAGCAATAACATCAACTGACTTTATTTGGCTCAGTTTACATCCTCTGGAAATGATGTGAAAAGGCGAAATAAGGATTCCAGTAGAGCAATGCATACATTAGTACTGGCAAAAATAATCCTCCCATTACATGCTTTGTGTTATTAGTTACTTGCTAGAGAAAAGGCTGAAATTTAAGGATTGCACTTATGTATATCCTAATTGCCAGATGAGAAGAGTTATGATTTTTTTTATTCATCTGCATCTCAGTATCTCAGGTTTGTAATGAAATAACTCCTAAAAAATAAAGAAAAAATATCTTTGTTTTATAGTATATGAGAGCCACTGCGGAAGAAAACTCACCTGGGAAACAGAAGAAAGTGAGGCCATGTTAACACCTTTTTAAAAGTTACTGCTTCTCAGCTGTTTGTTTCTGCTGAGAGGAACAGCCTCAATAGTCGTGTGTTCTGCTGTTTCTGCCATGCAGGAAAGATGAAAATAGAATAGAAACTGAGGATTTGCATAAAGTGAACATCTCAGAAGAGGAGCTGAACCTTGTTAAAATGTGCGAATGAGGTTGCAAGTAATCATACCCCATTTAAAACCCTGCCCTGAATCAGCAAGACAGTTATGCTGAAAATGGTTACTCCCTCAGGAGAAGCCTAGTCTTGTTTTTTCGCCTTTCACGAGAAATTCCTCACCTGTCAGAAAGGTGTTCAATTGGTTCAAAACGTTAAAACAGCTTGTATGACAAAGGTGATTCCTGATCCAGGGTAGCACATTGAGTTCAAGCCACAGTACAGTCAGTTGTAACAACTCTTACAAATCAGGCCAGTGTCAAGAGGAAATACTGCAAACAGCATCTAATATGGGGCTGGTGACTTGTGTTTTGCTACAGAGGCGCAGGTTAACTTCCCCCAGTTGAAGGAAGAAGAATCTTGGCTGCTTCTACACACACCTCAGATAAGGATTTGACTCCTGAGACACTTGATTAGAAAAGAAAATTTTTTTGGTAGCTCCATAAATTAGGTCTTGTGTCTATTAAGCCACCTCTACCTCTTTCCCTGACTTCCCCTCTACCATGCAGAGAAAAAAAGCAAGCTTATTGGTAACACTACAATTATTGTAGTGTTATCAAATTATTGTTCTATCTTCTAATTAACAAATAGTTCCCAGGAACGAAAACAATAAATGATCATCCTGTTATTTTTCCCAGTCAGGAATGTTTTTGTTAGTTTCTGTTTGATGCTGTGTTTCAGTCCATTTTGTAGAAGACGAGTTTCACTGGGCAGCTATAGAGGCTGTGGCTCTATAGCTGTGGCTTGTCTGACAGCTTCATCTCACAGCACCTGTGTGTCATAAGATTTATAAGCAGTGAAAGAAATTTCTTTGAATCTATATGCTGCCTCTGACATAAGTCACTGGTGGTGACATTTCCCCAACATATGGCAATAATCCTGACCTTTGCCTTTCATGTTGTCTTTGCACAGAAGGAACTTAGCAATGAAAACTGGGCTTTAATTACATTGTGGAATGCCCCTTCTAGGCTACAGAGGTTTGGCATAAACACAAAAAACCATACCTTGGAGTCCCTCAGGCTGAAATAGACTTGATGGAGTTTGAGTGGAGAAGTTGTGCTGTGGTGAAGCAGGCAATGTAAGTACTGCTTCTCCTGCTGACCGCAGATGTAGACATGCTGGTGGCTTGTGAGAGGCTGAGAACAAGGCAGCATGAGAAACTTGTGCTTGTCAAACCTTAGCAAGTATTGGTGAAACATGAACAGAGTTAAGAGCACCAGGTAAGCTTCTAGGCTGAGCAGTAGTGTCAAACAATGGAAATGCTCTTAAAAGAGGGTGAAAATAAAGTCAGAGAACAGCTCATTAACTGTCGTTCATCTCCAGACAGTCCTTTGTGGTATAGGCTCTGCCCAAACAATAACGCTAGCAAGGCACTCCAGATTGTCAGAACAGCAGCCAGATTTGAGAACTTGAGATCACCAAGCACCACTGTCAGATCTCTGAATGGTCTTTTTTAAAGCCCTGTTTTTATTTCAGTTGCCTCTTTTCAAATCCACATGTTTTGCATCAGAGTTAGTCAAGACATAGTTTATTTCAGTAAACTCATCAAAGAGCAGGCTAGGATAAGTCACATGGAAAGGTGAAAGGGGCAGTCAAAGATAATGGAGGGTTTCTAATAAACATCAACTACATAGACTAGAGATCTTCAGGTTTGAAAAAATTATGGGGAAAACATACACTTTCCAACCATTAGTCACATAGCTTAAAGTGGCTTGCGAATGTTTTCCAAGTGCATTAAAGGAAAAAGGTATTTGCATCCACGATGCCCTTCCACACAGAGAGTTCAGACAAGTATGGTGTCATAAATGGTTATTGGCTGTGACTAGATCTTCTCAGCTTATACAGCAGTAGCAATTCTTTCCCAAAACAATGAGGTCCTGAAGTACAGCCTCATAAAGAAGCACAAAAGAACAATATTGTTGTTTTCTCTTGCAGGTGAAAGAAAAAAAGAGATGTTTATGACTGCCAGTCCTTTCTCCTTCTACTCACTCCAGTTTCACACTCAGTAATGTATGTTAAGTCTGTAAACATTAAGGGAAGTTTCCTAAGAGGATGTGGGAGGAGAGGAAGCGAACCAGTCATGCTGCAAACACTGTACATACTCTGCTCTGAGTATTCCCACAAGATCAGCAGACACTGCAAACATCAAGCTCTGTATTTTTAAAAATGCAAAATCAGAAGAGTTGAGCCTGAAGCCAAACTTTGCATCTGGAAACCTCTGTAATTTGGGGAAGATTGAATCTGTGTCTGAACACTGTGGCTCTGAACTCTTCCTAAAATATAACAGTTGACCTCCATCTGCCCTCAGCGTGTCCTCTTCTCAGACGACTGTGGTTCCTTTGCTTGCTGTGGATGACTACTTCAGAACAAGACTGCACCGGAGCTGTGAGATGATGAAAAGTAGATGCAGTAGGAGTCTTTTCTAATGCAATATTCTCTCGTATGCTTTTAGGTTAGAGCCTAAAGAAGTTTTAAGTGAATGACTCAAGGTTATTATATCATTACGCCTTATCTCTTGAATAAAACCACAATAATAATAACCACAAGTTCTGGTGGTGTTTATTAGCATTTGCACAAAAATTGCCATGTCAGGAACTTTACTCTTTTGATGTATCATTGAGATCTGCTGCTAGACATTACTTGCTGCAATGATTAAACAACCAAATATTCTACCATATTTTACACATTTTCCAAATTACTGCAATGATTTTTAGTTTCATCTACCCTATATTACATGCTCTGTTAAAAGCCTCTGGTTATTCTCTTACTATGAGTAGGAAGCTGCAGAATAACATGATAGCCATGAGCGAAAAAATTTACACTTTATAAGCCAAGACACTGGCAGAATGGCATTTGATTTGCATTGGAGACTTGGGAAGTGTCTTATATTATATTTGCATCAGAAGTGTTTTGTGACTGGTGCTTTGAACAAGTTGATGGAGCTGATGTTCTGCAGATCCTTCTAACTAATCTGTTATCTTTGTTGCCTGTGATGCTTGGACAGTGGGTTTGGAGAATCCAAAGGCTCATTTCAACCCTGCATTCTGGCTGAAAGGGTAATTTATTACTCTAACAGGAAGAATCTGCTATTACTTTTTCTAAGTTCATCTGAAGTATCCTAAAAGACTTCAGGAAGACAATACAGCATGGAGATTCAACCTCAATTATTTTACAATAGCAATCTTCTTGGACCTAGCAATTGCAGTTGCATATGCACTGATAGACATGCCTTCAGTGAAGTGGGATATGTCCACACTGTGAGATCTGCAGCTACTGGATACTGTGAAATCTGAAAAGGTAAGGTGTATGGCAGCTCCATGGCATTTGCAGCTGAGATCTAGATAATGACTCCACAAAGAGGCCTCAAGAGCAGCAAGGGTTTCTGTTTGAACCTGCAGACTTGCAATTGCAGTCTTGCAGCTCCAGAGAAAGCCAAAAAAATAAATCATAGCTTTTCCAAAGAAGGATGTCACTCACAGGAATGATCCTTTACATTTACACAGTTTCAGTGGCCAAAAAGATTTGTAAAATACCCAGAAATAAAGTTCCTTAAGAAAGGAAATAATTAGTATAATTTCTTTTTAAAAAAAGAAGTAGTACAAAGAAATGAAAGATTTAGCTACCCAAATAGGACAAAATGTAAAGAACAAAATCTTACCTAATCACTTTGCTCTTGGTGTAGAAAGAACCGAGTGACCCACATTAGCGACCCTAGATGATATCTTCATGTGTGATTGTCTCTGACTGAAATAATTCGTGACTGGGTTTGATTGTTTTCACTGAAAAAGAAGTAGTTGAAAAAAATCAAAAGGCACACAAACCAATTTTTTTTTGGTTTATCTTGCAAACAAACAAAAAAAAAATTCCAATTATTTCTCATAGTTCACTGTTAAACTTTTCAAGATATTTGGGAAGTAAAGATGTATTATCAATCCTGATGTTGCAAAATGGAAACGAGCTCCAGATTTTCAATGAAACTTATGCATCTGTTGCCTACTGATTTTTAAATGTCTTACCCAAGGTCAAAAATCTTTTGTAACAGAAAAGGGACCTGAACTAAATTAGTCCCATATTCAGTAGAACATCTTTTATCTTAACTGCTATAGTGGTAAAATTTAATGACATCCTGAAAAATAAATTAAAAAATATTAACACATAGTTATGCTACTACAAAGCTCTCAAATTAAGAATGGAAAACACACATGCTTACTTCTAAGCATCTTTGGAGCATGCCATTTTAGGCCACATCTGAAAAAGCTGGGTATCTTATAAAAGGAAGGCATGTGGGAAATCCTGGTGATTTAGTAACTGCATAGTATATTTTCTTTAGAAAGGATCTTAATTTGTGTCTAAGCTCTATGGACTAAGGAAGAGTCCTTGATAATACAGTATAAGAGAGTGGAACCAAACAGCAAAAGAAGACAGTGGCAGATTCTGCTGGACACAAAATAGCCTGAGCATCTAGACATAGAAACTCACATGGTCAGCAATGTGTCAAATACCTCTATTGTTTTTAATCTTAATTTAGTGTACAGAAATGAATATAGTTTGGGGATTTTTTTTCCCCCTTGTACTCATTTCCTAATTTGTCTGAATCATACACACTTAATGAAATCCTGCTTTATAGTTCAGGCACTGCAGCTCTGAGCTCAGTGGGGTTGTTTTCCTTTGTGCTCCAGGCATATCTACAATATCTAGCTTGATTAATCTCTTGCCTTTGTATGGTTTATTTAAAATGTCAAATGAATTGTTAATGTGGGAAAACATTCTGGGCCAAATTCATCTTGCAGCTACACCTGTGCTGCCTAAGCAAAATCCACAGCATCCTGCAGCTGTAAAGTGAGAGTAGAATTTGTAGCTCATTCAAAACAAAGAAAATACCCAAATCTTAGGTTAAATTTGTCAATGCTTATAAGAATTGACTATCTATAACAAAGTCTCTCACCCAGTTGAAGGAAACTCACTAAAATCAAAAGAAATCTAAGAATTTGGAGCCTTATGACTCAAAATTTTTTCAGGATCAAAATTTTTCCTTTTTCAATGGTCTCATGTCCACACATACCTCAGGTTTTTTCCTTTTGCTTTTCCATAGGTAGCCACTCATTCATCTCTTCTTCTACACATACCTGTATTTGCATCTTTGTCTGAAAAGTTTGTTTAATTATCATGCTTTCCACCTAAAGTATTGAAGAAAATGCATAAAGTAAGATACTTTGTCTATCTAACCAAAGATCAGTAGAATATCCCAAAAATGTAAGAATTATGGATTTATTTAAAATTAGTAACTGACATTTCAACATCAGTGGACAGAAACTTCAACTTTCCCCCCTAGACTTCTTCCATCTTTTCATGGTACTTTAGCTTGAATGAACTAGTTTTGATTAGCCAATCTAAATCTGTTTGGCCTTTTCCCCCTGGTTTGTTTTTCTGTTTCTTTTGTTTTGTTTTCTCTTGTTTTTTATTTTTGCCATAAATACACAGTGATGACTGTATAATCATAGCTGAGGACACAGTGCTGGATGTCTGAGAACAGCACAACTTTTTCTATATTTATGTGTTAAAGGTCTCCCGGGAGATATTTACAGATGAAGACAGAAAATCTGTCCTACTTGAGGTAGCCCGAAGAAACTGGATAGGTAATGGAAATGATCTAGTAATAGGGGCACAATGCTCCAGCAAGTTTAGGAATAACCCCCATAGACCTCTATGCTCTAGTGGTTGTATAACATCAAAGAATCAAGCTGAGGGACAATCTAAGGAAAACCAATGGATATCTTCAAACTGTGCTTCATCCCACCTTAATATCTGAGATAGATTAAATTAATCACTCTTTGGAGTTACATTTCTCATCCCACTGAGTTTAGATAGAGCCTGGGTGACTAGCTTAGGCTGAATGCCTGATGTTGATAGCAGCTCATTGCAGTTGTTCTGATCAGCTCTCATTGCAGATGTGGGTAGAGCATATGGAGATTGGCAACTTCAAAATCTTTGGTGTGGAATACATTTTATTTTTCCGTACTGATTTTAGCATTGTATCAGGCATGCACTTCATTGCCAACCCACTCCTCATGCCATATAGTTAACACAGTGGTTCACTGCTTTTTTATGTGGTGGTTGGAGTTGTTTCCTCTTTATTTTTGCTCTCAGAAAATACTAAACCGAATCTTGCCTTGTAAAGCCCATATATGCTGTTTCTGCATGGACTTCATGATCTTTTAGACACAAAATACAGCAGCACATCCTGAAACAAAATGTTTAGCTTCCAGTAAGGAAGAGTTTAATTATTTTAGTGGCCTAAATGGGAATTAAGTTGCCCTTCCATCCAAATCCTTGAAGACGCACTTCTGTTTTAAGATTTAAGTTTTGGTGAGTTAGGTGTCTAAGTCAAAAGCCCACAGAGCCTAGATCTCTTAAACTGCTGCATACAAAGGAAAACTTCATCAGAGGAGGAAGAAGAACCTAACTGGGGTTCAGAGCAGCCTGTGTAGAAAGATGACCCTCTTCAAGAGTTTGAGGATTGAAACACCAGATTAACAACCCCAGAAGACTGAGCTATTCAAAAGCAGCCTGAGAAATAGTGTCAGTGAGAGCTTCCTGACTCTGCTCTCCACATGGGCTGCAAGCCTGGTGAAGGTCAAAAGGAGGAGTTCAGATTTGTTTTCCTGTTCAGTCCTTGGGCTGCCATCCAAGGCCAACAGCAAGAATGCCAATGGTGGTAGAGATTTTTGTGATGTGGTGTACCCTCTCTGCTGCTCCAAAACTGTCTACGCTTTCCTTATTCTCTTGTATTCTTGGAAATTCTGAGGTTTTTTTAAAGATCTTACAAGAGGGTAACCAAAAACATTCTATAAACCAACAGCATTCTAGCAGAAGTATATTTTTCTGCCTGGTAGCTACCCACATTGCATCGTGTCTAATGGCATTTGATTTTTGAGGTTGTGTTTCTCATTGTGCCTGAAGGTGCTCAGTTATGTGGTTTCCTGACCACCACAGTCCCAAGGGACTGATGAGCAGAATCAGCTCAATGGAGAATTCAGTACTGACAGGAACGCAAATGCCCTACTTTGGCACTGCACATAAGTAAATGCTTAAATCATACAGAATTTTGTGAGTCTTAAACCCAGGCTTCTTGGCATCCGTCTTTAGCTACATTAGTCATCTCAGCCACTTTTGGTTAGTATGACACAGGTTTGATTGCAATTTGAAGACACCAAAAATGTGGCTTGTTTAAAGATATTTAGGGTGCAGAAAGGAACTTCACAGTAGGCAATGCAGGAACTACTGCAGTGATTGATAGGAGACATGGAAATCATTAGCTTATCACCAGACAAGCAGGAGACAGTTTGAAGAGTAGGTGCAAAATCATCAAAAGGAGATAGGAAGCTGCTAAGTCAATTTTTATGTATACATCCTTCAGTCTATTTTTTTCTAGGCCTCCAAGGTGAATTACTCCTGTTCCACTCACTTCTGTAGCAAATGCAGTTAAGTATGGAGTCCTACTTTTTGTTCCTTCTTCAATTACACTGTACCATAATTTATTGGTACGGACTTCCTAATGATTTTTCTCTTAGAGAATATTGAGAAATTACTGTCTCAGAAATATAACCAATAGCAACGATCAGTTCCACCACCCAATATACTGGCAACAAATGGCATTTGTTGTAGTAGTTCTAGAGAATTGTCCCCTGAGAACAGCATTTTAAAATGTTCACTTAAATTACAGTTGTGCCATGAATATGACAGGTTTAAACTACAGCAGGTGAGAAATTATAGATATGAAAAATTACAGGAATGTGATCTTTTTGCACTGGTGCATAAAGATTTAATCTCCTGGGTTAAGTAGCCAGAACACAGTAGTTGTGTCAAGATAATAGTTAAAACAATACTCAGAGAAAGGTTTTTTGTGGTTATTTCTCAGAGCTTTGATGTTTTCTTTGAAGGAAATGTCTTTTGTGGATTACAGGTGCAAAGCTCTTGTGGTGGCCCCAGGTGAGCACTCTTCTGGGGAAACATTGCAGGAAGGCGAAGGAGGCAAGTGACCACTGAATAGCTGGCCCAAGTGCCAGTTCATATCTCAGCCCTTCACATTCTAAGAAAGCCTCCTATACTTCTGTTTAAAGTAGCACAAATAACTACTAGGAAAATTGTAGCATTCCAGGAGAATTTGGCAGAGATTAGGTCAAGAGGATGCTACAAATAATTCCTCTGAACCTCCATAACAGTCCCAGAATATCCTAACAACTTTCTGAGAGATCTAAGTACTCTGGAAAATTTAACCTGCAGAAAATCTAGCAGAGTAACGGGACTCTGACAAAAAATAGCTTCTCTTTTCCCCTCAATTTTTCCTAGAGTAGAAAGTATAAACTCTACCTATTATACCTACCCCTTGTTACCATTGTAATTATTCCATTTAGGGTTGGTAGGTAAAGTTAAATATGTGGCCATGAAAGTGTAGGTTTTGGAGTGGTACTTAAGCTACCCTTGTTCAAAATTCTAGCTAAGCTTTTAAGCGTGTGGAGTCTGAAGAGCATTGAGAGGACATTGGGTACAAGCACAACATATGTTCTGTGACAAAATAGATTAATGTCATCTTCACTGTGCAAGTGAAGAGTACTGAGCCAGCAGAGAGAAGTGACCATGCCCTGTGAGCAGCAGTTCTCTGCTACTCTCTGGAGAAGACTGATGCACACTTTTCTGGCACCCTACATCTTTTAATTGTTGTGGAAAAGCTGGAAAGTGTTCAGAAGAAAGCTTAAAACGTTTTGAAGATGATGAAAATTTTGTCCATGGAGACATAAGATCTCAATCTTTTTATCTGATCACAAGAACAAGATGAAAATTACAAGTATGAACCAGAGAGAATAGAGTGGGTACTAAAAAGTCACTTTAATCTAGGAGAGAAAAGCATCACATAATGCAAGAAATAATGGATAAATATTTAACAGGGAGGATTGTTAGTCATTATAGCAAACCACTGACAGCATGACTAGATTGTCTTTTTGGAATACATATTTAAGATGAAGTAGAAGCAGAAATTATAGTTTTAATATACAAGTATGATATTTAACATCCTAATATACTAATATAATTAGTCTAATTACACCTCTTGTTTTTAAACTCTTTTAATTCACTTCTCTTAATGACACAATTCATATATTTATTTCCTTCATATAAAATAGGTTGCTGGTAGTAAGACACACAGTTTTAAAAAATAAAATTCCATTCAATGAACAAAATCAAATCCCAAAGAAAAATAAGTAAACAATGCAGAATCTTTGGAAACCTTCCATTCGCATTCCAGATACTATTGCTATAAATAGTTACTTTTGTTGTATGTTTAAAAAGCAGAACAATTAATTTTATGTGTGATTTTATATTTCACATAAACTGTAGTCTGCATTCAAAACTGCTGAAAAAATTTTAGCAAACACAAAATCAGATAAAAGGTGTGGGGTATTGAGTCCTCTTCACTTTATGGGTTCTTCATATCCCTTGAGATGTGGGCATGTGCCCTGCAGCTTTCTTTACACACAAAGTATCTTTATTTTCTTATAGGAGTACCTAACATTTGTAGAATAGATCTCTTAAGGACACTTTGGATGGACCACTGTACAGAATTGAACCTCTACTATGCATTGTGAAGAATCCTAGTAAGTAACTTTTTAACTATATGTATAGTGAAGACAACTCTTTAAATTACATGTTGCAAAATGCCAAAAGTGAAGTATGAGTATTCAGTTTTCAGTGGGAGGGAGGAGGAAGAAAAAAAGAAATGCCAAATTATATATTGGTGTCTTTAAGCATTTTCTGGGGGATACCAACTATTTCTCTGTTTTTTATGCAAGAAGAACATCTCAGTAAACTGCAATGATTTGGCCAAAGCCACCAAATACAGTAGTGGCAGAGTTGGGAGAAGACTTATATGTCCTGAATGTCTACTTGGTGCTGTATCCTTCAGGCAACTCTACAGAACTTTCCTTTCCTGAATACACAGAATCCCTTCACATTTCTTTAGATCTTTTTGTGCTTAAATTGTGTTCAGGTCTGTGAGACTTTCTGTAAGAGTTCCTTTCTGTATGTATTTGTTCTATGCATACTGCTGGCAAAGACAGGAGGAAATCTGGCTGAAACTCAGGTATTTTGCTGTACATCTGGAAGCTGGTTTTGCAGACCTGGGGCGAAATTCTGGCCCAACTGAAGTTAATGGCAAAACTTCAATGGGGCAGAATTTCACCCCTGGGAACTAAGCAAAAATATCTCCACCCTTACAAGCTGAGAACAGAAACTTGCTTTCAACAAGATGTTATTTGCTACTACCTATTCTGCAGTAGTTCTAAAAAGGCTTTTGTAGTCTGTCCAGTTAGTTGTTCAAAGGAAATAAGAATAAAAATCATGGTAAATTCCATTTCACCAACTTGTGAATACAGAGACCAATTAATTCACATACACAGAAAGATAATAACAAAACCTTACACCTATGCTGCAGAAATCTTTTTGTTACTGATTTAGAGTGAGACTCTTTCTGTTAACATTCAGGTTTTTTCAGATTCTACACATATATTTATATCTATTGAATTTGGAGAAGTTTACTGTAGGGTTAAGTTAATAAATCAAAAGAAGTGATAGCACCCTGTCACAAAATCATAAACAGCCAGAACCTGATCTCCTAAATGCAGCAAAGAAAATGTCTTCAAAACTCAGAAAAAAACATGGTTGAAGGGAAAATAAAGCTCCTTTTTATTTCAAACAAATGTTAATTCAAAGCTAAATGAAAAGAAACACCATGATTGCTTCTAAGACTTATATGTCTGGGCCTCATTTGCATGGAATTGTCCAAAATCTTCCAGTTCTATGGACATAAAGTCATTCTGTGCCTTGTGACTGGATGCTGCAATGCATTTTTGAAACAGATACTATGGCCTGAGCCATCATAACAAAAAAAAGGACAAGATATTTGTTCATATGTTCCCCATTCCTCCATTTTAAAATGGAGACAAAAACGACGAGCAAGCTGGGCTGGAATTCCTCTTCTGCTCTTTGCAAAGGGTAGAAGTTGTGAAATCTTTGAGATCAAACACTAGGACTTCAGAATACCTGAGGTTAGGGCATAACTGAAGTGTGCTGCTGAAAGACAAGGAACTCTTGAATTGAGGCCCAGCAAGGTGGCATGCAACAAAAGCAGTCACTGCCCAGGTCCAAACAATTGTCAGGATAGGTTTTGTAGGAGAATTGATTTGTGTAATTAATGGTTAACTGTGTAAATTCACAGGGAAAGGCTAAAGATCTGCCCTAACTCAGACTATTAAATCACATTATTTCTTTCAATTTACAACTTAGGTTTTTGATGTTTCCTCTCTCTCTCTCTTTCTTTCCTTTTTATTTGCTCTCTGGTCAGGTCTCAAGACACTCACCTCCCCGCTTCAGACAAAGCATTTTCTCAGGTGCCGCTATCCTTGTAACCTCAGTTGGTAATTGATTCACATATATCACTTTCCAAGATGGCAGTGCTAAGATTACTGTGAGGAGATACAAACAGGGAGGGCTATAAATTACAGTGGCACATTTAGTGGGCACAGAGGACCACAGCATAGCAGCAGGTCGGCTGCCTCCTCTCTTATTTTCTCATGGTATTTTGAAAAGAGAGAGATCAGCACTCATCCTGTTCTGAGCATGATTCAAGCATATTAAAAAATGGTGCTTTGAAATGCGTCAGATACCTGCTGAAAGAGCTAAAATTAACATATGAGAATTTTGGGTGAGTTCACTTAAAACAACACAGAGATTTTGTGCAGGTGGTGCTAAAACATGATTGTGCCATTGTTCTATAGTTAATGTAGAAATAAGGAGAGGACTGAGAACCTGGACAAAGTGAACAGTCTCAAATATTCCACAAATACTTTTTCATCTATCACTGTGAAGCAGTCTGTAGTATCAGGAAAGCATTTCACTTCATACAAGCAGGGTTAAACTATTGAGAGAGCTCAGAGCTAAATTTACAAACATCTGTAGCAGGGGTCAGATTTTCAAAAGAGCTCAGCTCAGGCTCAGTTGTGACATTTATTCCTTAGCCTAACTTTGCCTTACTTTATGTATATTATTTTATGATTCAGATATTTCTTATCTTTTTCCATTCTGTCTGCTTGTCTTTCTGTCCTTTCTTTGCTGTTTCTCTCGTCTTTCCCACCTATGCTCTCCTCTTTGCTCTTCCTCCTAATACTTTTTCTCTTTCTATATATTTCTGTCCTATTGAGTCAGTTGCTAGTGATTTTATTTCCAATATTAATAATACATGTGAGGGCCATTCAGTGACACATACTTTTTTCTGCTTTGTATGCCCCTAAACTTTTCCTAATACACAAATATATTGAGGATCACCAAACTGGGAGATAGGATACAAAAGGGCATTTAGGTTTCATGATATCTGGAGCCACTGGCTGAGGAAGTGTAATTCAAATAGTTGAAAGAGGCATCTAAATTCTGTTTGCACCTTCTGAAAAAAGGCTGATAGGAAACTACACAGTTGATACGAAACATTTTAGAAAGGGATATGTGAAAAAAACTTTCTCTTCCTTATGAGCAATGATGAGCTCAGGCAGGTAAAGAAATACCTTTACCAAACTGGAATTCACACTGCCAAACTGCTTTGTACTTTCTTCATATATTTGGGCAGGACAAGTATGTTGCTACTCTAGTGCCAAGGCAGGTGGTCCAACTCTTGCACCTAATCTTTTCCCAGAACGCCCTTTGGAACAGCCTGAGGACTTGGAAGATGCTAAGGAGGCTTCAAAGCATGCCTTTTTTCACTTACTGAGGTTGCACATCACTTTAGATGTGCATCCCAGGATATGAGTTTTCTTAAGCCAAAATGAAGAAGAGGCAAACTGGTTGGGTAACAGTTTAAAATTAGTGGGAACTTTTTGTCTGGTTTATATGGCAGGACCTGACTCGTTATTACTGTTTCGTATTCACTGAGAGTATGCAGTGATCAACACAGTGATCTTAGCCCAAGTGACTTCAGAGATGGATCGTTGCAGGCATCACTCCTTCCTCTCACATGGGTATGAGAATGAACAGAGTGTACTCAGAACCCAGGGGATCAGGGCCTTGTGCTCCTCACATATTCTTGTTCTTGTTAAAATAAAGACAAGAAAACTCTTTGGCTGAATATAGCTATGCAGATACGTGTGCCCCGTAATTTCCCAATTTAGCTGCACAAAAGAACGCCACACTTAGATCTGGAAAAGGGTTGCATTTTTGGGAACTGTTTCGAAATAGACCAAATTTGAGTCAATGTCCATCTGACATCACTTAGTTGTTGTGGTAACATTGTTTGAAGTGGTTTCTTTCTGCATTGGCTTGGGCTCATAAACCAGTCAGCAATGGTACATGCTGCCACCCACATTTAATTCAGAGGCAAGCAATGCACAGCTGGAAATAGTCATTGCTCTAGAAAGAGCAATAAGAGCAAAGTGAATGAAGAAATAGCTGACTCATGTCTTTGGCCAGCCTGGTTTTCAGGAATTTGATGGTTTATGATGGGATGAAATCTAGAACTGCTTAATTATATAGGAGGAGATGTCAGGATCCTGTCAAAAAAAGTCTACCAGAAAATAAAAGCTCTTTCTGCCTACAGCAGACACAATTTTAAGTTCCCTTCATTGCAGAGCTTTCTGAATTCTTACTGTAACTTGGCAGAAATATAGAATAAACATATGCTAATTGTCAGTGAGGACTTCAGAAAGAGGTAAAGAAAAGCAGCAGTGGCAGGGCTTTAATGAAGAAAGAGTTAAACAGGGCTAATATGTTGAAGCATAAGAAGTGAAGTTTTGCCTGAAGTCTAATGACAAAACATTACTGCAACAAGTAGAACAGTGCAGAAATTAATCAAAAGTAAATGGAGCATAAGCTTGCACGACACTGAGAAGTGTTAAACTCTATAGCAAAAATACAGTGGACAACAGAAAAATTCTTTTTATCTTTCTTCCTCCTACATGAAAAAATGGTGTGAAGATCCAGTAATAAATATCTAGTAATTTGATTTTTATTTTTCCTCATTTGTGCCCCCCTGCAGTTTTGCAATAATGTTTTCTGCATCTTTTTGGTAATTTGCATTAAAATAACAGCATTCTGAGTGCTTTAAGAGATCAGACTGTCTCTTAAGTGGCTTGCCCAATGCAAGTAAGTGTCAAAAATGCAACAAACAAACAAAGAAAACAACAATAGGACAAATGAAAAGGAGAATGGAAGGGACACTCCACCCGTTTATAACTAGAGCACTAAATTCTTCCATTTATAAATGAAGCTCTAAGGTTCTTTAGTCCTTTAGACTTCAAGTGTCACAATCAAGGTTGCAGAAGTGACAGGGTGCCTTGGATGCAGAATAAGAATGTTCAAAGTATGGAGTAGCAGAAAACCACACTTCCATTCCATAAAACATACCAAAGCTTCAGTTGGGTTTTCATTGCTACAAAGAAGGAAAGCAAAGCTTTTCAGAATTTTTTGGAGGCAGCAAATGAAATGGAAGCCCCAGGAAGACTGGGTAATAGGTACTTGCATGTGATGTGGGAAACTGGGCTCACAATTGTTCCTGAAAACAAGTGGGGACTTGAACTACAGTGAGTAGTGTTACCTATGAGGGCCTGAAACTCTGAATCAGTCCACCTATGTTTGCAGAGTTGTCTTAGACCTGGGGAAAATAGTCCACAGAATTGATGGGACATATTAGATTTAATGAAATGTCATATTTCACCAGGTAACTGTCCATTAAAAATAAAGTTTTTCACCTGCTCTGAGTTCTTCTTTACCAGGGCACAGTGCAGCTGACAGCAAGTTTTTCCCTTAGGAGTACTTTGCTGACATAAATTTTGTGCAACATCAACATATAACTTTCATGAATTTGGACTTCACTTACACTGGAACTGTAGCACAAAATGAAATAGAATTGCTATCAATGCTAACATCTCCCGGTGACTTCTAGTAACATATACTGTCATTTTTTATTGATGCAGTTAACTTTAAACATATTTTCTCCAAATGAATTATGGTAGGTTGAAGACCTACAATCACTTTCCCTAGACTCAACTAGCCTTTGTTTTTCCACACCACTCATTCCAAAACTGACAACAGGAAAGGTCAAGTAGGTCATGCTCAGCTAGTCCCAAACGCCACAGCATATTAGCCAGGAGAGAGAATATAATTATCTTTTCACAAGTGGCAATTAGTAAGAATATCTTCCATCAATTCTGTTTAACATTCAACATTTGTAATGTGGCAGAAGCCAAGGCATTACAACAGCAACATCAAGTTACCTTAATAAGGTTAAAACTAACATCAAATGCAGAAGGCTCTTGGGTTAGCAGGAACGTTCAAAAATCTGAAATGTGAGGAAAAGTAAGTATTTCAAATAATTTTAGAGTATTCCTTCTGCATCTCAGCATATCTTACAGATAAGAAATAAGTAGCAAATGATTTGGTATTATTATGGGGTGGTATGCTGAGAGTATTATCATCTCTTTTCCATATATAAGCAATATCTTTATAAAGGAAGAAATTCATCCTCATTATTAAAGTCATTTACAGTGGACAGGAGAAAATGGAGGTAAGGAGTAGTTAAGTCAGCTGTTAGAAAAGAGAGCTAATGTGGGATACCTCTGATTCTGGGTGCCTGATGTAAGTACTTGGAATTATTTTCTTAAGTTTTCAGTTGTGGTCTGGCTTCAGCCCAGATCTCCTCTGTCCCTGGTCTGTGCTTTAACCACAAGATCATTCCTCAATCCCTCTACAGTGAATAAAATAAAATTATGCAGATACTGAAAGTCTTCATTTCAATATCCTCTGAAAGTACCCTGGATCACCAACAAAGAGTTCATACACTGCAAATGTTTATTTCCTATCATGTCATATCCACAGGTTCATTTTTTTGCCAAGTTAACTTTCCTATGTATAATGGTCTCCAGTTCCAGCACTGAGTGAAATGCCCTTGTGCTTGATCATCTGGAGCTCTGCTATGCACCAATGGCCTGAACATGTCTCTCTGATTTCTTCCAAGTGATATCTGTTTTTCTCTTATTTGTCTCAAGATTACAGAATCCTTTTCTGATGGATTCTCAGTTGAAATGCTCTTTCTTTATATTGTCAAGGGGAATAAATATATTCAGTTTAGCACTGGATTCACAAAGATTTCCAGTAATTCCCACAGTAATTTAGCCATAAGCCATTCGGGATGATCACAGAAATGCCCTATGGGAGGGATTTCCCTCACTTCTTTCAAACAGCTGAACAATGCAGTGCATCCTTCCTTTCTCAGACAGCACAGCCAACCCCTGACACTCAACCCAGTGTCCACTAGCAGCAGACTCAGGCTGTTTTTTATATCCAGGAAAATCAACATTTTGGTAGTTATCTAGTGGCATAAAATTTGTAGGTTATATGAAAGAAAGATGATTTTCCTACTTACCTTCTTTCTTTCCTAAAAGAACTGGCAGTACTGCAGACAATTGGTTGAACTGGAAATAAAATATTACCAAAATATGTACAGAAGTGTCGGGGTTACAGGATGTCTGATTGGAAAGAAAACACTTTGTCAAATTGCTTTCTAAACTGCTTTCTAAATTGTCAAATGGCAATTACACTTGAACTAACAGTACAAGGTGATGATACACTTACTAATGGATTTATGCATTGAAATTTCTCCCAGGCATTTGTGGGTAGCTCCAAAAGACTCTCTCACATGGAGTTCTCTTGCAGACTTGTGGAAGGACACTGCCAAGCTCTGACTACCACTCAGCTGATTAAGAGCTTTAAACCTTTTAAATATTACCGCACAAATTCACTTGATTTCACTGACACTTGGTATTTAGCATAAGATGATACAGAATACCTTCTTATTATTACTAGATCATTGACCAGAAGCCCATCATAGACTCCTATTTCCATCTTCGTAGAATCATAGAATGGCTTGGGTTATGATGGACCTTAAAGATCATCTGATTCCAATATCCCTGCCATGGACAGGGATGCCACTTGCTAAACCAGGTTGCCCAGGACCTCATCCAACCTGACCTTGAACATTTCTACCATAAAGATGAGCGTAATAACTCAGTATCCTAGGTAGTTCACAATTATGGCTCAATCAAGACATCTTACATATCTCATTCATGCAATAATTACTTTTCTTTCTTTCTATCTGTGAAAAAGGGATAGATCATAACTTTCTTGACAAGTCTTTTTTTATGATTTACAGAAATTACATTGACCCTCAGGACTAAAGAGAAAGCCAAAAAATTCCCAGCTGCTTACAGATGGAAGAGTTTAACTTCCTCAAACCTTATGAGTTCCTGTCCTTCTATTTGACTATAACAACGTATAAGATGCTAAAACCAAACTCAAGGCCTTTGTCTGAGACCTGAGAAGCTCATAATATACGTGGCAAGACAAAATACAAAAGGAAAGAAGCAAAAATTTTATGCATAGGAGCCTGGGACAGTGGGATATTTGCCTCAGGACACATGGAGAGTCAGAATAAATATCAGGATCTGAGCCTGGGCCCTCCAGGTACATTGATCTAAGTCTTCCGCTTGCAGTTGCCTCCTCCAGGCTCAAAAGAAAGGGTTTTTCAAAGCTTGCCACTGCAAACGCACCACAAGTCTGAAGAAAACTTAGTTACCAGCAGTGACCGCACCCTGACCCTCATTTTAAATACATGTGACATTAAACATTAACCAGCTAAAGAACTAAAACCTTGCAAGGGGCCAGTCTGAAGCATGGATCAACAATAGCATGTGGTGTGCTAGGGAGACACAGACAAATGCCAAAGATATTCTTTCCTGATCTATTCTTTGGTATGTGGCTACCACTTGAAACCTTTATATAGATCTAACTTACCTCTCCAACTTTCCTTGCCTTGAACAGCTACAGAAAGTAAAACAAACTGCCAAGCAAGAAACCAAGGAAAACAATGCATTTTGGTGGAAAAGTTTTCATGGTGAATATCATTGACAGCACCATTTTAAAGCACAAAAGTGAAAGGGGTATTTTATAGCTGCCAGAAATCCTGGTAACACATTCTCTTTGTTTCCAAGCTGCTGGGGCCAGGAAAACCTTGCCTGACTTCTTTCTATATAAACACATAACATCCTTGTTCTGGCTCACAGGAGGCACCTCCTAATGCCTGCTCTCAACTCGTTTGTGACAAGTAGCCATAGTCAACAAGTGGTTGAATTGCCAGTTTTGTAATGCACACACAAGATTATCTCACAGAATTAACCTCTGGGAAAAGGATGGCTTCAGAGTTCTAATTAAAAGAAATCATAAACAGTCAAATCAAGTACTTCCTCTTTGTATTTATTTAATAACAAAGGAATGAAACGCAGATAGTATTTCGCCCAGCCTTGCCTTTTCAGTAAGGGGCAGGGATGAGCAATTGGCCCTTCAAAGCTCTGCAACAGCCGTAAAGTAGTCCAAAATCAATTGCTAAACCTAAACCCCTTCTCTGAAGGCATAATGGTATTTTCACGTGGGATCCAAAGCAGGCGGTCTTCAAGGAAAGTTATTGCATCTGGTGAAAAAAATAAAGTTGACATTTTTTGACAAGACCCTTAAGTATGCCTCTCCCAAGAGGGTTGTAACATAGAAGAGGCTGAGCAGGTGGTAATAATCAGCATTACATACATTTGAGCATTTTCTATAACACGGATTACCATGGAATTCCTTCCTCCCCCTCTTCTCCTTGGGGAGACTTGCACAAATTGCAAGCATTTTCAAGGCTCTTTGATAAGTGTTTCTATCATCAGTTTCACAGCTGTAGAGAGATAGTTTAAAACACATAAAAAGCAGCCCCACCCTCTCTTGGAGATAAGAAGTAGGGAACGAGAGGACTCTATCTCCTTTCTTTCTCAGCTCCCACTAAGCCTGCTTTCTAAAGGCTACCTAAAAAATATTCTACTATTTTGCTTAAGCACAACATAGTGGTGCTACTGTTTGTCTGCTCAGAGTGAAGAGTGGATGCGTAGCCACATCTCAGAGAAAGCCAGTGAGGAAAACCAAAGGTAACTAAGCAAAAGATTAGTGTATTCTTAAAAAAGCCCAAGAGTAAATTTAAATCTTTTATCCCAATTCTTCTCCTGCCTACACCAGAAAGAGGTAAGGAGTGAGAAAGTTTAATCACAACCAGAGTCTCTTTCAAGCCTGAGGGAGGAATCCCACAGGGAAGCAAGATTGGATGATCTTTCTCCTATTTGTGCAGCCTTATACAAAGTCTTTAGGATGGGAGCCCAGGATCCCACTGTGCTCTTGGGACCTCACCTCCCTGTGCTGAGTAATGGTCTCTGCTACAAAGACCTTAGAGTTTAAGATGATGTCACGAAACAATGAACTGTGTAGCATTAGTACTTGACATTAATAAATGCTTTTATAATTAGAGTTTGGTCATACGTTTTCACTGAATTATAAATTGAGAAAAAATGCAGTTTCTGGAGGTCACTGAAGCAATTAGGAAATGGAGAGTGGTTTCTGCCACAAAAAAAGGAAGAAATGAAATGTGGAAATCGGGGATAGAGGAAGGTCCTTCAAGATAATGGCTCATTTATATTCAGCAATTTTAATCATATTTTAATTTTTCATTTCAGAACTTTTCCTTTGTTTTAATATAATGGTTTTATTGGTTTTTAATTTAATATTCCCTTTGTTTGTTTATTTTATTCAGAGAAGGGAAAGAAAACACTGGCCAAAGTGCTTGGATCAAATAATCCTTTCTGAGTCAACATGAAGTAATTATTGTTTCTTCATGAAAATCCACATCTTGGGTTTCTCTGTATGTTTTTTAGGTTTAGGATTTTTTACTTAAAAATCCATTATTGAAATGACTGCAATAGAAATATGCCACATTCAAATTTCCTCCTCAATCCTGTAATATTTCTGCATCTGTATAATTATTTTATGAATTTCTATAGCACTAGTCTTTAATACTTGAGCAGTGACACTGATAGGGACTTTTGATTCTGTCTCAGCTAATCTTTACCTCACCTGATAAAATCAAACTTTAATATGTATATGTTTGTAAAAGGATGTAAAGGATTCTCTGTGGTTTTTAACTCAGAAGATCTGTGAAAGTATTTTCAGGAAGTTATTGGATATTAGTTTTTTTTATCACCCGACCTGAGAATTTAGGTGCTTCTTAGGTGAAAATCGTAGGCCGTAATTCTTCTTTCATTACAAATATGCTTACCCTCCAATAAGCAACTCTGTCAGCTCTCTCCTGGTTTCAGTCATAGTCACATTATTTTCTCTTTTTATTATTTCATTTTGTTCAGAAAACTGCATCATGCCTTTGTTTTACTTAAATTCTAGAAGTACTTTAACAGAGGGAAGCCTCAATAAAAGCTTAGTGTGTCCTGTCATGGTCTCCTCTGACATTCATGTTTCAGCACATTGAGAGTTTTATTTCCAAAGCAAACAAGATATTTCCCCTGAAGCTAGAGAAAATAAATGATAATTTTACTCATTCATTTCTGTCACTCGTGTTGCAACTGTGTCTAAGAGCATGGTAAGATCAATTTATTAGGACAATATATTCTTACATGAGGCAAGTTAATATCCATTTTTGCTTTAAAAGATCATTTTGCCAATAATAATTGAATTGCTTTATGGAAAGATTAGGCATGTGTCTAGAGAAGTGTCTTTGTGTGTAGGAGAAAGAGACTAGAGAGACTATAGTAGTCTTGGGATATATACAGGGGTTTCTGCCTGTGTTTATATATATATGTAAATTCATAGTATATTTGTGAACTAGCATAAAGAGGAGAAAACTGGAGTATCAGTATGGTCTCACTAAAATAAAGCACATCCAGTGAACTTAG
This sequence comes from Bucco capensis, assembly GCA_013396975.1. Lineage (NCBI taxonomy): Eukaryota > Metazoa > Chordata > Aves > Piciformes > Bucconidae > Bucco > Bucco capensis. Next base: position 44,806 of record VWZO01019267.1, read on the forward strand.
CAAGATCTGACCATCATAAGTCAGAGTAAAATCTAAACCACTGGTTTTGCAAAGTATGCCTTCAATCTAAAAAAATGCCCTGACATGGATCTAAGTCTCAGTTTTCATACTTGCGTGATCTCTTAGCTGTGCATAAGCTACCAACTGATATCCTCTGGCATGACTTCTACCATGTCACGACTTTCAAGGATGTTCTGAATGGGAAACACCTCACTCAGTGCTACAGGTCCTGTCTCAGGGTTTGGGACTCCTAGACTAATCAAAGCACTTGTGTCTTGGCTTACCTTGGACAAAGTCTTATAATCTTGAGCCTCCTCACTTCAGAAGTCAGGCTCTCCAAGTTCGTAAATAGGAAGTTTGAAGCTTATTTCAGATGCCTGTTGGCGCTGTAATAGAGCAATCCAGAATGAATTATGACCTTCTTACGTAACAAAGATTGTCAACTTTCTATTGATAAAGTGAAATATTAAAACCAATGACTTCCATCTGATACCTGCAGTCATATAAATGCACATGGGAGAACAGACTGTAAAATGAGCGCTGGCATTGAGGTAGCTGGTGTCTGATTTGCACACAGCCAACTAAAACAAACTAAATAAAATATGGATGCAAACGTATTATTTGCACACTAAGGGAAAAATAAAAGACTGGTTTCACAGGCATATCTATCGGAGAGGGGAAAAATTATTACTAATAACTAAGCCTGTTTTATCCTTACGAAACTTCCTGATTCTGAACTCAACTTAATGAACATGCTAGTTTGATTTGTGGATCAGTATCCTGTTCTGTGGATATTTTGCAAGTTCCCGTTAAGGGAACTAATATTACTATGCCCAGAAAAGCTAGTCATTGTAACAAAAAGTGGAGAAGGAACTCCAATAGCTTTAGTATCTGTGTACAGCAGTCTTAAGGAGTTTCTAGCCTTCAGGCTCAGTAGAGCCTCTGGCTAATGGTGCCATAATTAGTTAAGCCAATTACTTCAGGAAATCTTCAGACTCTCTTCCTTTTACTTCCTTTTTCCTTGCTTTGCAAGCTGCCTCCTATTAGGCATCTAGTTGCTGCCTACTTTCAGCTGAAGCCTCTGCATGGCCACAGCAGGAATCAAGTCTCTGATTTCCATTCAGACACAGAGTTCCTGTCTCTAACAGAGGAGTTGTGAGATCTTGAACCTCAAAGGGAGAAGAGAAGGCAATTCCACAACTAGGGAAAGGGCAGCAGAAAATGTGGTCTGAATTACTGCATCATTCCAAAATACTGGCTTTAGTTGCTGTCAGTTCCTCAATATAGCAGTGCCCAGCAGTAAAAAAGTTCATCTACATTTACATAAAGACATCAGTGATGCATACTGCTTAGCTGACATCCGTTATTGTTTCTGACTGCCACTGCATACACTGCCTGACATCAGCCAGACTCTAGCATTTCATTAATATCTGATCAACAGAACTACTGATTTTACATAGTATCTTTACTCTGGAGGCATGGTATGAAATATTCCTTTCCTAGAGTCTAGCTAAAGTCAGTACAGGTGAGGAATAAAAGAAATGTCAGATATGCTGCTCTGCTGCCACCTGCTTCTACTGCATTTGAATTATTGTGCTACATCTCAAGGTCCACAGAGGGTGGGTAAATCCTGCATGGGTTTCATATTTGCATGAACAATTACACATTATATTTTATCAGGCATTTGATGTTATATCTACCATTACTGCACCTTTAAAAGACATTAAGGATATGTTAATCTCTTCTAAAGTTTAAATCTGGGCTCTTTAAGACAATACTTTCCAAAAGACGTGGACTAGCTTGCATAAAAGCTGTTAGTTTTATTTCCTGGAGTGCCTGCCATAAACAGGCTTTTGCATTTGACTTCTCATTTTGCACTTAGGAAACTAGATTTAATACTCTTTTATAATGTTAGCAATTAATCTTCACAGTGCTCAAAGCCTGTCCTGGAAAAGTAAAGAAGCAAATTCAGGAAGTGAGTCCTTCATGGAAGTTAACCCAGCTGACCATGTGCTGGCTGCAGCCTCTCCATCTTTTATTCTGCGGGATTCATCACTTGACTGGAGCTGAAAAGATATGCTGATACACCATTCACGTAAGGGAAACAGTTTATGCTTCCAGTTTACCATTGACAGAGACTCTTCTTTCTAGCAAAATAGCTGTCACTCACAGAAATGCTGACTTGTAATTGTAAAATGTGTGGTCTAAATGCCATTCATAAGCCTGTGGTGACTCATAAGTTCGAGACTTGGAGACCATTGCCCTGAACCAGATGGGAGGACCAGATTCTTCTAGTGCTAAGTGTGATCGAAAGAGAGGTTACTGGAGCTGCTAAAACCAATTGCACAAGATGCAATATTAGGCATGTTTAAAACATTTCAGGAAGAGATTAGCTAAATCGTTTGCTAGGCCTTTTCCTCCAGCTGGGCCCACAAGCAGCGATAGCAAATCCAGACTTTTCACTGAGCCTGGTAATTAGGTCTGCCTCTCTCCCAGGAGATTAATTCTCTGCAGAACAGATTATTACAGTCCAGCTCCTGTATCCATGGGCAGACTCAGTCAACAGGCTGATTTCAATTAGAGGAGTTAAGTGCTATTGACTTCTCCGATGTACAAGAGGAGGTAGGGGTGAGAGGTAGGAGTCAGATAAGAAACCAGATTACTGAGTCAATCTTACAGTTATAAATACAAGAACAAACCTTAATCTGTTATCTCCTAAAAGAGTAGCTCAAGATACATTTCTTTATTTCATTGCTATCAGCTGAACCCTTATGAATGATGACTCACAAAGGAAAAAAAACTTGTGTGGTTTTGTTCTAGTTTTCTTTCATATGAGATTAAAAAACTCTAATGTTTTGTATTAGCAATAAAGTCTTGTCTCTTCTGCCTTAAAAGCTTCTGTGGCAATGTAGGACCAATCAAGTTATAAACTCATAAGAAGCAGAGGGCTGAGGTCATGGTTTAATGGTACAAGAGCTCAGGCAGCATTAATGCTTTTCCATGGATCTGTTTCCCTGCTTCTGGTGACATACTCCTGTGCTGTTACTATTAAACACTGCCCTGTAGCTGTAACAGAACATAGTTCCCTTTTTGAAGCACTTGGTCAAAGAGAAGCTGTGGCCTCCTCACTGCATCACACTTGGCCAAAACATCAATGTATTTGTTTTTCTTCACAACCTCACTCTAAACAGGAATACTCCATGGGGAAACCATTCATGTTTATGGCTATATATCTGTTTCTTTGGACACTACCATCTTAATGTGTCCTTACTGATGGATTAAAATGAACTCACAACTCAGTAACTCTGACTAAAGCACCTGTGGTATCAGTGATCACTTAATATGTAGAGTGCTTGCTGAGATCTGCTTTCTACTGTGTCTGAATCCTGCTGAAAATGAATAGAGATTCATTTTGCTTTTACAGTGATAATCAAAATGTTGATGTTATTTCCCTCTTTACATGTACCAAGAACACTCAGGTTCCCATGAGGCGATATATTCTGTAACATTTCTTACAACACCTATTCAAGAGGTAAGAAAAATGTTCTCAGAGGGATTCACACAGTCCATATATCAAAGAGAGTAAGGACAGATGTAGAGGAGGAGTTGAAGATATGTAGTGCACACTGTTTCACTTTGTTGCACTGAAAAAGTCTAATGTTTTTTGTTTAGTGACAGCAGGGGCTGCCAAACAGGTGGAGAGAGATGTGCAGGTGGGGAGATCACATAGGTTTCAAGAGCAATTTCACATCTGTGCTCAAGGCCTCTCTTTCATCACACCATTTCTCTCTTCTTTTTAGCACCCTGACTGTAGGAGGGGTTCTTTTTGTAGCTCAAGAGTGATGCTTATATAATAATGCTTACCATTTATCTCTTAAGAGTCATATACAAGCAGCAATTCAGTCTCACAACAGTCCTGTAAAGTGGGGAAACTCCTTCTGAATTGTTATTTGCAAGAGATAAAGGAATAGATACAGAGAGGTTCAGTTCTCTCAAGACATGTCCAAATATCGGCAGAGCCAGAGCTTCAGCTTGGAAAACACAGTTAACGTCTGTATATTTTATTGCAACACGGCAGTGAGGTCAGAAAGTTAAGCAGAGGGTGGGCCTACAGGATTTTTCACAGAGGGAAAAGCATAGGCTTCTCTGTGCTGAGAGGACTTCTAAAGACCAGGACTCAGCTCTCCCACTTGAAGGATAAGAGAACTGAGACATACAATGTTGTCCCTAGGAAGGACTGTGCTTTGAAGTCTTAGTACTTAGCTTGGCTAACTACTGGACACTGCTATTGCACAGCTGTAGGGGCTGTAATAGATTGGCATTTTTGGACGTGGATTTTCCAAAGTTAGTGGCTACAACTTGTCTAGATTATAGTTTTGTTACCTAGTTGACACTTCAGGTTTTTCCTTTACAGTTTTACTCCACTGTCTGTTAGTATCAACACTTACTTCCATTCAGAATTTCACAGTTCGCCTGTTTCATTGCTCAGACATGAATCAAGTGAAGCCAGTTCTGTCCAGGCAAGTTGAGGTATCTGGTGAATGAAGAGTCTGAAATTCTCTAGAACAGATCCAGTCTGATTTAAATTTAAAGTGTTGAAATTTCCAGTTATTTCTATTTTTTCAAAATGAATTTATCTACCAGTGACAAAGCTGCAAAATTCTCAAATCTTCTCTTCAGCATATATTTCAATGTCTTGCTGCTGGTGCTGGAGATTTTAATGTGTTTGGCGTCTGTATAAAATAAGGCTTAAACCACTGCAGATGTTGAAAGCTTTCAAATCTTATTTGAAAGTTAGAAGTAAAAGTAATTTTGATAATGTACTATTTTTTAAAAATGATCACCTTTTCTTTAGGTGAAAAAGTAAAGAAATATGATGAAACTAGAAGGAGTTGTGTCTGAAGCCTGAGATAAACTAAACTGCTTAAGTTCAAAAAGTGAGTTATTAAAAGGTCCTGAGATGTTACGTGTGCATCATAAAAGCCCTGCTAAACATTCCTTTTTGTAGGTAAAAGCAGCTGCCATTTCCATGTAAAAATATTACTGTGCCATGATGTGGCAATTTCCACATATATAGAAATGTGTATGTGTGTGTTTATATGTGGAAATACCAATATTTTGGCAAATATTCTCCATACCCTCTCTATACATATGTATAGGAATACACATTTTAGAAAAGATAGAGCAGATTTGTATCCTGCCAGTTCCCCAGGAGTCACAGAGTAATATACTTTGACCAAGTGTAGAGTAATGCTGACAAAGGATTACAAATTATGTAGCCAGTTGTATCAGCAATGTCAGATTAACTGTCTGAATTCCTCCTGATATTTGTCTCCCATATTCTTTAAAATTTCCTTGCAGTGAAGACATCAGAATTTCCCTAGGCAATCCATTCCAGAACTTAAATTTCCTTACTGTTAAAAGCCTTTTCCTGTTGCCAAATGTAAATCATCCTCACTGTGATTTAAGACAGTTACTTTTTGTACCATCCCCAATGGGCAACCAAAATAATTTGTTTCCTTTCTAATTTAAAAGGAAAGTAGATATGTCTAAAATAATATTAATTCTTCACATATCAATATGATTTTATTCCCCCCACTTCTTTGAGATTTCCTCAGAAATCTCCTTGTTCAGTCACCTGAGTACCCTAGGAAGAATTTCCTAAGGCTTGGGCAGTAGGTACCCAATTCATGTAAGTCTGCCAGCCAGTTCATTCAGTGTCATAACCAGAATTCAGGAAAAAGAGCTTAAGCCTTCTCTGCTGATCATTTTCCCTCTCTGTTGAGTACCATACAAACATAATGCCCTCCTCTTACAATAATGCACTAAGGAATATTGCCGTGAATTTATTTACAGTTGGATCTAATTTTTATCTTTTCTCCTCCGATTTTTTGTCTGATTTTTCTTCCATCATGGTAGTACTTGGTCTTGGGAACTTTGATGCCATTTCCTCTTTTCTCTGTTTGGTTCTGGGGCTCAAGTACTTTGAAGAATACATGGCTTAATCATGTTTGAATCTCTCTGAAGTCTCTTATTTTATTTTATAACTGCTTATTCTTTTATCATTCATTTGAAAAGTGCAAACTGTTTCAAACACATACCATTCTTTATTCTGTTTCACAGGCTGTGTGTGACCAGTTAGTGTCTACGAACAACAAGAAAGACTAGTTTCAGCACAAGAATGGCATTACTATAATTTTCTTCCTCATTTCATAAGCAGACCACATTTGTGCACTAACTTCTCTGTCACTAACCCAAGCCTGACTCCAGTCTCACAGATGTAGGTAATGTCATCACAAAGTCATGTATGCTTCACTTTCTGCAAGTCTCTTTAAAATGCCTCGTGCTTTACAGCCAATAAAAATTATATAGTCACTACTACAGACTTATAGAAGTTAAAAGAATTATACAGCAGATAATTAAAATTGTCAGGTACGATATCTGCTGAACATTTAGCCAATTCATAAATTCTTATTTGATCTATATCTATTCCAATCATTCCTAGTGATCAGTATGACTGCAGCCACTGTGTGCTAAGCAAATCTGCTATAAATAACAATTCCTGTCCCAAAGTATTTCTGCAGGAATTCCAAAATTCAATATTTTTCTCCTGAATTAAAGTTGAAATCTAAAATATAGCTGCAAATAGTTTCCAAGAACCTAATCCAGCAAATTACTTTTTTATATAATTCACCTTGTAAAATCCAAATATTCAATATAATAAAATAGCTATCTTTCTATTGCAGTTGGTGTTCTAATGTCAGAGTGAAATTGAAATTATTTAAAATACAATAAGTATACTCTGTGCATGAATCAGAAAGAAACAGTCACCTTATTAAAATGAAAAACTCAATTCTCTTTAAAAATTTTTCTACTTTAAATTGTCAAGATTGATATTGTCCAATTAATCCTGTGATTTTTATTAAGTGTTTTTTCCTGTGGAGGCTAGTCATACAATTCACTGTGTCTCTTTACATTCTTATACAACTGATGAAAAGTAAATGAGATAAACAGGCAGGACTGACTCATCAAAACCAATCCATCGGATGCAATTAGCCAATTGAAAGTGAATATTACTGTATTTCTCCTTTGGGACTTTTCTTCCTCCTGCTCTTCAGGCATATATGCATTCATGTTCTTCATTCATAGCTGAGGACCTCATTCTTCAAATTCACATTTCCACCCACTCCTGATGCCAACTGAGATGGTGAGGCTAGTGGAGGAAGAGGAGAAGGTGCTGCAGGCCCAGAGCAGGGATACCCTGCAGAGACCCTGCTGGGGCAGACACCCACCGTGCAGCCTGGGGAGCCCACAGCAGGGGGATATTGCCTGCAGGAGCTGAGGCCCTGGAGAGCCCAGGGGGGGAGCAGGTTGTCCTTGCAGGACTGCATCCCAGGAAAGGGCCTGAGCTGGAGCAGGGAGAGGTTTGAGGAGAGAGGAGCTGCCCAGAGGTGGTGGAGTGGACTGACTGCAACCCCCACCCCTGTGCTCCTCAGGGGGAGGAGTCCAGAAGGAAAGGGTAAAAGTGGGTCTGGGAATAAAGTATGGGGAGAAAGTGTAGCTTATTCATTTGTTTCTTTGTTCCTCAGTATCCAAACATATTTTGTTTCTCACTAGCCAAACATATTTTAATTGGCCATGAACTAGATTAATTTTCCCCGGGTCAAGTCTGTTTTTCTCTTGATGGTAATTGATACGTGATCTTGTCTTTATCTCAACCCATAAGCTTTTCCATCTTATTTTCTCCCCCATCCTTTTGAGGAGGGAGAGTGATGGAGCAGCTGGGTGGCTATGTGGCAGCTGGCCAAGGTCAATTTATCCATAATTAGGAGTATCCCTGTTTTCTGTTTCATTACCAATTTGACAAATACTTCAGTTGCAACATATCTTTCGGAACCCAAACTTACTGGCTGAGAAGTGGAGCCTGCTCCTTCTCGGTAGTCAATGAAAAGGAGGAAGGTCCTCCAGAACGGATTTGGTGATTCAGTGTGAATTACCTCAGATACTCTGAATTTCCTTCCAGAGGAGAGAAAGAGACAGAGGATATGTCTCCCTGAACTATATGCAGAGGGCAGCATTTATACCTACATTTAAGCAGTAAAAGTGTTTGATGCAAAATACTGTAAAAATGCCTCTTAGCTGTGTCTGTGTTGGTAAATTAACTATTCTCAGCACCTTCTACAGCACACATGCCGAGCAACATGAAAGATTATGGGGCTACAGTCTTAAACTCCCATGTCTTTTAAAACAGTGAGATCTGTATTCTTTTTATTTGATATGAGTGGTCTTTAGACCCACTGTTCCCTAAACAATACACAGCATTGTTTGGAGGAGTCTGGGATGGCTTGGACGAAAGTGATGCTGAGGGTCATTCTAACAGTACAGCAACAATAAACAATCAAGCATCAAGGCAAGGAATATCTGTAGTACAATTTGATTTACTAATACAGGTTTAACTTTAGAGTAAAAGTTTAATCCCTGCATCAAATTTGAATAAATGTTTTGAGTCAAAGAGGTTTTGCAGGAAGCCACAGAGGTGTGAATCCCACACATACTGTCCCACAGGCTCACATCTCCCGTTTTGGGGCGGCTCAGTCCATTTCTTGCAATGGGTGAGGTCCTCCTGCAATTAACATTCTCCTGTCAGGGAAAGTAATTGATCTCCACAGTTTTGATGCGCCATGTTATTTTCTTTACAAGCTGCTTCTGACTTGCCCCTCATATCTTCAAACTGCTATTGATATTAAAGCAGTATGTGTAATACCCGGAAAATATTGCCATTCTGAAACCTTTTCTACTTTTTTCCAACACCTTCAAGTTTTACCAAGTAACTAATCAACATCCACCACAAAGGCTTGAAAACTCAATTCTGTCTCTGTAATTGAGAACTTGCTTTCATTCAGTGTGGGAAGAAGCATGAAGATGATTTACTGAGTTAGGAACTGGGTGGAGCAGACCACAAAGGAATAAACTGAAAACATATGGTGTGAATTATTTGCAAAGGAGGAGGAAAAGAGGGAAAAAACTGCCTATAGATCTCTATAGATAGATCTGGATATATAAATATATAATATGGATACCAGTGAAACAAAGCACAGATGATTAGGCCAAACCAAACATTCACATTAAACATTGCACTTGGCCTCATTTCAAAAAAGGCAGCAGTAACAGCAGGGAGAGATGGCTTGCCAAAATTGCATCAGACACACATTAGGGAAGGAGGAAATGAGTTTACTTGAGCCAGCTGTGACATCAAAGGGGTTGGTCTTGAAATGGATTGTGGGAAAGGGTTCCCCCTTCGGTAAAGTTTGCAAAGTTCAGCCAACCATTTATAAAGAGACCAAACTCTAAAGAGAGCTTGACTTTTTTTGCCTTTTTTTTCCTAAAGAAAAACAGCATTCTCAGTCAGTTAGATGTGTGAGACTGGAGACTGCTATAACAGAGGAATACACCTTAAGGGAAAGGATGGGCCAAAGGTATAAAGATTTATTCTGGAAGAAGAGGATTGAATCCTTGTATGAAGACTTCTCTCTGCTACAAAAAGTGCCTTAGTAACTACTATTCATATATGCTGAAGTGATTACAATGGTTTTTGATTAAGAATGCTCTTACCGAGATGAATTAGGAAGGTGAAACTATGAGAAAACTGGTTCAATAATTTCCCTGAACTGCAGCCAGCCTAATGGAAACTGTAGGTAAAAGTTAGAAAACAAAATGAGACAACTCCTGACACCCACTGAGATCAATGGCAAAAGTCTGACACCAGGGAGACAAGAACATGTATCAGACCACCAATGGCTCAGTTAAGTCCCTCTCCCACCTACCTCGCAGTACAGTCCTGGTTTAAGGCCTATTGCAAATTTTCACTGCTGTAATTGCCACCCAAAGATATGCTAAGAGAAGTCCCTGATGCAGTCTAACCTCACTGATGACAAGAGATACTTCAAACAGTTTACTGGCCACACTGCTTGTCCTTGGGATGCTTCGCATTCAAAGTCACATACAAAATAGACTATATCCAAATTCTGTTTTGCCATGGGGCTTGTTTAATCTTTAATGCCACTGAAATAGCTTAATTCCATCTCTGATGTGTCTCTGTTGGCTATGTCCTGGAGACTGAAGTTGTAAAAGTAACTCATTTAATGAAACATTTTCCAGTTTTTCAAACAAGATGGTTATGTTGACAAAAAACCCCAACCAAATCCAACACTATTCAGAAAACTTTATCTTACTCTTTTGAAGAAACATTTAATCAATATTTGTCGTGGTGTTCTCTTTATGCTCAAATAGTATTTAATTTTTATTTTCTTTTTCTAAATATTTTCCTAAGAGCAGTTTACTTTGAATTTGCCTAGCTGTGCCATAATTTATTTTTACAGAGAATGTGTCATTGTATCATAAGTCCATGCACAGTACACAATTTAGTGTATTCACCAAGGTAACTCAGAAGAGAGCCATAATTTAGAGTTTCTCAAAAATAGGGGTTTCATGTGCACTGGTAAACTGTGGTCTACGCTTTGTGAAGTATTTTAATGCAACAGCCCCAGCCTGTCTTAGATTTCTGTGAGAAGGAAGGCACCCACACGGTATTTAAACTTCTAATCATCTCCCTTTTCTAGTAGTTGATCCAGAGGCTGAAGGTGGCCTGCCCTGAGTCCTGTGATTCATGACCATCTTCTTTAATTGTGTACTGCTCTAAAGAATTGGCAGGTTATGATTGCCTTTTACTGGGAGTAGTGTAATAATACCTCTGTATTTTTATAAAAAAATATGTATGCTCTTCTTTCTAGTTTCTCCACAGTGGTTGAAGTCACACTACTATCTTACAAAAGTCTCTTTTATTTTGTCATGACCTAAGATCATAAAAATCTCTAACCACATTTGCTAGTTCTTGTTACAGCAGCTAGATCTCAAGGTCCTTCTGCTTTCTCTTTTTACCAGAGATCCTTACACCAGATAGGATCAAATACCTTTTGTTAATTTTTGAGCGTAAAATAGTGTGCGAGATAAATTTGCTGCCTCATGAAGGGCCCACTTACAAAGCTTAACAAACATTTATAAAGTACTTTGAGATTTTCAGAGGGCAACAGTTATAACACTATGCACAAATGTTTATTATTACTAATGTTGTAAATCTGTCCTGTCACTACTTTATCAGTTAGATACAAAATTATTTCAGGTGCAAACCCAAGGACAGTAGCCAGCATTGGTAATTGAAAGTACTGAAACTATTATAATAAATATAAGGAGAGAGTATGAAATGATATAAATCAAACATGCAATGTGAGCTGGTTGGAATAACCAATTTATTTTCACTCAAGGGTTACAGCCTTGTGTAATTGGCACTGATGATTTCTCTGTGCTTCACCACTTGTGAATTTTGTGGTGATCCTTCAATCATAAAGATAAACTGATGTACTCCCATATGCAGTAAGTGAAGTTTAAAGTAATTTCTAAACATTTTGTTTCCATTAGGGTAGTTGGATTTTAGGCCTTGTTGCAAGAACTTTAAAACAAATGAAATGAAACAGTATGCATGTAAAATGGGGAAATCTTGAGTCTGGACAAAGGTTCCTCTATTCCTTATCTGACTACACAGTTCTAAATGATTGTCACATTTATCTTGCTCAGTTTTTTCTGTTGGAGTGTGAAGGGTCCCTGTGAGAAACAAGAGCTCTTGTGCCTTTTGGATCATCACAACAAGCAAACAGCAAATGTATGCTAGTACTATACTTTTCTCATGTCTGAATTGAAGCTCCTGTTCAAGTAAATGCTAAGTCATCTTTCTCTTTTCTAACATCAGCAGATTCATGACTACTTTGTATTTGTCCTGATTAAAACAGTCCACAGGGGTAAAACACCCTGCAAACTAATGAGTTAATAGTGCCCAGTAAGTAAAAGAAATGTATTTGTACTTTTAAATTTGTATTTTTAAATATTCTTATTAATTCTTAAATCTGTAAGTATGCAAGTGTAGCTAGATGCACTGGCCATTTTGCCATGTGCTCTCTAGAGCTTAGTCACACAGGAACTCCATCACAGTGAACCAGTTATCTGTGTAGTAGAGAAATCTGAAGTGAAGCACCTAGCCGTCCTTGAACTGCTTCTTTGTGGAAAAGCTTGCTAACATTTCCAGATTAAGCTGGCTTCTAAAAGGTATTTAAGGCAAGACAATGAGCTCATTGTCACTGTGCTTACTTACACTGTGATTTTGAAAATTATTTTAAAGTCTCTTGCCCAGGGTTAGTATTAATATTTATTCCAACTCATACATAATGAAAATAACTTGGTAAAGTAATGCTATACATGTGTTGATTAAATTTGGTTTCTGGAGTTACGTCTTTGTTTCTGACTGAAAGCTAGTTCAGCCAGAGAACATGTACAAGATCTACCCACAAAAATCTTTTCTTTCTGTTCATACAATAAATAAAACCTCTCTTTCTTTAAAAGAAATTGAGGAATGGGGAATCTTTTTTCCTATTTTGTAACTCCTCAAGGGCAAAATAATGGCAAAATGTATTCAGATCAGATGTGAAAATCTTATTAGGAACATCTGTGCTAATCAATGTTTATAAAAAATGTAAATAACTTGCACAGGAAAGGACTATCAGAAAAGACAGTTCTTCATTTTCTCTCTTCAAGCTATTTCGTAAATAAGACCTGATCCTCCAAATCTGGAGTCATGTGAGTGATCTCTTTGAAGCTGATGCATTCACTGAATTAGCATGAATAAATTGCTACTCACATGACTCAGAACTTGGATGACTGAAGCTCTGATATAAATATTTTTCTCTCTTGTGCATCAGATTGAATAAATCAGCAGAAAGGTTCTTTTCAACTTTTTGAAGACTAAGAAATCAACTTCAGAAGTGGTCAAATCCTTCACTGTGCCTGTCCTGGACTTCAGCTCCATCTCTAAGGCTACTCCTACTTCAGAGAATACTAGCAGCTCACAGAGGTCATCTAGTCACTGGAATCAGAGAACCAAGCAAGCATTTTGAGTCTCTCCAATTGACTCCAGCCATCCCATGTATTAAAAGACATGTGTGAGCCAGCACAGTGAAATCAGGTCCACCCCAACAGGAAATTCTTTTGTGTCAAAGTTTTTATTTAGCCCTTACCTGGGTGTCCATTTTGCTGGTTTAACTAAACTCTCTTAGCCGAAATTTATCTGTGGTTAAAGGTGACTCTATAGCTATAGTCTTCAGAAGAACGGGGAAATCTCTCTCCTAAAGGGATATTTTAGCTCTCTCTACCACTGTGGGATCATTCTGCACTAGTCTTCACTAACTGAGAACAATTTTAAGCCAAAACATAAACAGGAAAAAAAATATTCCTACTCTCAGCTCTTCTTTGGAGAATTTTACTAGCCTTGACTCAAGATGAGAAAATTTTCTCTTATATCCTATAAGATCTCACAATAAGGTAACCTTACAATTAAGAAAGCTTGGCTGAATTGACAAAACACAGAGATGTAGCTACTGTGATTCTGTAGACGCAAGGCATGTGGCAAGAGTAACTCAGCAGTCAGACTTTGGACGGTACTTCCATCAACTGCCATGCATCTATGTTATTTCTGCCTTGTACTTAGGCTATTTCTGGGATGTGTGGCCACAGAGTATTGATAAACATTTCTATGGACCAGCTGATGATGAAAGGCACTAAGATGCTGTTTTCAACATCTTCCTGGGAACAAAAGTTTACTAAAGAAAGATTGATCTGTCAGAGGAAAAATGTCAGTTCTCTTAAAATGGTAAAAGTCAACCTCTAACACCCTTAAAATGTATCCCATGGTAGATTTCTCTAACATTTTGAAATATTTTACATCTCTGGTAATTTTTCTAGACATTAGCCAAGACTTACATTGAAATTCCTATGGGAAAAGGAGGGGTTTTTTTCCATTCACCCTCCTTCAGGTTGTGGCACTTGACCTCTGTTGATTTTTATTCTACGGATATTCAGCCATATGATCCCAGATTAATGTTTCAAGTTACACACTGAAGAAAGGATATGTTGCACTGAAAACAGACAGAAAATGGTAGGTCTGTCTTCCCTCAAACAGTAGCTTACACTTGGTTCTTCAGGCACATTTGAAAAGCTATCACGGGACACAAAGCTGGAAATATAATACCCTGTTAATAATTTAATTTACCATAATTTAAAACAAGGTAGCATAATCCCTACATGATTCAAATTAATTCTGCTATTCAGCAGCTGTGTAGTTATAGAAATTCAAGAAAAGTACAATCTAGTTTTCATTCAAGTTCTGCCCTTTAACATTACTGTTGTTCACTTCTTAGGTTTGTTCACAGGGTCCATGTTGAGGTTACTGAGATCAGCTGCTCTCATCTGTCTTTCAACAGCCATTTTCACAGAAGAGTGTTGGGCATAACCTGCTGGTGGTGGAGGTGCCACTGCTGACTTTTAGTACCATTCAGAGGTGTACAAACCACATGTATATCTAATCCATGCATACCTTTAACATTTAATTAAAGGCTTTGAGTTAATTCTTGGGGTTTATTCTGAATGAAACTTTTCCTTTCTGTGTGTAAAGCCAAAGAAGATGTGAAAAGTTTTATTGATGTTATCTAAGGAAAAGAATCTAGTATGCTGAAATGAATTACCCTATAGCAGCACCTCTGATCAAGCTGAATCTCTCATGGTGATAGTTTTGTGATATATATCTTTATACCACCACCAGCAGGTATTTGAGTGGAATTGGAGATCACCAAATGGGAACCCCCAATATTATGAGCCTTGGGCTCCATTATCCTATTCATCACTGGGAGTTTAACAGGAACCATCTTAGCAAACTCCTCACTAGATAGTGCTCTCTACATGACACACACTACAGAGTTGCCCACTTCCACTACATCCTCTCAATGGGAGCCGTCGTTGCCATTCCGGTAGGATTTACTCAGGTTTGGATGGCTTATCTTGGGTTTGATTTTCCAGCTGGCATTTAATATTTCCCTTCTTCAAGTCAGGCTGTCAGATATCCCCAAGATACTGTAAAACATCAGAAGTTAGTTGTTACTTTTAAAAATCTGTCCATCAGCCCTCATATCCTGTGCTTTCCACTGCAGATATTACTGGTATCTATTTCTGAGAGAGAAAAACTGTGAATTTAAATCTCCTTGCCTCTTGGCTTTTGACTGCCTTTCTTGACCAGCTGTTACTTTTGAGCTCAACTACACAAATAAGAGGCTTTGTCTGTTTTCTCATTCTTACATCATCACTGTAATTTCCATCTCCACTTGTGGAGTGCAGAAGCAAACAAGTAAATGGTGCTTAACTCAGAAGAGCACTTAGCCTTGAAGTTGATGGCACTTTGCAATCATGGTTCATTCACATTTTAGATTCTTATTCTATGCACATCCTTTCCGGTGAAGCGTTTAGTCCATGTTGTATTCGTAAAAAAGGTATAGTTACTGGAATCCTGATAGTCACAACTTTAAAATCAATTTTATTTACTGGCAAGTAATGATCAGCTCTTATTTCTAAAGCTGAATTAAGGATTGTTGAGCCTTCTCAGAATATAAAAGAAACTATAATCGGTTACAGTCCTACTCTGGAGCTTCCAGCCAAGAAAATTTCAGGCCATGTGATTTTCCTTCACTATTTGTCGAACATGTTTCCATGCCTCCTAGAAACAAATAATCTTGACGCAATGGAAAAATAAGGGTTATTCCATATACAGAAAGGAGAAAGCCTGCCTTAGTCTGCTTCATCCAAACTGTAAACCTTTTCAATAGGTTGGCTCTGTGGCAGGCAAAAAACATAGGGGTTTCACTGTGCATAGGGCCAAAAATCACTGTTCCTAATCCTACTGCTGCCAGTGTGTAGGGACTCAGTCTCATTCACTCCATGGACTGAGGCCAGAGGCTTCCACCCGGGGAGCTCTGAAGTGTTTTGGCCTGATGTTTCTACTTCTTTCTCTTAAAAAAATAATTTTAAATATGCGGTTTGTGCTTAGCAGCTTTAAACCCTCCAATAACCTAATAAAAAAGAAGTCCTTTTTAACAAGTCTAGCAATTTGTCAAGTGAGCTAGCAAGAAGAAGAAAAAACACTTCCTCCCACACAGAGGCAGATTTGGTTTCCCCTGAGAGCACTTGAGGGAGCAGCTGATTCTAGGGCATTTGCTTGGACACCTATGGGCACAAATAGGACAAGGGCCTCTCTTGGAAAAAAATCATCATCAGCTGCACAATGAAGTCTCCCCTAGATCCCCTGGTATAAGGCTGACATAAATCAAGAGTGTTACCGTGGCAGGGAGCCCAAGACTTCTGGGAAGTGCGCTCAAACAGCTGTTGTGCCAGGGAACTCAGCAACACTTCAGAAATGGATAGTGAGCAGGCTATAATTAGGATGTTGAACTACCCATGGTTGTTTGCTCAGAAATCCTTGGAAACTCTGGACAATAAAAAGAGACTCACAGTGTACTTTCTGTTCAGGGGCAGAGCACTCCCACAGATCTCCTTCAAGTGTGAGCTAATGATTACTTTCTCATCTGCCCCTGTGTTTTAGTTGTCTTGCCCCACTTTGCCCTTCCCACCATGCCCCCTCCTCTTGCTATTTACACAGATTTTAGATAATTCTTCTACAAGACAGAAATACTCAGAAGCAAACTTCCTACTCTCCTTAGTGAGTCTGTCCAAACAGAGCCTGCTTCCCTGCAGCAGGACATCAAAGTCATCTGACATGTTTCCTGCATGTGCTTTTTGTTGTTGTTTTTGTTTTCTCTCTTATATTTTCTTTTCCATTATTTTTTTTCTCTTATTTAATGTTTGTAGTTTTTATTTATCAAATCTCAGAGGAAAGACTTAATGAGCAAAATTTAACATCATAAGCCTTTAGTCAGGTGAATACTTTTCTCTAAGTACCACCATCTTCCTAAACAATGGAGGTAATTTCAGACATAACTGATTTAAATTGGACATTAGGAAGAAGTTCCTCACCACAAGGGTGGTGGAACACTGGAACAGGTTGCCCAGGGAGGTCGTTGAGGTCCCATCCCTGGAGGCATTCAAGGTGAGGCTTGCCAGGGCACTGGGCAAGCTGCTCTAGTTGGGGATGTCCCTGCCCACTGCAGGGGGGTTGGACTAGATGACCTCCAGATGTCCCTTCCAACCCTAACCATTCTATGATTCTATGATAACTGTAATAATTGATTGGAATATCTCTCCCATTTTCTTTCAATCGATTGTTATAAAACAGAAGGGCACAGCTCTACTCCACAGGTTTTCAAGGAAAGCATTCTGGCAAACAGGACTGGCAAAGCCAAGTAGCATGATTTCCCTGTCACCCCCTGACACGTCAAGAGGCAGAGAAGCCAGACTGAGAATACCTTTGTGAGAGTGCCTGAGGCAATAGTAGCTACAGGAAGGGATAGCATCTTTCAGTCTCAGTTCCCTCAGCCATGCCATGTTCTTGCAGAGGTAATGGGAAAAGCAAGCAAGCCCGACTCTTCCAGACAGGTCTGAATCATCAGTCCTACAACAGCAAAATGCAGCTTTGCCTTCACTGAGAAACTTTATATTAGCTCTGGAAAGATGTCAGCACTGGAGAGCCAGGGTGTGGATTTACAAAACACTAGTTGCACATTGGTCTGGGTGTTCTCAGCACACAGTACAACACCTGTGAAAGACACTTAGTGAAATATTCATGACATGTCACTATCTTCCCAAGAGGGAAAGGCTTCTCAGAAGGATATTCAAAGTATCAAAGGAAGTTTCTTGCTTTGAATCATTTTCTGTGGGAGCCTGACTCTTTCCTTTGAATACAGTGGAATCCTAGAGGCGAAGATCCATTGATTTTTTTTTAGGAAAGTACTTAGAGAATAGTATCATCCTCTTGTAATGTCTCCCATTAATTTCACCAGTTCCTTATATAAGTTCCTGACTAGATTCTAAACATAATATTTTATACAGTTTTGATGGTTCAGTAAGATTTCAGTAGTCATTATAAGCTAGCAATAGCCATCATGTCTAGTTGTGTGTACTAAGCAACCAATTTCAGTGTGTGACCTTTACCTGCTGCTCCCCAGGATATGGTGAGTTTGTATCCATTTCAAAGATCAGATAATTATTAGATGGTTCTCTAGGAGTAATTCTACAATAAAGTCTTTGGTTTTACAGTCTAGGGGCATGACTGAGGAGATTAGAAGGTAGTAATTCACACTCTTGATATCTGAGATTGATCTTGAAAGGAGCAGCTGTTCCCCCCGCTCCAGAATTAGACATTTTGCATATATATTATACTGTTAGTTACCTTCAACAGTCCTATCTTCACATGTGGTTTAAAGAAATCACCATCCATGTTCCAGCCAGAACTGTAGTGAAAAAATAAATACATAGAAACAAGGCATTTATCAAGTACATCTTTCATAACATCAAATCAAAACCCACAATACAAAATTCATAAATTCACAGCCTTAGAAAAAAGTGATGAAATTTGCTAACCCATCACTTTGACTATGTGAAATTGTTTCTGACTGTGTTTGGTAGTGTTCTGATACCATCTAGATTTACAGAATGAAGTGATTGACTGTCTGTGCAGGACTGAGACTATTTTGTGAATGTGTTTGTCCGTAGTGTCAAAAGCATGATGATTTCTGATGCTTATCCCATATGTTTTCACAGTGAAGGCAATTTCTTTGTACAATAACATGATAAGGTGACAATTTTGGGTAAGTAAAAAGATTTGGATTTTTCATGTTGGAGATTTCTTTTTTCATGTTTCACTACAAATACTTTACATGCTTTTTGACTTGTGTCCTGGAGCCAAGGAGTTGGAATGTGAGTTTACTGCATCCGTCTATCAGGAAAAAATAACATCTTTACATTGAAGGCCTCCACTATCAACTCCTAAAGGAGATTCATCACGGGCATCTATGGTCTTTCAGTGGATTTTAAGAATTTAAGTTGCTATAAAATGGCTAAAGATTCTTTTTGAACACTAGTATAAGAAGTAAGTCCCAAGACATCCTTGTTTAAGTTATTAACATATTAAATGCATTTATTAATTTTAATAAAATCTTTTCCACTTCTGACCCTCTCAATTTATTTTTAGGTCCAAGATTCATACTTTTCTATCACAGTGGCAAGAATATTGAGAGCAAAAGGTAAGATTTAATATTTCTGTGACTATAGAAATGATTCATCGTTCTAGTAGGATGAAAACCATCTTTCAAATGTTATTCAACTATTAAATACTGTTCCAGCCTCAGACTGGCTTCACAATTGCATATGATTTGCTAATTATATATGATGAATCTACTTATATTTGGTTTTAAAAGACCTAGTTTTAGCACTCTTGGAATTCAGTGTTGGCACTGGAGATGGCAATTTTTGCATCCATTACATGCCATGCCAAATGCCTGGGACTGACCAAACTAGTAAACTGAGATGCCCTGCAATCTTCTAACTGTGGTTTTAATGGCAATCCTTGAAGAACAAAAACCCACTGAAAGAAAAAAACCATGCTGGTGCCAGTGTATTTCCAAGGGCTGGTCAGAAATAAGTAATCTGAAATGTTATTTTATTCATGTTGTTACAAATACTAAGAATAAATCATAAGAGCTAAGGCAGCAGTTTCCATTAATACTAACTATTTAGAAGAAATAAAAACAGAGACCACAGGGACTGCTTAAATTATGAGCTAATTTTGTGTGCAACTACATGAGAAAACACAGGTTTTGTTGACTCCTAAAGACTTTCCCTGAGACAAAGTTGATTCTCATCTACAACAGTGAAGGGCTATGAAGTGTTTTCATAACTGAGAGCAAAGGTAACACAATGGTAGCATATGTTTTCAGTTGTAATCATAGATTTCTGGTTTTCTTCTGAACAGTTTTCCAGGTTAGGCGCCAAATAGTTTAGCTCTTTTTTCTTGACTTAAAAACACTGATCAGCTTGTTCAGTGTCAAAATACATACAAGTGAATCAAATGTATGAAAATATATTTGATATATTCATATATTTAAGAATTCCAATGTCAGACAAGAGTGGGATTTTTGATCTGTGATTGGAAGTGCAAGTGCTGCAGGTCTCTGATGATGACTTGTCATTGCAAAGCACGTCCTGTAAGAGGATGTTCTGCTCATTGACTAAAAGCTTGGAGAGCAAAGATATGAGCAATGGACCCATCCCAAAACTTGCTTCCTTAATGAACTCACTGATGGGAGGACAAACAAGGAGGCTAAGGAGCAGTAAAAAATGCCTGCAAGCCTCCACTTGGAGGGGGTTATCTAATAGGATTAAAAAATACTCGGTATCCAGCCACCTGTTCTCTTGCCCTGTAATGAGAAACCTCTGGCACAGCCTCAAGGTAATGTTTCTACACCAAAGTAGATGACCAGTGTTAGTCTTCCCAATAATTTCCATTTTGCTGGACTCAAAGTCAATGTGTGAGAGGAAGGAGAGGAGGAAATCCCCATGGAAGATACCTGCGTACTTTACCTTATTGGTGTTTCACCCACCCGTGCTTGCATCCTGCTCAATAGCCATTTGTTCTCTTTGAGATTAAGCCATCACCCCCAGAAAGGTCAAATCCTGATATGAAACCATGATGTTGGAAGCAGAACTACTTCCTCAGTGGGTTCTAGCCACTGGCCACTAGGTTAGTGACACATTAATGAGAAATAAACTAATTTTTAGGGTCCAAAACCCAGAGTTGCAGTTGTCTCTCCTAACCTCCAGGAAGCTAAGTGTGGCCTTCAGTGCCTTATGCTTATTTAAATAGCATTACACCATCCTGTGTGTGGGGCTGCCACCCCCAGAACCACATAGACTTTATTACTGCTGCACAGGGCATATCCTGGCTCTTAGCATGACCAAGGACAAGTTCAGAGGCATGCTCTGAAGTTAACAAATACATCCCCTGATTGCAAATCTTTATTACTTTTTAAGTGAGCCAATATATTGTAATGCAAAATGGCATTATCACTAATGAAATAAGATAATTACACTAATGGCATGACCGGTGATGCTAGGTTCACATAGTACAAGTTGTAATGAGGCTTCTGGATCAATAAGCAGCTCTTTGGATGCTCACATCAGGCACACAGGGTATAACATTTGTGAGAAAAGCCTTTAGGAAATGCAGATGGTTAACTCCAAAGATCCTGGAACAATTTTCCTTAAAAGTCTAGCTTTTCCTCTAGTTGCATTTATCAGTCTTTTTATATGTTCCATTAAACGAAGTGACACAATTCTACATTAGAAATTCCAGTGAACTAAATTGTTCCTGTTTTCTCATATTTCTTGAAATTTATGAATGTGGCTGGCATTGTTATTATTCTTTTGAAGAATTAAATGTTATTCTTTTAGCTAGAGTGAAAAAAATCACTAATTTTATTAGTAAAGTCTTGGTAGGAACTTTCCCAAATGGTGAAATATTTCTCAATATTTTACTATTTAATTTCTGAAAAACAAAAATACTCTTATGCGAAACTAACTGAAAAAAATAATTTCTCTGACATATCAAGTTAAGCAAACAAAGCATTTCTCTGTGCCTCAACTGTCACTGCTGTTGGGAAGGAAAATAAGGACAAAAATAGTGAAATCTTTTGTCATTCTATTTCCCTTGGTATTAATATATTTTTTTTCTTCCAGTGGACAAATTCTGAACAGTCCATAAAACTATGCCCTGCTTCTTCAGGAGTCAGATAAGAAACAAATAAATATCAAAAGAAACTTATTAGAAAGCAACTTTGGAACTGTGTCTGCTCCTACAGCAGAATAACACAGTGAACATGCTTATGCCCAGCACTACTACATTGTGCCCTGGCAGCAACACAAAGGAGATGTAAAACCAACAAGCTTGTCCTCCTGGGATTTCCACTGGCTGTTCTTGGTGAGAGAGTGAATGCATAAGGAGTCAGAATTAGAAGGGGGGAAATGGATGTGGTGGAAGGCAAAATGATCTGAGCACAGGCACTCTCCCTACAGATCAAAATGACCCAGCATCAATCAGCCAAGGAATTCTCCAGGCTGTTTTAACTGCAATCCTGGATGGTCTTACGATATTGCTATTGATGGAAGCAACGTGAATTCCCTTGGCAAATTACTCATGGGACTTGAGGGCATTCACAGGACTTAGTAAGACTCCATTTCTATTGCCAAGCAGCAACAACAACAAAAATAAGTACAGGGCATGATTTGAAATAGCCCAATAATGAATTTTTTCACTCAAGTTCTTCACAGTATACTTCCTATCATGCGGAAAAACTTAAAGCCTTCTGCTTTAAGTGTTAATAAAAGTGATACTCCAGACATTGTGTCAGGACTTCATGGAATGCCTGAGAGGTAGGAGCAAAATATATTTGATAACTTTATTTAATAACAAACAATGTTCAAGTGATGTTTTGGTTTATTTTCAAACCTTTATTTGCCATTATTGAACTGGGTTAAAAGATGATTGCTTAATTGCAGTCCCACTGGGTCCATCTTGAAAATGAGATGTGTATCTCATAAGCCTGTCCCTCAGAGTTATGTTTTAAATAAGTTCCATGGCAGCTAGGAGATTTAGATGTACAACTGATGCTGGGTAAGAGCTCACAAAATTAAACTGGTAAAAAATGGGAATTTCCAGTTTTCTGAAGAAAATATTTCACAATGTGACATGTTTTCACCCAGTTTAACAATATTTCAGTGGCAGACAGTCAGAACTATTTAATTGCATATTTTAAATCTAGAATTTTAATCAAATTCGATGTTATTAGTATTCATTTATTATAACATCACTACAGGAAATTTCTATTTAATGATGATTGTCCAAAGTGGAAACAAAATTTGTTCCCATATGTCTTTTGTTTATGTTCTGTGTGTGTAGTTTCCTACAGTTTAATAAAAAGGAGGTAGTTTGATCTAGAAAGACAAATATTAAAACATAAGTAGCAATTCCCTACTGATTCTGAAATAAAGTTAAAATAATATAACCTGTCATTACAATTAGAGGCTGCAATTAAGTAACAGAAAATAAAACAAAAAAAGTTCCAAGCTGAAACTCAAAATGTTTAAATATCCCTGAAGACTTTTCCTAAATGCAAGCAAACCCCAAAAGCTTTTTTGGTTCTGAGTTTAATTTACAGGTTTTCCCAGAGGACTTTTCACAGAGATTGAAGTTACTTGAGAAGAGTGTCCATTTCAACATAAACTCTTCTTTAATATAATAGAAGATTTCATCCCCACTGCTCTTAGAAGATGCAAACAAACCATGGCAATGCCTGTGGCATAAGACATACAGAATATCTCAGACATAGAATCATAGAATCATAGAATCATAGAATGGTTAGGGTTGGAAGGGACCTCTGGAGGTCATCTAGTCCAACCCCCCTGCACTGGGCAGGGACATCCCCAACTAGATCAGGTTGCCCAGAGCCCTGTCAAGCCTCGCCTTGAACGCCTCCAGGGATGGGGCCTCAACCACCTCCCTGAATGTCCTTCTGCTTTTTCTTTGGACTGGGGAAATTACTCAGAGTTAAGAGATAAATTCTAAAATCTGCTAAATCCCACTCCTAAATTCAATCCTAGTAATTCAGCAGGATATTCATCTCCAGAACTAGCTCTTTTACAATTTCCTTGAGTCCTGCAGTCTTTGCTGCTCCCACCTAGCAGAAGAGCTGAGCCTAATATTTGCTGTGTGTTATAACCTCTATGCCACAACCCCTACCTGGAAACTTTTTTAAAACTACCACACAAAAAAAGCAGCACTTAAAATTGACAGTAACAGGACAGCAAAAAATTGTATCATTCAGAAGTAAATGTAAGCTGTAAACTACCCCTTTTGCTCTTCACAAAGGACATAAGCATGTTTACTTAAGGCGTGAGACTTCAAGTCTGAGACTTGCGTAATGCAGGTAGTAAGTGGTTATCAGTCAGTATGATCCTCCACTTGGGCAGGTTGTTCAGAGAAGTTTTGAACTCTTTTCCCTGAGGGCTGCAGAACAAGGTTGTCTGACATTCATTGGAGATAAAAAATTATACTAAAAGATGTATCTGAAGATAAATAAGTGAAATGCTGAAGTGTTACTTGGCATCCTGGAGGACGTGATTGATAGCCCTTTGTGTTTGATTAATATCACTCAGAAGACCAAGACAATGCTGTTTGTTTACACAGAAGAGAGGATCCAGAAGCAAATGCTTAACTTTTTAGCCAAACATTTGGCTAAACTTAATAGAAAGTTGTATATCAAATTATAACCAGTACGATATTCCTCGTAGGAACTTCCCTTCTCAAGTCTGGCTTAAAGACTTTTGAAATCAGAGACTATACCTTTGCATTTCATAGTTCTTGGGTGACTTTTCTTCAGTGAAATTCTAGTTGAATTTTTAACCATTTTATGAATTTGCTATCCAGAACCCAGTTTGTCATCTGGGTTAATTATCCAGATATTTCATCTAGAATATCATTACAAAGACATTCAACAATTGACCTATATTCTCTGCATAAAATAATAAAAAGGATTTTGTCTTAAATAGACAATCCCCAAACTTAGGTTTTTTAGCTCCCTAGTCGTCCTAACTGCCCTTGTTAAAAGGTATTGTATAGACAGTCTGATGCCAATAGCAATTCCATTACATACAATACAAATCTATGAACTTGAGCTGGTTTAATTTTTTTTCTCTCAAAATGGAGTTTAAAGAACATTAAACACACCTACCTTTTCAATAACAGCCTGTTTCTACAGCAGAAGGTTAATTCAGGAAATAAGAATATGATGTTTTATTATTCTAAGTAAAGTAATCTCTGATTTTAGAAAAAATCAGCTCAGGTCTCAAGTGGGGAAAGCAAAGTAAGGCTTGATTGAAGGGCACTAAGCTAATCACATTCTACAGTTATTGAGAACAGTTAAAACATCATTTATAAAGTAATGATTGTTTAAATTGTCTTATTGAATACATTTGCCAATCCCTAATCATTTTTTTATTGCTGATCAGAGGAAATAACTTTGCTATTGGCATCAGCCTGTCTATGCAATAGATTTGAGCTAGAAGCAGTTAAAAATCTATATCAATCAACTGCTCTTGCTTTGGTTTGTTTCTGCTTTTTCTCTTTAAAAAAATAAGACTTCAGGTTCAGCCTTTGCAAAGTAATTGTTAAAATCTTGATGTCAAATAATTTTAAGGTGTGTGATTTGTTTGGGTGGATTTTTTTAATATTGCCAAATAAACAGATTTATGTTTATGGTAACTCACGAAGCTGAGAAAATCTTTTTGTGAAATACACACAGATTAACCCAATCTGACTGGTTTCCCATCATAAAAAAGGAGTTATCCAGGGCAGTGCTTCTCACTCCTGATAAGCTGGAGACAGACTGGTGCAATGTAACAGATTCAACCTCTTTGTATTTTAAACTTTCTCTATTTTCAGCATTCACTGCCAGGATTATTTCTTCTTTTCCAGCAGATTCAATTGCCTTTCCTGTGATGGCACATCACTGTGGAGAGAGGATGCTGGGAAAGGAGTCTTCAGTTCTTCTAGTTTTACCCCAAGTTTTCTCTACAAACTTTTCCACCATAGCCAGCACATAAATTCTACCCCTTCCATGACTTTTCTGTCCTTCCCCATGAACTCTGACTCCTCCCCACCACTGTCCAGACCATTTTTCCACTCAAAGTCAAGAGAGTAGCCATTGAATTCTTACTCTCAAATCCTCTCCCAGCCATGCAGGAACTTCTTTCATTTCACGGACAAAGGCTATGATTGGTAACTAAATAATGATTACTTGGTCATTAGTGTAGAAGCCAGGAAGAACCACTCTAAAAATGCACTTCCTTGTCTAGTTAGATACCTTTGATCACCTGTATGACAGCTGGTACCCTCTGTCTACTAGCAAGATATACAAAAGATATATATGTATGTGAACAGTACAGCTACTTGGCGCCAAGAATGAGCTTTGTTGAACTAGTGAAAAATCTTGTGTTTCAGATGAACTTGAATTCCAGATATTGGTTATAAGATCTAATGAGCTCAGTGAGAGAAAGAGAGACAATTGTCAAGTCTGGTAACAAATGAGAGAAAGAGAGACAATTGTCAAGTCTGGTAACAAATGACAGCAGAAACAGAAGTATGAACTGAAGAGACCCTGGTTAGCTACATATATATTAAAGCCTATGTTCTCTGTAGACTGAATTAATGTATTTATACATAATGAAAGTTAACTGTTTTTGCTTAAATGAGGAAAACAATGTTATAAGTAATCTTTATATGGCCACGAGGATGATCAGAGAGATGGAGCACCTCTCCTATGAGGACAGGCTGAGAGAGGATTATTTAGTCTGGAGAAGAGAAGGCTCCAAGGAGACATTATTGTGGCCTTCCAGTATCTGCAGGGGGCCTACAAGAGGACTGGGGAGGGACTTTTTAGGATGTCAGGCAGTGACAGGACTAGGGGGAATGGATATAAGCTTGAGGAGGGTAGATTTATATTGGATATTAGGAGGAAGTTCTTCACCACGAGGGTGGTAAGACGCTGGAACACGTTGCCCGGACAGGTGGTGGAAGCCCCATCCCTGGAAGTTTTTTTAAGGCCAGGCTAGGTGGGGCTCTGAGCAAGCTGATCTAGTGGGAAACATCCCTGCCCATGGCAGGGGTGTTGGAACTAGATGATCTTTAAGGTCCCTTCCAACCCTGACAATTCTATGATTCTATTATTTATATTAATGATGTATATTGATGCCTTCCATCAGTTGACTTCATAGTCCTCTCTAAAAAGCAAGAATCATCAGCTCACCCACAGCAAAAAAACCTACCTTTAAATACACTTGTAAATAGATGAGAAATGTGACTCACAGGTCCAGGAAACAAGGAAGAAAGTGCAGAAGGAAACAAAGAACAAATAAAAGATGTCAAAGTTATTTTGAGTGATAGAGCTGAAAAATTGCAAAGAATGCCAGCCCTCAAGAAGAAACTGCAAACTAAAACCTGTCAGCATGATGGAGACATTGGATGCTAGGGTTTTCAAAGCCACATAAGAGATTTAAAGTTTGGCAACATGAAATTATTCTGACTTTTGCCAAGGGTTACAGAGCTGCACTTTGTAAAGCAGCAGGGACTCATGAGAGTGTATTACTTTACCATTCAGTCTCAACAGGCAGTTTGCAAGATCTTGCAAACTTTCCTGTGAGTGATCATCACGTTTTAGTGAATGGTACTTAGTGGAATAGCTGGAGGCTAATTTTTAAATCCCTCTGTGTCATGGTGAATTGCACTGCTTGTAGCTGGCAATAAGAAAATATACAGAGCAGAGTCAGGACTGGCACATGTGGAATTAGTGAGACTTAAAGTGACTTTATGTCTATTGCATCTTTCCAGTTTTCTTCAGCATTAGTGGTGTCAGTAGTTCATTTTAAGTTTCCTTTGATCTGTTTGGACTTAGGCTGACCCTGTGTAGTAATATTAACTAAACACAGCATAGGATACTTTTTATGAGCTGGGAAGCCACACGCATATGATGCATTTTATCCTGTAATAACAGCAAAGAACAAAGAAATAGTCACTTTCCTTCCAAAGATAAGCAAGGAAGGACAAAGGAAACATAGCCCTCAGGTCTGCTTTTCTGTCTTTTAACTGTATGCAAAACCTTTATTTATGTTTTAGATAGGCAGAAAGAATAAGTGGCTCCTATGAGAGATATTTCTGGAAATCTAGAGAAACAATCAGTAGCTGCTGAGTAATTTCTGTGCCTTTGCTTCAAAACAGCCCAAGTGTTGTTCTTTTAATATCTAACAAGCACTGTTATAATCAGGTTTTGAAGCACACAACCTTTTGGTGGTATTTGCAGGGTTCCAACTCATGTATTAGTCTGTCCCCCAAATTTGTCATCCCAGACTTATTTTTATTGCTGTTTTTATGTCTCCATCATGTAGCATTACTTTGATCTATTTTACAGGCTGTAAAAATTGTAAAAAAGGTTTTGCATGTGCAGATTCCTGTGAAATCATGGAAATTGAGCTCTCAGGACTGTGTATACTGTGCCATACCCTCAGTCCCAAGCAATTCTGGCATCCCTCTGTAGTCCTGATGGCTACATTGCCTCAGCTCCTTGCAGAGGTACTTTTTTAATACTTTCATGCCAGCAAAATGGTACAACTTTGCCTTGTCCCTCCAGAGTAGTGGTGCAGAACAGAGCACACAATAGATTTGATGTTAACACCAAAATTTAATTGGTCACAGGTTTTGATTTAAACCGACAAATCACACCCCACCTATAAAGCTAGTCTTGCTTCACAAAGACTGTGGGAGATTTTAAAAAATAAACTAACAAAATAATGTAAAATAACACTCTGTCCAAGCAGTTGATCCAGTCTTTGTGCAGAAAAAGGAAAGACGGGTTTTTCATACTTTGATCTAACAGCTTTAATGTGAAAAAATGGAGAGGAAAGACCTAATTTGTTGGTTTACAGAAGTAATGCCACTCATTAATCAGAGTACTGAAGAGAGAAAACATAAAGTGGCTTGAGTTGGCTTTTATCACACAGGCCTGATGATAAAATATCCACTTCTACTGCAAGCCCCACCATCCCAGTTTCATTGAATACACAGTAATTCAATCATGACTAGGAATAATTTATTTGTAACAAGGAAGGCTTCTGTTTCTCCATAATGAGTTGATTATATCTTGTCAGAGGAACCTTAAATACATCAAATGTCAAATGAATTATATCAAACGTATTATTTCCATAGCAGCTGAGTATGAGTAACTGATGAAACAGAGCTCTCTATTTTCATTTTGTACTCTGAATGATAAAATGAAGCTCATAAAATGGAACCTGTGACACAAATTCATGCAGGCCCCTAATTTCCTACCTTTGAAAGGTCTGCTTCATAAATATGATCTACTCATTTACTCAAAACATTAAGTCGTAATTTGCTAGGGGAACTGAACACCAGAACATTTTTCTATACAATATTTACTTGGCTTTTTTTTTCTTTAACAGCCAGACGAAAGTAACCACTGTTCACAGCGCATGGCCTGATGATGCACTTATCCAAAAATTAGATTTGGATAACATTTGATCCTATCTGTTTCTAAAAGCACTTCCTGGAAAAAGGAGTGTAGCATATGATCTGCTACAGGGACAGAAGGTGGGAAGCAGCCCCAAAGAAAACAGATATGGGGATTAGCTTTACCTTACAGCCCACGCTCGGGTTAGGTTATATGGCGTTTGCCTATGGCTACACCTCTCTGACTTGCCTTGCAGCTCCATCTTAATGAAGCAATTGCGACAGGGGAGAGGGAGGGGAAGATGAGTTTCTTGTGAGCACAAGTAGAAGAAAAAACATAAAATGATAGCAACAGTCTCCAGTGACTACTAGTAGAATTTTAGAACAAATCTTGACCAGTTTCAGAAGCAGGCAGTCATGTTTAATGTAATCTGAGCAATCCTACTTTGCTAAATGTTTTGGTGTATCAGGGCAATCTTCTTTAAATTGGACTGTGTTCAGACGTCAGAAGGAAGGAAGACACCTCCATGTATATAGGAAAAAATTTTCCCTGGGTGAGGATTGGAGAAAGCAAGAGAGAATGAGCAGCTCATACACATGCTCATCCTACATAATAATTCATGGACACAGGTATCTAGCTCTTTCTTCACTGTCATATCAAAGCAGATAACATTTTCTCACTTTTTAAGTAAATAAAGTCCAGCACTTGTTCAATGTATATTTTAACAATTTTTTTTTTCCCCAAAGAAAATGGCTGCTGTGGACGGATAGAAATTGTAATGTCGCTTACGATCTTGGGAATAGTGTTTTCAAATGTTCTGTGTCCTTGTGACACATAAAGCTTGCTACTAGCCTCTAAAGGAGAGGGAGAACAATGGACAGAAGTTGCACATTGGAATGAATTGCTTGTCACTCCACATGGGGACAGCAGAAATTGCAGCTAAATAGATGAAATTTTCTTCTCTTTTACTTGACTGATAACCTGAGGAGCTCCCAGAACTGACAGAAACTCAGAGCTAGAGAGGTAGCAGGACTAATCAGGGCAAGGTAAAAGAGAAGCAAGGACTCTATCTTGTTGTAGGAACCAACTCCGTGACAAATTACGCTTTTCACACATCACGCCTGAGAGTTTAGTAATGGGCTTTTCTAAAGACAGCTGGGCAGCAGGAGGTAGCATCAAAGATGTTTCTGGTTCTCATTAGAGATGACTGCCACAAAACTGAGTAAATCCAGGTAAGAATTCACTCAGTATCAGTAAAACTGAAGTAATTGCAACTGTCTCAGATGGTAATCTAAGCAACACTTTTAGAGGTGGAAGACAGACCTTGAATTCTTGGACCGTGCTGAGGGCCATATCCAGAACTGTTAGATGAGGGGGTCAGAGACAAAAAGGAAGCAAGTGGGTTTTTCTTCTAGGAAATCCACACCCTTGGACAGGAAAATGAAATAATGTTTGAGTACCACAGGGTTGTTTTTTTTTCCTCAGATCCCAAGGTCTTTATTATTTATAAAGCATTTCCTAGTTTTATACAGAATTCCTGTCCTTATGGCTAAAGACACATCACTTCTGAAGAGAACCTGAGGGAGGTATTTCTTTTCCCTGTGTTTCTGGGTGTGAGAACCAAGCTAACAGTACTTTGTTTTATGAAGAAATGTGGGTGTTTTAAATTCAGTTATTTTTACTTTGAAATATACATTGCCAGAAAACAAAATATTTCTGAATGTGGAGTTAATGAACAGAAACTGTCCTATCTTATTCATATGAACACACTGCAATAAGTGTAAATGTTAGTAAGCACAAATTTAATGAGTTTGTTGTCATGAACAGTAGATTATAGCATCTTATACTTTCCACCAGGTAGTGTGGTAAACAATGCAAGATGACACGAAGGTTGTTACACAGTTCTTTCCATACTACTCCTCATACATTTTGATGGGATCTGTGGGCAGATCTCAGAGTAGAGCATGGGGATATCTTGTTTCAACAATTCTGGTTCACTTTCAGACTTAATTATCTTACTTGGTTACAGAATCAAATATAGTGAGTAGTTTGTATGACAGCTTAAAGTAAAGAAATCACATTTGTAAAGAAAGAACAAAATTTCCTCCACTTCATACTAAGAACACTGAAGAAAAAAATCATTATGAACAAGAAAACATATCTGTTTAGTAACTGCTACTCCTGGTCAGAATGCCAAAACTGAAACTCAGTGGCAAGAACACCTAAGTTGTTATTTTGTTCCCACTAGAGTAGGAAGGTGAAAGAATTTTATTCAAATTAATTTCTGTTAACAAAACTGCTATATTATCAGTGTGATCATTCTCTCAGCAAATGGAAATATTCTGTGATTTACCAGAAGTTTAAAATATTAAAAGGAATTTCTAGAAATTTTTTGTGTTTGAGGACTTACTAAGGATAATATTCTTGTTCTTCTCATATTTGATATCTCTTTAATGTTACCATACTACTTTCTCAATTTAAAGAGTAATGTGTTGCAAAACCTGTATTTTTTACTGTTTTCCCAATGTATTTCTCATTTGTGTTGTTCTATAAGACCAAATTACCTATGCAAGAACATATAGTTATTAATGCATCTAATATTTTTTTATTCCACTGGTAGACTTAACTCCCATTAAGACTAGTGAAAAGTCAGAATAAGTGTGTAGACTTCAGTGAGTGCAGTCCTGTTTCCTACACCCTGAAAGCAAAGTGGGCCTCCCACTTCTAGAGTCAGCTCTTCAGGAAACCTAGACAGCACTACACTTCAACTGTCTAGATCTAACTGAACTGTGGTTACAGTCAAGTATTTAACAGCATTTCACACTTTGCCTGTCATCTGGATTACATAACAATGTGCTGATTTTATAAACAGTAACTACTCATTTTTGTGGTTGAGTTTTACTGGATACACAAGAGAAACATCTGACTAAATAAAGCTGGAGACAGGAAAATTGAATGCAGAGGAAGGGCATGCATTCCTAGGCACATGCAAAACCAAAGGGTGCCAGGATTTGCAGACTGCAGTGCCACCACGCAAGGCCCCCGCAAACATTTCCAGCCAAAAGACCATAAGAACTCAGTTTCTTGTGGTGTTGAAAGTGCTTTTGCTTGGCATGTGCTCTTAAAAATCCTGTGAATGTCACTTACACTATTAAGTGCATAGTGGGGAGGGTTTTTAACTATTTAACTGCAGGAGCACAGGGATGCCAAAGAGCATTAAAAATCAAAAGAACACACACATATAAACACAAATGTTGGAAGTGTAATGAAACTTGTGAGGCAGACATTCAAGTAGTGTAAATCAGATGGCTCTGCTAGCTTCAGCGAAGCCCTGTCAGCCTAGGCTAATTTGGACTCTTCTGTGGTAAATACCTCCAAAATAGACAGCTGTATCTTTGCTCTACTTGAGCTCTGCTGAGGAATTTTCTCTAAGCTATTGTCTTAAGTGTGGGGTGTGCTACACCATGATTGTTCTTACTGCTTCAACAATGTGCAGCAGCATAGAAACTCAGGTTGATCTTTTCCTGCTGTGTTTCATACCATCAAAAGGACTTCCATTCCTATGTTATTGTACTATGAAAGTACTAGGAGGTAAGTCTGTTGGATAGAGGTCATCTGAGAAGATGTTGGAGAATATTTACAAACTCAGCTTCTACTTAGAAGTTCTGAACTAACAGTTTCTGAAGCTCTCTGAGAGCCATTGAACAAAAATATTCTGTATTATACTTAAGAAATCTTTCATACAAGTGGAATACTTCTTTCTTAGACTGGGAAAAGTGAACACTGCAGTTCAACAAGGCCAAATGTAAGATCCTGTACCTGGGTCGGCTCAACTTCCAGTATCAATACAGGCTGGGGAACGAACTGTCTAAGGGCAGCCCTGCAGAGAACAACTTGAGGGTACTGGTGGATGAAAAGCTCGACCCATCAATCTGCACTCACGGTCCAGAAAGCCAATTGTATCCTGAACTCCAGCAAAAGAAATGTGGCCATCAGGTTGAGGGAGGTGATTCTCCCTCTCTAATTCCACTCTTGTGTGGCTCCACCTGGAGTATTGCGTTCAGCTCTGGGAAATCCAGCATAAGAAAGACATGGACTTGTTGGACTGGGTCCAGAGGAAGGAGGCCACAAAAATGATGAGAAAGCGACAACACCTCTCCTATGAAGAAAGACTGAGAGAGTTGGGCTTGTTCAGCCTGTGCAAGAGAAGGCTCTAGAAGCACCAAAATGTTTATCGAAGTGGATTTCTTCCTTATTGTGATCTTTCAATACTTAAAGGGGGGCTAGAACAAAGATGACAACAAACATTTTAGCAGGGCCTGTTGGATTTAAACTGCTACATCCAGCAAAATTCTTAAACTTGATGCAGAGCTCATATCTGGGACTTTTCCTTTCGTTTTTCTGGTAATGACTTTTTGCCAGACAACATGGAAATTTAAGTAATCTCAGGAAGGCTGCTAGGAGAACTATCAACTGAGTAGGGGAGGATTTTTTCAGCAGAAAAACTTATTTTTTCTTTTTTTTTTTCCTTTTTTTCCAACAATCCAAAGCTGAGTTTATGGAAAATGCTCGAGTCTATGATAAATATATGCAAGAAACTTCCATTTGTTGTCAATAGATTTCTCTTTGTTCCAGCTGTCTGCAGCTTCTTATCCTTAAAACTCAGTTTCTTTTGTTGCCAAAACTTTTGGCTGTGAGAGAGGTTCTGCCTTGTTACAGTAATTTAAAAACACCTGTCATCATATATTTTCATATGGCAGTTACACTGGAACTAATCCCCACATAACCTTCTTAATATGAGTTACTGAAGGCTTACTCTACAGATAGGGGTTTGTATTTCATGTCTCACTACATTAAGAACTTAATTTTACTTCTGATACTTCCACAGTGTGTCTAAATGTGTCTTTCCTTGACATGCTTGTTTTTCGTCTATATTTGGGAGAAAAATAAGCACTACAATTTCTTTTTTTTTCCCTTTTAAATAGTAATTATTCCCATCAAGTGATCATAATTGATCTTCCCTTTGACCTGTTTAAACCCCAGTCTTTGTGAGCAGCACTTGTTCACCATGGCAAGATGAATAGTTGTGTGTTCACATTTGCAGTCTCAACAATGAGGAAAAACACTTAAACACATGCTTCAATTTAAGCATGAGTCCATATCCTGTTGTTAACAGACACATTAAGTGCTATGTACAAGCAAGTAAACAATAAGATAACAAACTAATTTAGGAAACAATTTCCAATATGTCATTTGTTTTTCTGTTCTATTAATATGCTATTATCACATTAATAATTAAACTTATTTATTCAAATCCTTCCTGACTGAAATTCATCAACTATTTGAACTCTCATACACACTATTTTATTTTATCATATGCACTGCTGGTCTCATCTTTATTTCTGGTTCATGATGTTTTATGGGTTTTAATCTCTTTTAAAATATTCAAATATATTTGATTATCTACACCTTTTATTTATAGGTCATGAATACTTCTATCTGTATGTGGTCTCTATGCAACGGGTGAACTGGTTTAGAGATATGTGCATATTTTGGAGTGTATAAATATATTAATCCAACCCTTTGGTTTAAAGAGCAATAAGGTAGGAAGTTCAGGTAATCATGGGTTAGGAAACACCATCATTAAGGATAAATATACAACTTCAGTTAAACTATGTGCACACACTACCAAATAAAATAGCCTTTAATTACAAAGCAATTTTTCCTTGTGCCCTCTTTACTCTGCAAAAGCAATTACATTCATTGAATACACATCTTGCATTTTCTTCCTTCAACCTCACTAATCAGTATCTGCCTTCATGCTTTCTTTGTTTAACACACCTTCTTTCAACACAGCTTCAAATAGAGCTTCTCTGACTTGTATCTGACTTCTTCCCAGATATTGGAACACTGTATTTTTGTGATGTCTTTTAAAAGATGTATCCCAAGATACAGATTGAGAATGTCTGAACACCTAGACTAAAGACCAAATAACACAATGCCGCAAACTTGTTGTTGTCTTCCTTCTACAGTCATAAAATGTGACAATAGCCTCCTGGTCTCCAGCTATTCTTGTATATACTACCTATCCTAGTCTCTGAAAACCAGTTTCAATTTCAGATCTCTAACAGGAGTATTGATTTCATTCGAATCTGGAAGCACATCTGTGGTCCAGACATACATCTTGTCCACACTCTAACTCCAAACTGAGAGGACACAAGAGAGAACACAGGGTGCAGCTTTCTGCACCTTTTCTTCATTTTCCCCCATAGTTTTCAGGAAAGGAAAGCCTAAGGTGTATGCCAGAAATTAGCTGTGAGGCACTCAGAGATGACTTCAGCTGGACAGTAAAGGAGGCAGGACCACAACAATATTGTATTCGTAATTTCAGCCAGTCTTACTCTTATAATGTGCCCTCTTGGCTCTTTTAATAAATTTCAGGACTAAACAGCTTATTTATCCCAAGGGCCCCTAGGTTATTTACCTAGAAGAAAGCAGCACTGCAAGTTTCTTCACAGCTGGGAACAGTGGTGACATATTGCAGTACTTCGTGGTTAATAAGAAGAACAGTGAGAAATAGCTTAAGTCCTTGCAAAAACCGTAATTCATTGATTAGCCAAACCCATTCACTACCTAAGTTGTACTGGTACATCGGGAAATATTTCTTAAACCAGTATGCTGCTACCTTTTCTCTGTTGGTCTGGTTTTAATCCCACCCAAAGTTGAAGGAAGATACCCTCCCATCACTACACCAGGATTTGGGTATCGGACTAGAGGAGGAAGGATCACTGCTCTCAGCTAATATTCACTGACAAAGGAGTCTGGAGCAGAAACTGCAGAGAGAGGTGTACTCAGCTCCTGCTACTCTAGCTTAGCATGAGATGAGTGAGGAGAGAGGCTTTGGAAGGTCACCTGTCTAAAATAAAATTCAGCATCTGTTATCCAAGGTTTTTTACTTACTTATAGCTTAGCTACTTATGCTACGATTTTCAACATGACAGCAGCAAGAGATCTATCACTAACAAAGCTCACAAACTGCTGAATTTGAAACACTTCAAAACATGGTTTCCATAAAACCTGGTTCAATACGAGCAAAACTGCATATAGTTGCCCTAAACTATTTCATGAAAATAACCACAATTTTCTGAACTTATAAGTAAATCCCTTTCAGACATATTCACAAAAACAATCTCCTGAAAGAGAGAATTGTCTAGAAACTTAAATAAAATTGCTTACCCTTGGCAAAGTTAATGTACTGAAATCAGAGTTGTACAGTATGAAGTGTCAGGCTAACTTGACTATATACTTTCAAACAGCTAGTCCTCTACATCCCATAAAATGCATATTACATACATCATTGAACTCATACACACAGTCTTATACATTATGTGTTTATGTTTAAATTGATCATTTTCTTCCACATTTTCTGGCTTTCAAGGTGCAGAAAATAAGAATTTTTAGCACTGTACAAAATGCTTCAGAGAGATGCCTCATGTCAACATGTATGTGGCTCTCATTCACTTTACAGCAATGTTCTGCAGGAGGGAAATATTTGTTGGCAGCATTACTTGAAGGCCACCATTCTCCTGGAAGGACAGCTCAGAGCCATGAATGTCATTTCAGCAAATGGCCAGAAAAACTCATTTTACAGAAGCTGCCGTATTTTAAGCTTGCATTTTCTCTGGGAATTATGACCTTTGCAGCATTTTGAACCACTCCTATAAAAGCAGGACTGCTTACCACCTTTCCCAGCTTCAAATATTGAAAATTATGTAATTTGGAGCTGAGAATATCGCTATCACTTTCAATTCAAAGCTCATCTATCAACATATAGCAGCTTAGTTTAACATTTGTGAGCATGGACCAAAAGCAGAAAGTGCACATAGGGCGTTATATTCTTCATACTGTATTTCCCTCAGGACCCTGAGCATACCTCTCCAGAGCTAGAAGGGATAGCCTGTCCCTCCTTTCCTTCGGGATTTGCTTTCAAGCTGAGGCTTTATCACTGGTCCTCACCTGTGCTATGTTGCATCACAGCTGTGTCTCTGCCTGGTCTAACTTTCTTCACAACAAGCTCTCACCAACAAATGTAGACTTAGCCAGATGAGCTATTAACTCCAGAAAGGGGATGCTGCCAGGGTCTTGAGACTTAGCATATGCATGTATTCTGGTAAATTAAGTAAACTAAAGACGTTTACTGCTACCTTTAGACTAATGATTTTCTCAAGCTCCATTTTCACACTCTGTTCTTTTGATAGCGTAGCCTTTCTAGGTCATTTCCATACTCATGTAAGCTTTGGCTTTGTTTCAAATTTATTGCTCTTTATTTTATTGCTAAGGGAACGTTCAGCATTCTCCTTTGGTCTTCTAGGACTTCATGACTGTTTATAAACAGTACTTATTTCCTCCTTCCCATACACTTTTTTTGTGTGCATAACTAGACAGACTTCAGCTCTTAGCAGTAACCAAACTACTAAATTTGTAAGACAGCAATTACTTGGGTTTTTTTCATGGTTTAGTTATGTTTCTCTATAGCATATTTTTAAAACAGCTTTTTACTCAGGCTGTAAAGCCTAAGCCATTGGTGATTTAGAGATATAACAATATTGATGCAGATGAGCCTCTGTGGAGATATTTGATGACATTATGTAAATGTAATCAATGGGTTCAATAAAGCATAACAATAATAAAATACTGTTCACATTATATATAAATAAATGCACATGGGCATATGTGCTCGCTACATAATTACTGTAAGTATGTCTATTTATACTACTGATCTTCCAGCTCTCTATATGCTAGCTCCATAGTGTCTGTTTATTCAGTGTTATTGAATCCATAATATCTAAGTGATTAGGATCTTGACTTAGGCCAGCATGAATCTTTTGAGAGGAAGGAAAACAAAGTTGAAATTAGAACAACTCCAAATTGTCAGATGTTGCGGTTCGAAAATTTTAAGTGTTTCTTTTTTAAAAGAGAAACGTTTCACCAATTTGTTTTGTGTCGTTCTCTCTATATTTTAAGTAGAGGAAGCTGAGTTTATAGTCTTCAAAAAGAGAGAAAAAAAAAGAATAAAATATTGTTGGAGTTTTTGTTGCTAGATTATGACTTTAACATTCTAGTCAAATTTCTGTAATTGGTGGGAGCTGGGTTATCAGGTAATACAGTATGTGGGAACATGAAGGAGAAACAAAGAATGGGGGAAGCTACGATAGCCACGTACTTGCCCAACTTCAAGATACATGTGCTCTCCATAGACCTCTTGTGCATTATATAGTTGTTGAAATGTTTATATGTGAATCCTGATCTCACAGTAAGGAACTAGATCTTTCAACAGGACCTCAGCAAAGGCCCTGGTCCTTCATGTTCTGTATGCTGCAGTACTTAGGCCTCAATGTTATATGTAACTTCATGTTACTGCTTAAATTTATGTTGGAGGTGATTCATAAATTCAATTCAATTCATAAATTCAATGTGATCATAACTAGAAGATTACACAATGTGTATTGTATTATGAAAATACATAATATTTCTCAAAACATATGGTGTGATAGGATTTCAGTCATGAAGGTGGCAGCCACATGTCCCACAGCAATGGAAGAAGGCTAATCACAGAATCACAGAATGTTAGGGATTGGAAGGGACCTCTGCAGTTCATCTAGTACAACTCCCCTATCTAGTGATTAAGGGAGAAACATGAGAACAAAGCTGACTAGAAAAGAAAAACTGCATTTGGAAAAATGCTGATACTTCAACATTTGCTTCCATATTTTTTCAGGATATACTTTTCATAACATACTGTAGATAAAACTAAGATCACTCCATCTTCATTAACTAGACTGAAAGAATGATGACTTTCATCAGAACACCACTTCTGATCTAATGTGAGAAATCACAGAGCTCTCCTGTGAGTGAATAAAAAATTACAGGGTCTCT
Organism: Bucco capensis; assembly: GCA_013396975.1. Taxonomy (NCBI): domain Eukaryota; kingdom Metazoa; phylum Chordata; class Aves; order Piciformes; family Bucconidae; genus Bucco; species Bucco capensis. Next base: position 83,694 of record VWZO01019267.1, read on the forward strand.
AAATGCTAGGTGATTATTGAGGCTGTGCAGTCAGTCTCACTCTGGCCTATTCAAAATTTATTGTCCAAAATGGAACAGGTCCTAAAAGAGGGGGTGATGTGCTAACTCATCATTCAGGATGCTTGGGTGGAAAGTGGGAACTCGAAGTTCACTTGTCTCTTCTGAAAAAGCCATGAAGATTGTTCAGGATGCCTTATGTTTGTCTTTGAGCAAAAACTGCACCTTGACATAACTCTTACTATAACAGTTTGCCATGCATGCAGGTCTTTTGCTTTGGGATGTGTCATTTCAAATACAGTCTTTCCTTTTTCTGTAGGCATTTTATATAGATGTAGAAAGAGATAGTAGTTGACAATTTGTATTAAGTTTTAGCTGGGGTGAGTAGTCCTCTGGAGATAATTATGTCTTTCTGATAGCTATTTAGTGAATCAGGGTTGACCACACTCGTATCTTAGTTGCCTCATTTAAGTGTTTAATGTTCTAAACTATGAGTTTCACCTCTCCTCTTTAAGTGTGTAATTCTCTTTCTCCCTGACATGGAAGCAATAAACAGTCAATGTAAAAGTGATTATAAATGAGATAACAGATGCAATTGGTTCTGTATTGGTACCACAGCAGAGAAGCAAAATTATTTTTTAGTGTGGGGAACACAGCCAAACAAATATTGACAATTATTTTTACATAGGACACAGGAAAAAAGAAAATTGAGAGAGGAAATCAGAGGCAAAGAATTAACAGATTTCTAATAAAGTGAAACAGAATGCACTGAAAATGAGAAAAGCTGAACTGGAACAAGGACGGTGAAGAATGGACATGTGACAGCATACTTAGTCTAATAAAAGACAAGAAGCAACCTCCCTTACTGTGTTTCAGTACCTCTTCAAGTGCTACTAGGAATGTAAACAAAATGAAGTGTTGACTAAATACCCCTCCCTTTCTTCCAAACTTGTCAAGAAGTTTTTGTGTCAAATTTCAGCCAAAGAACCTCTTTGATTCTTTTTTTTTCCTCTACCCAAATATGTTGCATAAGTGTGAATTCATGAAGTTAGCTGCTATTCATGAATACATTCCTCCTCTTTTTTTTTTCTTAATGATATTATGATTTCATCAGCAAGTTGGAACTTGACATAAGTCTGAAGGTAGAAACTGCTTGAGAAGAAGTTGAATCCAGTGATTAGTCTTTCCTTAAAAAAAAAAAAAAATAGAGAGAGAGAAAAGAAAGCCACAGAATTATAGAATTCTTTGAAACAGCTGGGGTCAGAGGAACTGTGATTTCTTCTAATTGTCCCAATAAATTTTAAAGATGTTATTACTCTGTAGTGATTAAGAAATGGTAAAAAGAGATGCAATGCTATAACATCAAGGCTATCAAGCTTAATAGTCCTTAACTGATTGTCACCCCACCCCAACAAAAATAGACGTGCTGTTCTCTCCTTTTCCCTCTGTCCTCCATTACCCTTCCCCCCTCACTCAAAGGCTTCTAAAAGCACCTCCAGCCAAACCAAGGGGAATTTATACTTCCTGCAATAAAACCCAAAGAACAGAACAGCTGGCAGCTGAACTTAAGATTGCTAAAACAAACATTGTGACATTGATGTGGGGAGGGATTTGGTTATTATTACAACACTGCATGGCTGGTTCTGCAGGGAAAAGATGCAAGCAGAACTCTTTTTTTCCATCATGCAAACAAAAGGCTTAAAAAAAGCCCAGTAAAACAACAAAAGCAGCACTATTTGCTTTAAAAATACCTGGTGGGGAGGAAGCTATGAAAAAAAATTCACAATGCCTATAATTTAGAGATGAATGACTGAAATTGCATGAAGATAGTTCCACAGAGCTTCTATCGCAAATAGGCCAGACATGATCATTATTAATTCATCTACTCTGACAAGTACAAAGTATGCAAACAAATACATTATATCATAACAATCCTTATACATGTCACACTCAGTTTCTCTAGCATATTGAATCTTGTTTTCTGTGGTAACTTAGAGCAATCTTCCAGAAACCACCCGATTTTAAATGGAAGGCTTCGGCAGACAGTGATGGAGAAATAATAACTAATCAAAGTTGGATTGATGACAATGAATGGTAGATCCGTAACGGTAGCGCTTGGATTAATGCTCCAATGTTAGATCCTTTTTTGGTTATTATTGCACAGCAAAATATCTTATATTGTAGGTCCCAATGTGAGTATCCCTGGTTACATAAGGTTCAATGACAACATCTAATGCTTAACTCCTCCTTAAAATCTGGAATGCCAGAGACAGTTAGGAGCAGTAGATTCCAAACTGTCAGTTCTACCCACTGAGGTTCGGCACCTAAGCTAGTGGCCTTTAAATTTGGTATTAGATTAGCACTTTCCAAATAACTCTGCATTGAGAGCACTGACTGACTACTCTTGACTTTTTCCCAAATCTGATGACTTCTATCAAAATACAATGATGTTTTTGTCTGCAGGATCCCATTATGATGAGCATTGTAGCCTTAAACACTGTGTAGGGTTAAAGAAACAATCTAAGTTCTTGCTGTTTGCGCTTGTTATTCTTTTATCCTGCATGAAAAGAGACATTATCTGGCATAATTTACACTGTGTTTAATCTATTATACTGGCTGGAATTAAAAGTTTGATGTGATATTGCAAGATTGCACATACTGAACAATGTTACAGTAATGACATAGAGAATTACCAGCCATCTAAAAAGGTATGGGAAAAAAATAGATTATTTCCTTGTTCCTTGTCCATGCTTGAGAAAATGGGTTCAGGTTTGGGTTAATCAAAGATTTAATCAAATGTGTCAACATCTCAATGGAAGAGAGAGAAAAAGCACATGAAATGCACATTGCCATTGTTTGGAATGCATAAAATAAATAAATAAAATAATACAAAATCCTGTTCACATTTTTTTTCTAAGGTGAATCTTTGTTCATCCCTGTCCCAAAGTTAAGTAGGTTTGGCTTCAAGAGAGAGGAAATGTTACGTCTGGATTCCAGCTATATTAACCTACCTGTTTATGACCACCTTCAGTTAGTAATACTGCACCCAGGTCATTGCACATTGCACAACCTTCTTCCTGGTAGATGTAACAGAGGACAAAGATAGACTAATCTTTCAACTGCACAAGAAAGGAGTGGTGGAACATAGGTTAGTAGCCTAGGGGGGAAAATAGCACCTCTGCTTCCTAGTTAAGGGGTGAATCAGCAGTCCCCACAACTCCAGATGCTGCTTCTGACACCCAGGTGGTTCCTTGGTGGTTTTTACCTTTTCTGAACAGGTGTGAAAAATCTATTTGATGCTGAATTGCACTGGGTTTCATGGTTGAGTTTTCAGTTAAAAAGAGAAACCCACTAATGTTTTTTCACCTGAGAAGCTTTGTCAGAGACATTGACATAACCCAACCATTAACCACGTTATCTTCCAGGTTCATTGTTTAAAATAGCTTTCTAAGTTTCAAATAAAGCATGTGGGGCTGCAGCAAGGTTCATAAAAGAACAATTCTCAGTCATATTTTAATTTATATGTAGCTGAATACAATACATTCCTGCAAACACCAACATAGACAATGACACTTCCTGTCACAGACCCTTCCATTTGTAACTTTGAAGCAAGAGTTTAGGTTCTGGTTTAGTTTAAATATGAGCCTTAAGTTTGGCATTAATTTCGATGGAGCTAAATGTATGGAGGAAGCTGCCTACAGGCTTGGCTAGCTTTGTGAAGCAGAACACAGGAGAGACATCCTGAAATGTACGGTTTAGCAATTGTTGTACAGTCTGGGCACTTTGAGTCTAAACAAATTCTGTGATGTAACTTCACAAAAGTAGCTACATCATCTCACACCAAAGGTCAGTCTAGCCCTGTTGTAGATCCCTGTGGAAGAGCCAGGGAAAGGATTCAGGGATACTTTCCCAGAATACTGTCCCAGCTGCCAATAATTTGTAATTCACTGATGTTCTAAATCAGACTTTTTGAAGAATTTTTGTAATAGCCCTCAATGGATTTTTCCTTCATGAACTGGTGCAGTTTCTTCCTGAACACAGATCCCCCATATCCTGTGGGGAGCAGTCCTACAGCTTAATAACATGCTGTGTAAAGACGAGTCGCTGGGCTTGCTTCCTGATACTTTCATATGATGTCTTCTTGTTCTGCAAAATGCAGCGAACAATCACTACTTTTTCACTTTCTCTTTATTGCTTATGACTTTACAGATTTTTATTATTACTATCTATCCTCTGGACTGAAGAGCCATAATCACTTACTAGTTACCCAATAGAAGCTGTCCATACATTTAATCATCTGTTCTCCAACCTCATTCTTTTGTGTGGCAATGTGATCTCACAAATTAGATTTAAACTGTATGGCCAAATCAGCTCTGTCAGAAAGAGTTTCAGCAGTCTAGATAGCCTCTTCCTACAGAACTCATGCCAATTTTTATTCCTTGGTGGAAATTATAGAATTGATGATGTTCTAAATGAGCCTCTCTCTACAGGTATTCATGCTCTGTCTTCTGCTGAGGTGAGAAGCAGAAATACACAGATCTTCATGGCCATGACTATGCTGTGATAGGGAATAAAGGGATGGTCCAGATCCAATGAGGTAACTGTCTAAAATTAGAAGACTGAAGACAGATAGATGTAGGCACCAAATTATATTAGAACAACAACATTACTTCTGGTAGAGAGTTATGACTCAATTAGGCCAAAATGCTTTGAAGACATCAAATCTTTGCTGACATGAACGTTTTTGAAGTTATGCCATTGGCTGTACTGGTCACCATTAAAATATCCACAGTTCTTTTTTGTCATTTAGTGTTGCCATGGAGTAGTTGGAGGATAAATTAATCTATGGAAACAGCTTTGGAAATGCTCTACCATAGAAAATAACTGCCTTGTTAAAATGAATATGATGAACAGGGCTGACCTGTGTCCTATACTGCAGGCCTGGGGTGGGTGTTTGCTAGGGAAAAACTGAAGTTCCTTGAAGTATTTTTGAGTAGGATCAAGAAAATAACTGTTGAAATATTTGATCAAATATTTCAGCAAAACTCCTTGAATTTAGCCACTAAACTGCTTAATTGCTTGTCTGATACTAAAAAATTTTGCATCAAATTTAGTAATACTTAACTGTGTGTTCTGGTCCACATTATTGCAAGTAGCAGACAATGAGAGATGAGAAATAACACCTAAGCAGGAGGACTGCTGGTTGAAGAATTATTAGCCACTAGAGTTTCTTAATGATGTGCCAAGATTATGTCTTACAGACACTCCTCATAAGGAAACAAAGCTGCATCAGCTAGACAAACCCTTGGTATTTTTCAGAGAACAATAAGAGTAATATTTTTTTACTCTATTTAGTATATACTTGGGAGGGTGTTTCCAGCCAGATGTGAGTATTGTTTGAAAGAAAGGTACAGGAGGAACATATCTTCATCCTAAACCAGTTTTTAGACAGCTACACCCAATCTTCAGGATCAGGAAAAGGGAAAGAGCAGTAATACTGGCTAATGGAATTCTGAAGAGCACTGCTTGTGAATACAGAAATGAGGAATGCAGAAACAATTCCCCATTCTTTAACTGACAGTTTCAGCAAGGTTATCTTACTAGACCTCTTCAGTGGTTTCCTTACACTGTGTACTATCTGAACTTAGTCTACACTTTTAAGTCAAGGACATTCTCTAATTAAGTACTTCTCCTTCTGGACTAGGACCACTGAACACTATTTTAAGAAAAGTGATTTAAAAAATGCAGAAGATGATGATTCTTAGATAAGCTGATTTGTAGCCATTTCATCTGGGTTATCTCTGAATAAAGTTGTTAATAAGAAGGTTAATGTTTCATCCTTCAGAATATCTTCCCATTTTCATACACAGGAGCTCATTAATGGAGATTATGTACTTCCAGTGGGGGCCTTATTCACTATCAATATGATGGTCTCCAGGGAGCAACCAGAGACACCACATAGATAGTCTTGTGTAACAGAAGAAATGTTAAATGTGAAGCTAAACCCTTGTGAACTGTCTGGTCACATGGATTTGTTTCACTTCTACCCACTGCTTTAGGGACCTCATAAGCTAGTTCATTGTGGTCTCGCAGGATGGCTACTTGTGGTGGGAAAGGAAGGAAAGTACGTTTGGGAACTGCAACCCTGCAGAGTCAGGGATCACTGTACTAGCATCAGGCTAAGAACCCTTGTACCTGTGGCTATTTTCATTGACGTGAGTTTGTTGTTCTTTACCTTTGAGAGGAAATCAATAGCTGTATCTTTTTTGTGTGTAAACAATATTTATCTTCAGCACTTCTAAACCAAAGGCTATGGAAGGCAATGATTTCAGTGAATTTGGGGCTGAGGCTCTCTGTGTATCCCAATAACAAACTAAGTAGTACATGTTGTCTTCTGCTGCTCCTATGCTAAGGTGTAAATTTTATATAATATTCTCCACAAGTGGGCAGGACAAAGCATGGCAGGAGGAGAGGCTGCCCTGAGGTAGCTGTGGCTATAACCTCTTCAGATTAACCCATTGTAGCCTAAGTACACAAGTATATCTTTTGTAGCCTAGACCGATCTTTGGCTTCCAGTATGATCCATGTGCCAATAGTTGTTAAATTTTCATTGTATTTAGCATGACAAATTATTTAACCTGGATCGCCTGACTTTGCCAACCATAGGACCCAAATCCTAGTTTCATGACTGTCTTTTAGAGGCCCTGTTGGCGACACAATCCAGAGCTAACTGTCAGACTTAGTTCATACGCAGGCATCTTTGTGTTCTCCTCTCACATCCACAAAACACTCATGGTGGCTGGGCTCATTTATCCAACAAGGATTGGCATTGGAGCAAGTCACAATTACAGCAGCACTGCTAAACCAGATGTCCCTGTCATCTGTGGGGATATGGGCCACAGGACAGAGCCAACCTGCAGGCCTCCAGCTGGCCTTTCTGATTCAGACCTTCCAAAAAGCTCCAGTTAAATAAATAATTGCTATATAATGAATTAATAGCTCTGACCCACAGATACTTACATAAAGACATTAACCTCCAGGCTCAACTGAAATTTAAGAATATAATATAGAAAGATAAATCCATTTCAACACAAAGACCAGGAAAAAGCATGAATGAATACTTTCAATGAATGAAAAGATACAGAATTGTCCCTTCTTACTAGAAAGTAAAAATAAAGTAGTGGGGAACAAACCTTTTTTTCCCTTTAAAGCTTGTAGTTTCTAACCTGCTGAGCAGGAGGAAATGCTCTAAATTCTTCCCTGGCTAAAGTGTTGCAGCAGAAGGGGAAGATCCTGACCAAAGGGATGCAGAAGGTCCTGCATTTGACATTTATGAGTGGGAGGCAGCATTACCAGATGTTCATAAAAGTGCAGCTTCCAAACTGAGTTCCATGAAGCCGAATATCTCATTTCATTTGGTTTTCTGTTTCGCCTATTGACTGAGCTACAGCAGGATCTACCAGGAGGATAATCCCATACTGCAGGGGGTTGGGGTTCAGAAGCTAAAAGGGCTTTTCTGCCTCTGAGTGCCGTTAATCCTCAAGCTTTTATGTAACAAAGTACAGGAGACCACAAGCTGCAGATGAATGTATCTTCACATATGACCTATGTACAATTCCATGTCAACTCAGTACAGTGTATGGTCAGACCTCACTTAAAGAAGATCAGATGAGGAACCAAATCAAGTCAGTACAGTATTTTTCTTGGCTTTTCCTTGTTATCCAGACTGGAGTGTCTGGAGGAATTGGACTTCACCCACACTATTGTACTCAGTGTTTCCTCAGTATCTGTAGCTGCATACCCTTCTGTATGGGCAGCATGCTGGAAATACCATTGCTCCTCAGACTTTGTGTAAGGAGCAAACTCTCAATTTCTGGATCCCACTCCAGAGATCTGGCTCTTAAATGTCAAGCGCTGCAAGATATTTTTGTATTGCTAGTCCTGAGGTCATAGGATTTAAATTATCTCTTCTGCCTCTTTAAACAGACACTATTCCCTGACATTTTTTCTAACAGCTGTGGGCCACATCCTGCCAGCTGTTTGGTAGATGCCTGGATCAGCTGTTAGGGCTGTATGTCAGCTGGAGTTGGAACAGGGACTCTTGTCTCAGCAACAAATGTCCTCATGTGTCTTCGTTAGCACTACTCCTAAACAAGCCTTGCATTAGCTCTCAAGATGAAGGAATACATTTTGAAGTGAATTAATCATCTCCATGTTTTCCATGGGAAAACAAGTAAAGGAAAAGAATGACTAAGATGGTAGATTACTCTGAAAGTGAGTTTACGTTGTGTGTGTGTGTTTCACCACAGCTGGATTTCTTACATCTGTGCAACAAATGTTATATATTTCAGCTAGGAATCCTAGTTTGTCAAAGCCCAGCAAAACAAGTTTATAGAGATTTAGTACTGAGTTTTCAAATCCAGTGAAATGGGACTGGTAATATCTTCAGCTGCTTTAGATCACCTTGGTCTATTACATGCAGTCTTTGCAAACCAGTGTTGTAGGCAAGTCAGAGAAGAATGAGAAAGAAGATTAGCTGAGGCAGAAGGCAAAAGGGAATTCTTCCAGTTTTAACCTGCTGAAGAGTATAAAATCCAGGCCAGAGTTAAATGACTGAAAGTACAGGTGAAGCAGACCAGCTACATGCTCCCCATGACACTGTTGGGACTCCACCACTGTGGAATTCACTAGGTACCAAGAAATACTACAGTGTTGCACAGGCAGCCTGGAAAACAAGAACTGAGTGCAAGCCAGGATGATGACGGTGTTCTGATGACAGTTTAAATCCCTCTATTCTTAATAACTTGGCTACTTTGCCAATACATCTGCTTAATGTGCTTATCATAGAGTTGCAAACTGGATCCCAAGGCCTCCCCAGGTGACTAAAGCATCAGCTGTCAATTGTCCAGCTGTCAAAACATGTCGGTTCAACAATGACAGCTTCTTTGATACAGTTTAAAGACTGTCTATGCAACACTCCTGTGGCATGTTGGACAACAGCAATGCAAGAACTGCAAAACCTATGCTCAAAGCAATATGAACACCAGTAACAAAAGGATGGTTTCCTCAAATTCAGCCAAGATTATTCTTGTCTCTGTTATCATATATGATTCACATCTGTTGCTAGGAGGTGAAAGGAGGCACTGCCTCAAGTTTAAGAGCTGGAAGTTGCCTTCAGATTGCAGGTACTCCCACATACATAGGAGGACAGCTTCTGGCCAGATGCACCAGCACTTGCCCATGTCTAGTCTGTGGGTTTCATGACAGAGGTTTGAGAGCTGAAAGTTACTTCAGAAGAGAATGGAGTTGGGGATGAGAAAGCCTGGGAGAAAGCAGGTTGGAGATTCCTCTTCCATTTTTCTTTTTTCTCTCTTCCAAAATGTAGAAGCATGCCACTGTGTCTGTGCCAACATAATGCACTGCTGAGCAGAGCTGAAAGTAGCAGCAGCATAGCCTGTGTGCACGGATGGATCTGGGAGTTACTATGTGCTAGAGTCTGTGGATGCTAGTATTACCCACATCAATGAGACAGGTCAGTCAGAGGCGTCTTCTTTTCCGTCTGCCTTCACTGTGCAATGCAGATGTAGGATGGGGCCCCTTTCTGCCAGGGGCAGCATTCTGCATGGACAAAGCAGGGTGAAGCATGTGTTTTCACCGCTGGACAGAGATGAGAGGGGTGGTTAGCAGAAGGCAAAAGAGGAGGAAAAAAAAATCTCTGCTTTTTCCATTTCTGTTTGTTTTGTTGCCTTTGTGGTGATGGTTGCTGATTTACGTCTGTCTGTCTTCAAGCTCTTCTGGGAAGGGACTCTTTTACCCTGTGTGCTTGTGTAGTTCTTAAGACCACAGCCATGCTGTGCTATCACAACAATAGTAGTGGTAGTAGGACTAAATGTGAAGCTTTAATGTGCCACATATCAAGCAAACCTGTGTTTCTGAAATCACCAGCAAATGCGTGTGCAGAAAGAATTGTGTGAATGTGCTAAATATTATCTGAGCAAGAAGGGGCCTGTAGAGAACTGGCTTAGTGGAAAGCAGGATAGTAGCAGAGCCCATGCATGTGTCCAGAAGGAAAACAAAGAAGCTTTGGGAGTTGAATAAAGCCCATTGTTTTCCTACCACCAGATTTTTTTTTATTTTATATTTGTTTCTAGTGGCAGACACACAAATGTGTGAGGCCCTTGTCAACCTCAGTCACGTAACAGACAAAGCACTTGGACAGAGATGAAGGGAAGTGTGATGACTTACAAGCAATTCCACAGGCAATTCTTCACTTACTAGTAGGATGACTTTTAAATCTAGAGGATATATATCTATATGTGTGGGTGCACATACGAGAGAGAGACATTTCAGGTGCTTTCCTTTATGTAACTATGAGCTCTATCCAAGCATATGCTGGATCAGAGTCAGCCAAGTGAAAGAATGTAATGAGGAAACATGCAGAGGATGATGCTTTTAATCCTGGCAAACTTTTTATTGTTCTGATTTTCTCAGCCCTAAATCCTTCCAGCCAGCATTTATCCACTTACCCTCTGCTCACAAATTGAGCTTTCCTCCAGTTCTTCAAATGAGAAACCTCTTTTCCAACAACAGAGCCTAACTGTGATCTCCAGGCTCTGTAGAACACTTATCCAGACAAAGGTGCATTCAGAGAGGTCCGCATCTGTTCATGCCTTAAAATTCCTTAAATGCCTTAAAATTCCTTAAATGCCTTAAATATGGTTATTTCATGCTACATCAGCTGTATTTCACTGTCTCTCACTGCCTCTTTCTCTCAGAGCTGGTACTTCCAGCTCCTCAGAGCACAGCTGAACTGGCAATATGGTGACTTTCTGATTTTAATGACTGGACACTGCTGCCATTTCTTCCCCGACTTATTAGCACTGCTTTTCTGCAAGCTCAAGAGGCATGGCTGTAGATGCTTTCTTTCTCTCCTCTCCCAACGTGCATGTGGTTATTGTCACTCAGGGGTTTGAAACTTGAGTGTTAGATTGGTGCATGTCAGGAACCAACCTCCATGAAGTTTTCAAATAGGGACCAAGAGAATCTTGTACATGCAATTGAATAGTTTGAATGCAGACAGACCCCAGAAAATTAGGGTGAAAATGCACATTCTCACTGAGAACAGAATGACATTAGAGTACTTTCCTATATATTAGCTAGTTCCAGAAGATAAATGCCAGCTTTCACTGAATGAAACAGAAGATAAGTGCTTAAAGGCAGCTAAGGAGCCAGGGGTGGGTGGCCTAATCCTTCAGCTGTTTCTTCCAAGTCTCCATAAGTGTTCTCACTCCTGTGGTTTTCAGAGATTTTCTTTGAGACTAGTCAACGGTCTGATACTGTTTCATCATCAGGTGTTTTCTCAGTGCCTCTTGTTACCTTCAAAAACCATAAAAAGGAGATTTCTTCCCTGTTCTTTTCTTCTTGCACACAGCCTTTAGTCACACAATTTCATCATATGTCCATTAAAGGTAGGCAAAGGCACACTTTTGGTAAGTGATTGCTTACATGACTTAGTTTACATAAATGGTGGAATTTATATGCATCAGTTTACATGTATCAGAGACGTTTAATTAATTCATTCATTTATGTGAATTGGTGGAGTTTATTAATTGCATAAATAATCTGTCACATCTCTGAAGTCACATTCTTTTTGCCATTGACTACTCTTCCTTGAACTGCTCTGTTTTGAAGTACCTCCCTTAGTAAGGTGGCCATTGCCCACTGAAATATTCCAAATTAAGAAGCATCAAAACCAGGACATTTCAAGAAACAATCACATTTATAGGTCTTTGTTACTTCTCTATTGTGACTGTAGCTTCACATCCAAGTTTATGCCCACCCTCATATTTGCACTCCTGTTGATATGCTAACTCCTGATCAGAAGATTGGTCCTGACTTTGTTTCTTTACCAGATCTGAGACAGTATTTCACTATATTCTCCAAGATTTCAAGTGGCACAATTATCTCAACAGCTGGTTCTCTGAGTAAACTTTCATTTAGACATGTGTTTTTCCAATTGTTTTGAATCAAAACCCAGCACCTTTTACAGGAACTCCTAGGACGTTCCCCAGTGGCATGTCATTTAAAAGCAAATAGGGATCAGGCTGAACACTGAAAGTGCTCTAATTTCTCTCATTTTGTTTGCAACTGTGGGAGTAGAGTGTTTGTTTCATTTTTATATCATTACGATCATTTCATGGATTGTCTTGCTAAAATCTATGTGCCACCACTGGTCAATGATTTACCAGCCAAGTACATTGGTCTAAATCAGATTTCTATACATTCTTATTTTCGCATGCTTTGTTATTCCAGAGCTATTCTTACACAGGTCACAGAGTTGCCTTTATTTCTTTCCTTTTTTTTTTTTTTAGTGCCTCCAAAAGTTTGACATTTTAAAACTATTATTATCAGGAAGGGAGATAAAATTCCATAAATAAAATCTTTGTAACTCAGATTTGCTAGAAGAAATAAAATAGCTTTGACAGCAGGTCAGCTGTGTGAAGACATAGCTATAAAAAGAAACCTTTCCTAACTAGCTCCAGCACAATCTCTATATGTGAAACTCTTAGGATTGAAAAAAAACACTTTGGTCCCTGTGAGAACAAAACAGAATACAACTGAGGTCAGGGATTTTCACAGACATTGACTCACAAAATCTTTACCTTGGGAATTATAAGAACACACTTCTTGGAGTCTCACACATGAAATTTTTTCACAGAGAACATGTGAGCTGTTCCTAGGACTGGGCATCTCTCTTACCAAAGCAGGTCTTCAGTCACTATTCAGAGCACTTTTCTTTCCCAGTGAAGCTAACACCACAGCCTGGTCTTTACTCAGAGGGAATCCAGGCCTGCCCACAGATGCTCCTTTTGACCTATTGTGACAGAGGTGTTGGGTGATGGGTTCCCACAGGTTATTTGGGGTAGATTGAACATACCATTTGGCTGTGTAGGAACTGGTAGAGCTCTCCCTGGACAGCACAGATGGGTGGCAAGGAGGAGCTGATGGCTCTGGAAGAGAATGTCTGAGCTAGTGTTTTTTATGCCATTGCTAAAGGAGCTTAACTCCAGGATGAGAGTGACAGTGAGCTGATATGGATGAGTAACTTGTCTTCTAGAGCAAAGTAGAGTTTGTTTTTTGTTCCATTTTGCAAATACACACAAAGGAAAAGGTGCTGCAGATCAGCAGATGGAGAGGCAGAGTAACTTGTAGGAGATCTTGTTGCAATAACAGAAGATAAGTTTCAGTGGATGACCAATAAGAAGCTGCCTCCCTGGCTGCCACTAATCCTTTATCACTCAAGAAAATCTTCCTTGTTTGTGTTTACCTTAACCAAATGCCTTAAAATACCTTAAATACCTTAACCAAGTGGGAGGAAAACTCCTGAGACATCAGTCAGCCTCCTGTTAAAGGCTGCACATTGTGCTGTGGCTGGGGATGCACATGCAGATATGTCTGTCAAAAAAGTCAAACCATAGTAGTGAGGGATCAAAGAGTTTAGGACTCTTCTGGGAGCACCCTACTCTACAGATCATGTCGACTTCATGCAGAAAACTGACTGAAATCAGGGAAAGGCCTCAGCAGGAGGGGGACAAAGATTTGCCTTTCTCTCCTCTATAAACTATTGTTACACTTCAGGGATCTTTGATCTCACTAAAAGGGATGGAAGGGCGGAAAGTACTGGGAGGACTCTTTGTTCCTCCTAATACTATCTCAGTTCTTCATCAGAGATGCAGCAACAAGTTTAATTCAAAGACAAATTATGTGAACTCCATGTGTGTTCCTAGCCCTGGAATCAAGGATATTCTCAGATGAGAATAGATTACAAAGCACCATGGAAAAGGGAGTGAAGTTACATTGCTTTTAGCAAAGTTAGAACCTGAAACTCTTAATAATTTTAATAGCCTCGTATCGTGATTCCTCCCTAAAACTTTTGTCTTTGCTGCAGACAGAGGACAGACAGGATTGTCTTTTTATCTAGCCAGTTTCCCCTGATGTGATGGGAGTGGCAGTGATGTCAGTGTAATGCCCTGAAGAATAACAATGAAGGCTTAAAAAAATGCAATAACACAAAGAAATGCAGTACTGTGACCACAGCTCGTTTACAGCTCCTTACCCACTATAGAAACTTGGGCAAGGAAAGGGAGGGGAGGGGTTTTGCTGCATTTTCCAGATTGTGAAACCAAAAGGCTACTAATTTAATGTCTGTAAGTAAAGCAAAGTTCCTTTATGTTTCTGTGTGAATCTTTTAACATAGATCAAGATGACCAGATACCAAACCCATCAGCCACACGGATCAATTCGATTTACGTATGTCTGTATCCCCTCTTCACACATTTTTGCAGCTAGGGCAAGATTTAATGGGGCATGCTATGGACTTGCTCATGCTCTGTGTCCACTATGCAAAGCCCTCACTGTGAGCCAGCCTTCAGATGTACGTGGAGGATGCAACAGAACTGGAGAGTGATGGCTACTGAGAGAGATCTAGAAGCATCTCATGTCTGGTACAAGACTCACACTGCAAGGCCAGCAGAATTTATGTTGCTATTTCACACCTGAGAAAAGATTTCTGAATATAGAAAGTGCATATATGCTCCAAACACATCTGGAAAATAGGTTTGTCCATTGACAACCCTGGCTTACTTCAGAGAAGTAGTTATAGAGAAAGGCAGTTTGAGCATTTGCAGCTGTTAGCAGAAACTGGTAGGGAGCAATTGTGTCATAAGCTCTTAGCTTTGCAAGGTGCAGAAAATTCTCAGTTTCTTCCATTTCTGGTGAGAATACAGGGTACTCAAACCATGGCAAAAAGGGCTTGGTATGATTTAGATCAGCAGCTAATATTCCCTAAAATTTGTAAAGTGTTGGATTCCTGCCCAAAACAATAAAATAACCCAGGTCAAGCCTTATTCCTGTTCTTTCATGGGTATACTAGACCTTTAGAAGACAGAGAAATGAGGTTCTTTTTAAATCAATTTAGTGCTTCCTTTTGGAACTGTGATACTTTGCCTCAGAGTGATAAAGGAGGAGTGTTCTTGTCATCAAACTTCAGACATCTAAGTAAGATCCTCACGAGAACGTTCAAGCTTCCACTGACCAGAGCAGCAGCACCCACTACAGAGTAGTTAGCAAGTGTAAATCACATTAGGTGTAAATGGCCTTGAATGGAAGGAAATTTGCAGCCCACAATGAGCCTAAATGGAATGGTCCCAAGTTACAGATACATGTACACAGGGGGAATCTAACTGCAGATCAATGTTTGGATCTTTATGATAGGCAACTGATCTAACAATGATAGTTACGAAGGTCGCAGGTATGGGACTTTGCTTGTCAAGAGAAAGTGACTTATATTGTCAGTAATACTTGAGGAGGTTGGGTGCTTGCCCGCCTGGTGTGACAGCATTCTGCAGTCCTCTGAAGAATCCCTTGGGTTCTCCGTTAAGAAAAACAAGGACTGGTTTGATGAAAACAATCAAGAGATCCAGGAATTGTTGAGGAAGAAGAGATCTGCTTACCAAGCACCCCTTGCATTGCCATCCTGTCATGTAAGAAAAGCAACTTTTCATCTTGCATGCAGTAAGCTCCAATAGAAACTCCATGACATCCAGAACAAGTGGTGGATCAATCTAGCTGAAAAAACTCAATTATGCGCAGATATGGGTGATTATAGAGGATTTTATGAGGCCTTGAAAACAGCATATGGGCCTACTTAGCAGGTTCAAAGCCCTTTATTTAGCGCAAATGGTCAAATGCTTCTGACAGATAAAACCTCTATTTTGAATCGATGGTCAGAACATTTTCAGACTCTTTNAGCTCAGCCTTGGCCAGATTGATCACCTTAACTGGTCTACTCTGGCCTCCAATTGGGAGGCCCGGAGACATACTATTTTTAATGCAGCTGATGTTTTTGAGACAGCACACAGGATCACTCTTGAGGAGAAAAGACAGCGTAGAAAGAATCATGTCTTGCAGATTATACTTCCTAAGGAGTCCTTCTGCTGTGCCTTTTGCAACCGCTCTTGTCTATCTTGTATTGGCCTTTTCAGTCATCAGCGAGCTTGTGAAAAATGTGGGTAGAGCCCTCCCTGGATCTTAATTCACGAAGCCTAGCCATGATGATGATGACTTGAGGAGGGGAGAGGAAGTGTGCCTAATGTTAAGAGGCACCACAGTTCTCCATGGAGACAAAGTAAAAAGCCAGGATTCTCCCACTGATATTAGTAGGAAGTGATCTCGTCAGTATATGGTGGGATAACTCCCCCTGATCCCTAGCCACACAGCAGGTGCTGTAATTTATGGGCATGTACCTAGAATCACTGGAAGACCTATGGCAAACAGCTGGTGCCTTTAGAATCTATTATTCCCTTTGCTATCTCTGCTGAACTAGAGCATTCTGGAACAGTATGAATTAATTCCCAATGCTTGTGAATCCTGCATAATTCATTTATTCATATGCCTGTAAAAGGCATTAAAATTTAAGAATCTGAAATAAAAATGAGTGTAATTGCACCTGTTTTTAGATTCCTTCCCATTCTGCTCTACCATTTCATTTTTACTGCCATTTAAATGGCACAGCATTTAATTGAAAGCCCTGAATTGCTGATTGCTGTAACAATGCAACTTCTCAGTGGGGAAAAATATACCCTTTGTAAATTATTTGGAAATGAAGTGGTATCTTTGCTATGCACAATCTCAGATACGGATATGGAAACCCAGAATTAGGTTTGTGATAGTGCCCATAATTTCTGGCTTAATGAAGATTCATAGGACTGGTTTTATTGAGCAAACTGTGAACCTTGTGAGAACTCTGCCACGTATAGGGACACAGCACACATTCCACTAGGGCTTTTCCCATACTGGCTGGGTTAATTAGCAATTAGAAGCCTTTAGAAATTTGTTAATTTGTTTAACCATAACTTCAGAAATTGAACATGGCAAATTTCTGCAAAAAAAAAAAAAAAAGAAAATTGAACAGAAATTAGACATAAGACAATTTGAGGAAGCTGCACATCATGGAACTTATGAATCCAGCCAAAGGGCTGTTGGTCACACCATATGAGCAATGATCTACATGTGTAGCAAAACATTATAAGGCACTTCTGTGCAAAGTGCTATACCCAGAGGAAATAAGGTAGCTCTTCCCTAGCAAAATTACGAAAAAAGGAGGTGAGAGCTGCTGAGGGAGTTTGTGGTGTCAGTGATCAGGTAGCTAAATAGTGAGGTTTTGCAGTGATCTCCATATGCAACCTCTAGTGGCTTTGAGCAAGAGAGAAAGTCTTCCCCAACAGTACAGTCATCGGTGAATAAGGCTGTGATCCACTCTTTTGAGAATTTTACGTTTTTTTGAATCAGTTGCAAAGGAATGATGAAGCATAAGATGCAAAAGCTACTCTTAAAATAGGAAATACCCAATAGGGGCAAATGGGATGAAATACAGAGTGTTTGTGCTCAGGAATTCCTGCACCCTCCTGCTATTAATATGATGGAATGGAGCTGCTTGGGTTGGTTTTTTCACTTCATTCCTGAATGAAAACTTGGGCCAACATGTGCAAAAACAATAGATACCTGAACTGAGTTTCAAGTTAATTCTGATTAGTCTGTGGTTTTGATCATTCCTTCATCCTTGCTTAATTTGTGACTGAAAAAAATGGCACAAAATTCAATGCATAACAGTTATGCATTTTCTTTTTAAATGTAGAAATATTGAGTTCACCTGAATACAAACCTGATGGAGAGGGCACATGGGGTGATATTTCTTGATAGTATCTCTGGGAAATAAAACTGCTGATACTTTCACATAGGTCTAGTTTCCAGACACTGTTATGTTTTAATGATATGATCAATAACTATATAGATAGAAGGGACATTTCCTACCACACAAAATACAATAGCTTGAAACATGAGAAGTAGTTTCTGCATCCTTTTAACTGGTGGTTAACCTCATCAAATTACTGCACCTGCCAAGGCTGTGAGAACTAAATACAGCTGGTGTCAGTGTCTAGCCAACTGAACCCAACCCTATGTTAATTTGAGCAGATGTAAGCAACCACATGGTAGACTCTGGCATGACGTGATGAGACTGTACTTCATCACAAGCTGGAGTGATTTGTCCCAAGGTGCAGAAAGCAGGGCAAGATACAGCTAATTACTTCTCATTGAATCCATCTCTGTCAAATCAACAAAATCAGGGAGTAATTCAGTCTGGAAAGGACGATGTCCAGGAAGCTTCAGGAGGACTAGGAGGCTACTTTCACCTCAGGGCCTCTCAGGGCAGTTGAGTTGTCAGGCAGAGACAAGAAAAGAAGAAAGAGCCTCAGGGGATACTTTGTCTAGGCATCCTCTAATCAGAAGCACTGTAAAAACAGCATAAAACAACAGCCCTGTATCCTGATGGGCAGAGGACAAAATAAGACAAGACTCAGAAGTGTAAGAACAAAGAAACTATGGTCTTGGAAACTAGCAGGCAAGGAGAGTTTTGAAAAGGAATGTGATGAAGAAATGAAGTAGCTAAGCAGATATACTTTGAGGAATAGCTTTATCTGGGATGCTACTTTTGTTGTTCTTGGGTTTGGTGTTGCTTTTAAGAAGTGTGCTTGAGAGCTAAGCAAGAGGGTGAAGGAGAACAACAGGAGAACTCCAGGGCACCTCCTTTTATTTTCTTCCTTCGTTCCATGCCTTAGCTCAAAATGACTTTGTATTAATTCCTTCAGCAAGCATCACGTAAAAGACCGAGCCAGTGAATGATTCCCTTCTTATAGGGAGTTTCTCCTGAACCTCTTGCACAGCCTCAAAAATATCTTGATTGTCCTACACTGAGCATAAGATGGCCAGAAGAGGGATGCTGAGCTAGACAGACCTTTATTTTGATCCTGCATGCAGGTCAACTCTCATTGACTCCTCTGAGAGCTCACCATATTTACATTTTTGAAGCCTGGAAGAGAAGATTATTAATGAATATAAGGTATGCAGCCAGCCTGTCCCTGTTCCTCCAGTGCTGCATAATTTCCTGTATTATTTTGTTGGGTATTATTCAGTCTTAAATGATGTGAGTACAAGTTTGCCAGTTCTCTGATTCAGTTCTTCTCAGCTACTTTTATTTTTCTGGTGATGTGCAAAATGACTTTGTGATCTGCAAAACCTTGTCTGCATTGATAATTTGCATATAACTCTCTATCCCCACATCACTGAGGCTCAAAGTGATGAGCTGTCTGACAGCAGGGCTAATGACACGTCTATCCTCTGTGATCCAGTTACTAAATCCTACTTCCACATCAAGAGAAACATGGCTTTTCAGTCTTCCAGACAAAGCAGAAATGTATCATGACTCATCTCTAGGAGAATTCTTGAGTCATTAGACTATTATTTCCTCTTCATGAGGCTGTACAGCCTCATATAATGTAAGAAAGTATTGAGGAGGCCAGAGGGAGCAGGAGGCCCTTGAATTAATGGAGCCCAGATATTGCAGGGGTGAAGAGTGATTCCAGAGAAAATGGAGCTCTTCCAGAGGAAGGACTGTTTTGATCACTTTGGAGAAGAGAAACTAGATGCTTAAGCTCTGCTCCAAATCAAGCAGAGGTTGGATTTTAAGGTCCTCTTTCCATGAAGAACTTGGCCTGGGTGAAGCAAGTTTACATTTCTCTTCTGGCAGCAATTTGGCAAAGACAGGGTTTATGCCTAAGCTCCTCACTGTCACTACAATCAGCTCAGCAGCTAGCTGGGCATGCCGCACAGATTGCTGTCTGTTCCAGCTCACACTCCTGTACAAAGAGCAAGTCTGAGAACTGGCCTTCAATTCTTATAGGTGAAAGAGAAATACTAGCATTTTGCTGCCTCCCATGGATGTTGAGAAGGAAGACAGTGATGTGATCTTACACTATATTAATGAAGACCTCACAAGTATCTAGAATATGAGAGTTCTTGGGTTTCACTGTGTAAGTCCTAAGTGGTTTTGCCTGGTTAGATACTCAGCTAGTGCAAGTCCAGACCACTTTAAAACAACACAAACTTTAATTCATTGTACAACAGGATGCTTGTGCTATCCTGTGAGGAAAAGCTAGTCTGTAAAGAACTGGAAAGTAGAAAAAATTACTTATAACTTCTATTAAATGTTGCCACAATCTCAGGCAAATATGGATTAATTTCAAAATGATTCAACATTAAAAATTTCAGTTCAATTTAGCAAATGAGAATTGTCTGTTTAGTTGGCCCAGTCTGTAAGCAATGTCCCTTTTGCCAGAACTGTATTTTTTGTAATATGGTTATTTTCACAGAAAATTCTTGGCCAGTCCTATGCACAAACTATGGAAAAAAAACTGATCTCCATCAAGATTGAGCTTAAAGTAGTCTCTTTCAAGACCTGTCTGCCAAAAATCTGAGACCCTTCTTTTAATCTTGGAAGAAATAAGCTACAAAGGAAGTTCCAGCTGCAGATTAACTCATCTATTACAAAACTTTTTTGCTGTGTGTGTCACACTAGGAAAATAATAATAGTAATAATCGCAACTCTAAAATCTGTGGGAAGTTGTGTTTTAGTACTGCCAGCAGCTGGTATAGAAAGCAAGATGGTTAAGGATAGAAGCATATCATCAAAATAATGTTAACAGCTTTTGCTGTACTGCTCTTTCCCAGATGCCCCAGAACTAAATGACAGTTGCTAAATATTAGAAGAGGAGAAAAATTGAAGTTTTCTATGGAGTCAGCACACCATTTGTTTTACAGTGGTATTGGCACAGTAATTATCTAAACACAGGTAAAAAACCCACAACCCTACTGTAACAGAGCTTAGATTATATTAATTTTCTTGCACTAGAAAAATATCTTATTCAGAGTTTTGTTCAGAAGATAGAGAAGTTCTGTCAGAACAGATGGGCAGGGATAGTAAAAGCTACATGAGGAGATTATAAAAAAACAATGTTCTTGACTTTTAATGGACTTCAAACTTCTGTCTTCTGCAGATGCCACCTTCCCTCCATACTGCAAAATTTATCAATTTACAGTCCATTCTTTAAATGTAGGCAATTCTACAATGTTCAGTAACATTGCTTAAAATGGAAAAGCCTTTGGAAATAACTTACCAAGTGTGACTGCTCTGTGTAGTTGGCTTTACTTATGGTGAAGTAGCAGTTAAAGCTGCACCTGCAATTAGAAGTGCCCAGATATCCCATATAGAATGTGATTACAGTCTTTCTAGAAAGTGACCACAGTGTGAGGGGGAACATTACAAAAAAAATCACATTCAGACCTCCTACTGAAGGTGCCAAACTACAATTTGAGACTAATCTTTTCTTGACTAATAAGGCAGCAAAGGTCTGGCAGCTCTGGGTAACAGACAGTCACAGTAGCTCATTGTTGAGTGCAGATGTCAAACAAGAAGTGATGGTGTTGCTACACTCTTGCAGTAGAAAGTCTGTATGCAACCTATATAGCTTGACACTCAGCTGTGAATCAGCCTCCTACTTATTTTAAAAGGAATCTTAAAAGCATTGGAAGTGCTGAACCTGAAGTGAGTCAAAATCACAAAGGAAATCCCTGGCAGAATGGAAGTTTGATCACCTCTGTTGTTCCTCCACAATCACCTTTCTTTAAAGATGACTATTAATAATTTTAGTGACGAAAATGTCAACACATAAAGATATGTCATGTACTCTAAAGTTTTACAACCTAAGGATCAGATCATACGCTTGGATCAACACTGGATAACCTATGTGGATGTGTCCAAAGTGTTTATTGCTAGAACATCAAGAAGTGAAAAAATAAAGCATGGCAAAACTTGTAGACAAAAGATATATAGGTAAGAATTTTTTCATAGACTTCACTCCAGAAAGATTGCAATGACCATCAAGAGTACAAATGTCCACACAGTGCTCAGTCCATTAATACACAACATATCATTTACATGTATTACAACACATCTTTTGGCAGGATGGCCAGTCTTCATGTCAAGTGTGCAGGAATCTAACACAGAGCATCATAGAGTGTCCCAGTGATTGATACCACCCTCAGTTCCACACGTATTTCCACTGTAAGTTTCTTGGTTATAAAGCCTAATAACATCAGAGAGCTACTTCATCTTATCAGCTGTAAACAAATCATTTTAAGGCAGGTAGGTCAAGCTCTCTGTTGTCATCAAGACTTTCTCAATATCACATATACTCTTTAGACTTTTCAGGATCGTAACCATGCAGAACAGGATTCCTTTCACCTAACCAAGAGTTACCTAAAAGCAGGATATTATTGACATCACCTCTATGTTCAGCACAAGAAATTCACCTCACTGTTAGATATCTGTGAGTCTATCCAGTGAGTGCAGAAGGAGCCTGGGCAGTAGATTTTGACTAGACATCAAATGTATTAATCAAGTTGCAGCCTGTCCTTTAAATGGTAAGAGTAACCCAGTAGTAACTAAAATACTATCCTGGTAGCTCATCTCCCAGTCCTGCCTGGAGGAGCAGACATGATTTCCCAAAGACATCATGACTGGCCCCATTTCCTAATAGCTTGTTCTGGCAGGAACACTTGTACCTAGCCATAGATAAAAGACTGAAACTGAGAAGGAAAAAACAGAAAAAGACAGACTGCTCAAATAGCATTTGTGAGGCTGCAAAGTTAATTGCTATGTAATTACTACCCAAATAAATTGTTTAATGTGGTTGTGACCAGGGTTGTTACTTCTGTTGCAAGCAGTGGCTCATGATGCCATCTGCAACCCATCAACAGATCACATAGTGAATTCACTGCAGATGTAAAGCAAACCCTCGACATCTCCAAGCATGCTGTTAAAAACCCCCATCAAATGAATACTAACATTTCTGTTGTTTCAGATGTCACTGTGGCTATTTACACAGGGCTCAATAGTGCCGCACTTGTTCATGTTGACGAGGGAAGAATAGGGTTAGTTAAGAGAAGAGCAGGTTGGCAATGGCTTCTGAGGTTAGAAACAAAAATAAAAGGGGCATAAAAGACACATCAGTGTTCAACCATAATTGGAAATCCAGCTACACCATGTGGAGAGGGGAGCGATGAGGGGGAAAGGAATGTGGTCTGTCATGAAAGCAGTTCTCTGGCAATTTACTGTGGGATCATGAGCAGTTCCTATAAACAGCAGGCAACTGCTGGATCAGCTTCTGGCTCCTGGGTACAGTGCACTCAGTGCCCAAAGCCAGTGGGAGAGTGTAGTAGGTCAGAGTCATAACCACACCAGGCACCAATGCTCAAATCAGTAAAGCTGAGCTAATGCACTGGAAATAGAATGAAATCCCAGTGTATGGATATGAAATGCAAACTGTTTATGGACCTGCAAGCATCTTGTGGAGAGCACTGTAAGGGGAGATAGGGCTCCCTGAGGATCATAGGGCTTGAGCACAGTCTGGTGCTGCCAAGCATTGCAGGGACTACATGCATGGAGAGAATTGTTATACCTTAACAGTATTATTTAATTACCTGCAATCTCCAGTTCAAGAGGTTCTGGTAAAAGAAGTAACAATGATAGTGATGCTTTCAATCTGCACTTTAAAACACTGAACTGTTTCCTGTTGCTGCACCACTTGTCACCATGCCACATATCACTTGCCCCATATAAGTTCTTGGATTTTTTTTCTCATGTTTTTAAGATTTTCTAGGGGTTTTTTGTTTGGTTGGTTGGGTTTTGGTTTTGTTTTGGTTTAGTTTTTTTTTAACAAAAACACTTCAGAAGCAGGTCAAGGATCCAGGAACCACCAAGTGTCTTTAGACTTGAGCTCCTTGGTGCCTGAGATGTCTTTGAAAATATCTCCCATGTTTCACAGCAACCCAGACACTCAGCAAATCTCATTCAAAGCAGAAAATTGAGCCCTATAAAAAGCTGTTCTTCCTGCTGAAGAGTATCTAGGATTATCAGCACACATTACTTCATGAGAGAGAAATGCTTCCCAGCTCCACCGATTGTCACACTTTAAGCCATCTCTCATGTCAGTAGCTGTAGCCTGGTTTTGCTCCTTTGGTTACTTTGCACAGATTTGTAGGGAGCTTTAAACAAAACACAAACAACCAACCTGCAAATCAGTTTTATTTTGTTTTATTTTAAACCAAAGTAACAGTACTATTCTAATACCACTTTCATATATCTGATGTGGCTGCTAAGGTCCTTGGAGAATCTGTGCTTGTGCAAAATTTGGAAGCTTCTCAAGTAGATGTGCTTGATTCTTATGAATCCAAAACAAGTAGGTACAAGAACATACACCATTATCTGACACACACACAGTTTGCAAGAGCAACATGTGCATACACTTCTAGAAAATGACTCACAGGAGCTTTTTTGGTCTTATAAAAAAACTGAAAATGACTGACTCAACTGGAGCTAAATTCTTCCTTCAGGTGAATGAACACACTGAGATGAACAGAAAAACTTGCTTTTATTTTGGATGAAGAAAAGCAGCTTCTGGATTTTCAAGCTGTTTTCTTTCATTCATCAATTCGGTGGGAGAAAGAACTACTGTGCATAAAGCTGCAACATTTTGCATGGTAAGAAAATTTGTCTTAGCAAGAGAGGACAAGAGAGAGACTGATCCACAGCTTTCTCCAGCCCAGGGGAATTTAACGATTTGAACTGGAGTAGAAAACTGGAATAAATTGCCATAGCTCAGCTGATGGCAGTAGCTGAAGAGTTATTACCACAGGTTTGAAAGGTGTCAGCAGACTGGACAATCTCTGCACACTTACAACACTGACCCTCAGTCCTGTTTTGTGTATTTTATTTTCACACACAGCTTAGATTAGCAATGGTTAACAAATGCTAACAACATGTAACCAGTGTACCTTCTTGCATTTTTTTCATAGTATTTCCAATTACAAAGATATTTTTATTGGAAAAGTGATTTGTAATGTCCAATAATTCACAGCAGTTTTTTTGCTGGTGTTATCATGTGGAAAAAAGCTGTGTCATAACAATATTTACTATCATAAAATAAGCTGTAGTAAAAATGGATCCATTATTACTTGACAATCTCTTCCATTACAGCCGATTTCAGAAGCCAGTTCTCTAGCAATTAATGCACCAGGTAAGAAGTCATACTGGCCACATTTAAGTCCTGACAAATCCACTGCAAAAGCCCAAACTATTTGATTACTTTTATGACAGGTAATACCAGTAGAAGGAAATTGCATTTTGTCATTGGTTTTATAATGCCAACTAATCAAGATGAGTTTTTTGTTTGTTTTTATGATCTGTTCCTAATAAGTTGAAAAAGATCTTGCAGCCATCCAGGACACAAAATATCCTCATTGGCTTTGCATAGCTGTTCTGATGTTTGAACTGTGTAAAACTGCAGCAAATATGGTGACCACAGTGTGAGCTGTGACTTGAGGCTGTCTGGGAAAAGCATGTGAGACATCATGGAAGTTGCAGACATGTATCACAGGCTGGCAATGATAAAGGTCTGTAATTTGAGCCAAGATGGGTCATGAGCAGAGTCTCTCCTGGATTTCTTACATCAGTTGTAGGAAATCAACTTGAAAAAAAAATTACTGTTACTGTCCCTAAGATGTAATCAGGTTCTTAATAAGCATCATTTGGCTGTTATGTATTTTAATGGAGCTATTTTAATAAAATTCTTATTTTCAGTGGGAAATACATACAGCTGATCTTTTTTCAGTTTAAAGTCACACAAGAGAAGGCATGCATAGCAAGGAGGTGTGTAGATGGCTATTTCAGAGCAGAAAATTATATTCAAATTCAGTGTCAAAATAAAGAATGTTTAGGTATTTCTAAATCAAATTTTTCTGTAGCTTTTTATTCCATCAGTGATAGTTAGTCTTTTTTTTTTCTTGAGTGAAGACCAAAATGAAGAAATACATACATTCCACCATTCCATGTAGGCTGTAAATTCCATTTTCTGAGAAGATTTAAATACAACTGAAATAAACAAATTCAAGCCTGAGGTTTTGTTTTTTTTTTCCTCTTGGAAATATATTAGTTTTTCCTAGACTGCAAATCAACGAGTGGTGCAAATAAATCTTACAATAATTATTTTGAGGAAAAGCAGATAACCAGAAGAATAAATAAGCATAGATATATTTATGGCATCCTCATTTTCTTTTTAAGAAACCGGGAAAAAGAAAGGCTTCAGAGCTGAATGGCAGTTTTGCATTCTGGTTCCCCACAGATATTTTTTTCAGCATTTTTTAAAGTTCACAAATCAAAGCAAGGGCATGTTCTCTTGTTCTCAGTAGGCAAAGCATATAGTTTTACCACAAGGGGAAAAGGGCAGCAAAGTTGATCTGCAAATCTCTTACTTGAGCCTTAGTAATTTTAGACAGGTGCCCTTTGCTTAGCAATACTTCTTTCTTGAAAGAATGTATCTTGGCACAAAGGGGGGAAAAAAAAAGTAATTGTAGACATGTGGCCTTTAGAAAGCCAATGGCTTACAAATTAATTTTACTGGAGGCTGTAGCAATTACAAGACCTGATACTGCCATCTGGATATTCACCTGAACCTCATGGCAGAGTCTATTTCTCTGTCCAGATTTTTGTTGCAATTTGCTGAGGAAATGTTGTAGATCTTGACATGTCCTAAAACCAAAATACTGTGGTCCTCTCACTGTTAAAGAGAACCAACCTCCAGGTCTATATGTTGATATTTAAAGCCTTTCAGAGTTAGATGTTCCTTACATGGAAGCTCACCTTTCACTCCGCTGCTGCCATTTCTTTCTTCTGACAGTCAGCTCTGCTGAGAGCAAGGATGCTGCCAGCTAGGAATGAGCACTCATGCTCTCCAAGGAGCTTGAAGTGTCTCTAATTAAACTCTTTTTTTTTTTTTTTTAACAGATTGAGGAGAGAAAGTATGCTGTCCAAATGACAGCACTTGTCTGGGAAACAAAATCTTTTTTCAGAGAGGTGCTAGTTCCAAGGAAAGATCTACTGGCAAAGATCAGGACAAGAACCTTATTTCTGCTCAAAGAATGAGAGGCTGAAAGTAGTTTGAGAACAAATCAGTAAACTAAGAAAAAGTCAGTTCAGCTCTGTCACCTGCCCAGTAATCACAAGAGCACTGATTTTCTGTATACTGAGTGCCTTAATTCACAGGAGGTGGGCACAGCACCTGTTACCCAATTTTGCACACAAAACACCAAGGAATTGAGGATCATTTTCAGTATAGAACAAGAGATTTTATCCAAAAACCTGAAGTGTTTTGTGTGTGGAAAGAGACACTTCCAGCCTGTCTCCAATGCTAGCAAAAATAAAAATTATAAAATTAAATTAAGAAATAAAATATTTTTTTTCTGGGAAAGATGTCCTGTTTTGAGGTAGAACAGAACTAATTCTGTTCAGTGATTTTACTTTTTAGCTAGGTCTTTTCTAATTAACTGCACTTTCTAAAGTTGACAGCATGTTTTCACAGACACTGTCTGCTTCTAGAAGTGATAAAACTTGATGTTTGTAGTTAGTACCAAGGGTTAGTATGCACACCAAGGTCAATGCCAAGTTTTGTGTACCTTTTTGGAGAAGGCAGGGTAAAAGATCACACCTGCAGGGAGGAAAGACAGGACAGGTGACCCTTAACTGACCAACTAGGTATTCCATTCCATATATGTTATATTCAGTAAAAAGCTGAGGGACTGCAACGTTCTAGCTCTTTTCTTCAATGGCCAGCATCTAAGGAGGGCTCTACCCTTTCTGACTTTGATCCTAATCCATAGTGACATAACTGCCATCAGGGGTGTTGGGTTCAACATTGGTTTCGTATATATTTGTATATATTTTCCAATCCATAAGTCTCTCTCCCTTATTCCCCTTCTCTTCCCTTTGGGAAGGGAGAGGGGTTAATAGAGAGTGTCTGTCAGTCATCTAGTGACCAGCCCAGCACTAACCCTTGACAGAAGAGAAATGACATGGCTTGAGACAGTTACATGATGTTAAAAATCTTCAAAGCTTGCTTGAGTTGGATGAGACTCCAAGTCTGGCAGGTCTTCCTGGGAAGCTCAAGCACATCAATTCTGAAACAGCCTGTGTGAAGTGTTTTAAACCCAAAGCTGGTGGTACATGAACTGAGAGGTATTAACCTGTCAAGATTCCTTCTCATTAAAATACCTTGGCAGTTTTTCTCCCAGTTTTTTCACTTAAGTTTCTGTGCTTCTTAAATCATAGAACCATAGTATCACAGAATCATAGAACAGTTTGGGTTGGAAGGAACATTAAAGATCACTTATTTCCAGCCCCACAGCTATGGGCAGGGACACATTCCACTTGACCAGGTTGCTCATAGCCCCATCCAGCCTGGCTTTGAGCACTTCCAAGGGTGGGTAGTCTGTAATTTCTCTGGGCAATCTGCCTGTTCTAGTGCCTCACCACCCTCACTGTAAAAAATTTCTTCCTTTTATCTAATCTAAATCCACTCTCTCTCTGTTTGAAACCATTACTCCTTGTCCTATCACTACAGTGCCTGGTAAAGGGTGCCCCCCTCCATCTTTCCTGTAGGCCCCCTTTGAATACTGGAAGGATGCTATAATGTATCCTTGGAGCCTTCTCTTCCAGGTGGAACAAGCCTAGTTCTCTCAGACTGTTTGCATAGGGGAGATTCTCCAGCCTCTTGATCATCTTCATGGGCCTCCTCTGGATCCACTCAAGTGGGTCCATGTCTTTCCTGTGCTGAGGGCTCCATACTGGACGTGGTAATCTAGGTGAGTCTCACAAGAGCAGAGTAGAAGGGCAGAATTACCTCCCTTGACCTGCTGGCCACACTTCTTTTGATGCAGCCTGATACAATTGGCTTTCTGGGCTGTGAGCACACATTGCTGGCTCATATTCAGTTTTTCATCCATCAGTACCCCCAAGTTCTTCTCCTCAGGGCTACTCTCAATCCACTGATCACCCAACCTGTATTTGTGCTTGAGTTCTTGTTTACTTCTGTACTTCTTAAACTATCTGCTTCTAAAGTGCCTGTCTTTTTCCTAGGAAATACACCCAAAATTTAAATAATGGTTAAACAATAATTCACTAAAGAAGATAGTTGTGGCATGTTGACTCAAATGTGAGTTTATTTTCCATAATAAAATAAGTCAATATTTATCCTTATTTAAAGCATAATTTTCTCATATAATAGAGTCAATATTAAGGGAACTATCTGTCTTAGAAATATATAAGATGTCATTTTTCATTGTTGGGAGATTGCACAGCTGAGAAATATTGTAACTGCTGCTATATGAGCATAGCTTTTGAGTCAGCTTCTATAGGGAGACATGAGATTTTTCCATTAATCATTCTTTTACTGCTATTCAGTTTCAGCCATTAACTTGTAATGCCCAGAAGGCTTATAGCACAGAGAATTTGAGTGCTGCCAATGTAAAATCACCAATAAAAAACTGGATTTTTTTTGGAAGATCTGTATCAATTTGCAGAGGTTTTTAACAGCAGAATACAGAAGGTAAATAACTCTAAAAGATTTTGAAACTTTTGAAACTAGTTATAAATTCTCAGTATGAATATCAATAATAATATTACAATATCTTGTAAATAGATGCTTACACTCAAATCCTGACTGCTTTTCAATAGCAATGAAACCAGCAGTGGCCCTAAATCAAAATCCTTGATCTGTGCAGCTTGAAATGATGAAGTATTAAAAATGCAACTCTCAGTGTCCATCTTTGTCCTGTTTTAAACATTGGCTAATATTGCCCCACAGATTGAAGCCCTGCACATGTCATTGTTTGATACTTCTCAGCACACCAGGGCAGACGTAATTTTAAGCAACTCTGTTTCTGAATGCTTAGCTGGCTATTTTTCAAAGGAAAAGGAAGTTCTTGAATTCAAGAATTGTATTTGTCTTCATATATTTAATCACATCAAATTGTGTGTGGATAAATATCAGTGAGTTAGTATTAATCTAAATACATAGGCAACTATTATCACTTGCATCATAGAATATCATCATATTTTTGTTTGCTGCCTGGCTACCATACAGCTAGTAATGGCAGTGCCCTGATCTGAGGAGAAATCTAGCTCTGAGGAGTAGTAGGCAATGTCTAAGTGGTATAAAATGAGAATTAAAGCTGTTGATAATACCTTTATGTTTGAGGACTTTTGCTGGAAAGGATAAAGGCTGTGCATGGAACGGGTCCTTGTTCTTCATGTGTAGTTACATGGACAAAACAGCTGACAAGGACTGCGTGCATAAGCCTGAATTTCAGTGGCTGTGAATTCTGAAACATAAGCCAACGAGAAGGACAAATAACTCCAGATGTCTTGAAATAAATCTGGATTCTCTTGCTCCTGGCTACTGTTTCAAGCCAACCAGCTCATTGGCGGGACCAAAAGTGTATGGTGAATTTGATTTTAAGGTGAATATTCTCCTTCTTTAACCTAGTTAATTTGTCTGGAGACTTTCCTGCTGATGGCTATCTAGGGTAGAGATTACATTTCAGTCTGGTTTTAAGTGAAGACCTCAAATGACTCTCTCACAGAATTAAGTGAGAAATCTTTCACAGGCAGAGAGAAGAAGGAGCTTAATTTTTATTACATCAAACATCTGTTTGTTTTGCAGCATCCATTGTGGTTTTAGGGACATTAGTGAATTCATTTGATGCAATTCAGCTAAACAATTCTGGTACCTATTGGTTTTTGTTCTTCTCAACTGTAGATCACCAGATCCTCTGATAAATATGGATAAATATGCATCATAGCCTTCCAAGTAAGCCCCAAAAGCTATGTGCTAGCATTGTGCAGACTTCTTTGGTTAAGAGTGAGGAAGCTGCTACAGTACCTGGATGAGTCCATGCAGATCAACCCATTAGTTTGTGGATGGTGTTGAGGCACAAGACTATGCACAGGTCTACTTCCAACAGGGGACTGGGCCTTTTAAACGCAGTGCCTTTCATGGCAACCTCCATCATAACTACTCTGAGTTTTCCTCCCAAATAAAGTTTAAAAAGGTATCCACACATGCAGACAGAAACAAGTAGACACAGAACATGGTGATGTCTGATGAGCTGCAGTCTAATTCATATTTGTTCAGTCTGAGGGATATGGTTAGTCTCTGCTCAGGACAGCAGAGACCAGCCAAATATCCCAGCCAGACACCCAGCAAGACAGAACCATCATAAACAGAGCAGTCATCCTTGCCTTAAACAAAGCAAATACAGTAGGTAGTATCCTGCCCCACAATGAGGCAAGGGTTTCCTGATCCCACCTTTTAGAAAGTCAGGGGGAGAGGGGATATGATTTCTGACAGAAGCAAGATGTCTACTTAAATTACAATCCAACATCTCTGCTTGAGGCAGTACTGCACAGTGCGCTCGCAGCCACCCGCTCCTCAGGGAGAGTCCAGGGCTCACTCTCACAGCTCTCCACTGTACCAGCACTGATTTCCTGGTCTCTCACCATTAATCCAAGCAAAATGGGTAAACATTTTTGGAATGCTGCTTTGCAGACGAGCAAATCTGAGCACATTTGTAAAGTAATTAAATTCCTTACAAATTGCTGAGATTTGCTTCTCTAATCATAAAACTCAACACAGTACAAACAGCACTGGCTTTCTCATTACAGAAATGACCTTGTTGCTACCATGCTGTTGTCATTCTGCTAGGCTAAGCTGTAACAATTAGAATTTAAAGTCAAAATCATCATTCTTCATCCACCCCCTCAAAGGAAAACTTCTTGGGAGAGATCCTTGGGTTCAGAGAGTCTGTTGTAAAACTAAAGCAGTGTCTTGTTCAAAGAGTGAGAGAGAGAGGGCAGAAATCAAACAATTGACACTTCTTTAGCAATAGCCAATGCAGATCAGTAGTTTGTTATCACACAGAATCACACAGAATGCCAGGGGTTGGAAGGGACCTAGAAAGATCATCTAGTCCAAGCCCCCTGCCAGAGCAGGATCACCTAGACCAGCTCACACAGGAATGTGTCCAGGCAGCTCTGGAATGTCTCCAGAGAAGGAGACTCCACAGCCTCCTGGGCAGCCTGTTCCAGTGCTCCGTCACCCTTACTGTAAAGAAGTTTTTCCTCAGGTTAATACTAAACCTCCTGTGGTCCAACTTGCTCCCATTCCCTCTTGTCCTAACATTGGATGACACTGAGAAGAGCCTGGCTCTCTCCTCCTGACACTCACCCTTAACATATTTATAAATATTAATGAGGTCCCCTCTCAGTCTCCTGAGTTATCAGGCTTCACTCTCAGTTATTACAGGAATACAGAAAAAGGAATCTCCAGCTTGGAGACATCAATAAAAAAACACCCAGGTAAAGCAGTAGCTTAGAAAAGCAGAATAATAGTGTCTATCCACTGGCTATGGAATGAGAACATGTATAACTATCAGGTTAAAAGGAAGTGATAGAAAAGTTGCTATGAAGAATTTTAAACTAGATTTTCAACCTTTCTTTTTATTGTTTTTCATAAGGGTTTCTCTTACAAGAGTTCATCTTTCTAATAAATGGTTGGAGTAAAGACACATTTAAGCTTTTGTATTTATGTGCCTGTTGCCTACTAAAGAGCAGAATTAGTAAAACACAATCTCCATGTGATTGCTTTTGGGTCAGTTTTTGCCATGCTTGTTCCCAAGGGATATAGCTTATCTGCTTTCACTGAGTCTTGAGTTACATTAAGTTAATAAAATTCTTCATTTCCTTTTCACACAAAAGTCTTAAAGGTTCCTGCTGAAGTTCTGCCCCTTGTGCTGTTCTTCAGCTTCAAATTTGTTCTCTGTCAGTCAAAAAATGATCCTTAGTATGAAAAGATGGTGCAACATGTATGATTTAAATTGCATAACCATGGCAGAATAGTGTTCTTTAATTGAATTTTACATTCTGATCTGTAGTCGGCATGGGGTCATTTCCAGTTTGCATCATGTCAGAAGTATAGTGTTGAAACTGTTGAGTTACTAACCACACACATCTTTTCAAATATTACTTCTTGTGCTTTTGAGTTTGGGGAATAGGTATATGGAGTCCAGGCTTCTTGTGTCCTGGAGCTGGAACCAGTATCCTTTCCCCTCTGCATTTCTATCAAGTATTCTTTAAATTCCACCTAAGAAACCAAGGTCTGAACAGTTCTGGACAATTTCATGGGGATAAGTGGAAGACTGGGGTGTTCTTGAATAGATAAATAAAAAAGTAAATAATCCACATATTAGTTATGCTACACTGTGCAGAATAGTCCTATTGGGCTTTGACCAGTACAGGCAAAGTTCAAGAGAATAACTTAACATTTCAAAGAGAGTGAAACAGTTGTAAAAGTAGAAAGGCTGCTAAGCATTACTACTGGATACACGATACCCATAAATATATAGATTAAATCAATAAGCACCTTTAAAAATCAACTAGAACGTTGTCACCAGTTACAACAGACCAGATGTTCAGGCAGACAGGCATAAAAACTGCAGCACAAAGACTTGCAGGATGTTAGCAAGTGTGTATAATGTCAAAGTCCTTACATGTAAAAATACATGTACTTTCCAAAAGCAGTGCTTAATGAAAGGTGAGTCACCAAGATTTCAGCAAACACCCTCCTCTATTTACTGATACAGTTCTAGAGCAAGTGGTTCCAGTGAGAAAGCTGTCAGCATCTTAGGTATATATTCAGCCATGAATCTATTCTCTTTTCCACCTCAGAGACAGAATGAGATGAAAAAGGTAGGTGGGAAATAGCTTTGGTTTATGTACAGTGTCACCTATTATTTCTTGTAACTTAATTCTGATCAAAATCCTCTGGTAATGAATGGCAACAAAGGATCTGAAGTGGTCAAATCACATCACACACCTCTGAAAGTGTTCAGATTAAACTTTGAAAAAAGAAAGGATAGATAATGAAAAGAGAAAACTATAGAGTTGTCATCCCTCACAATCATTCCTGCCAGATTTACTATGCTCGTTAACTATTGTTACACACATGTACTTAACTGTGATGAGTCCTTTTTGAAATGCACTGATTGCAGCCCCAGAGAGATAAATCTCAGTGCCCAGCACTGCAATTAACTAAAGATTTATTAATTTATCAAGACTCCAGAAACAAGCATGTCTAATTGCCCTTCTTTATTAATACATTCAAGAATGTTTAACAGTTTACTGCCATCTAAACAAGAGTTCTAATAAGATACAGTATCAGTTAATGGTCCTGTTAAGAGTCAGCTGGCATTTTTACAATAGCAGCAGAACTCCTTGTTACACATTAAACACTTGGAGCAATCATAAGGTTTGTGGTTTTGTTTGGAAAGGTGCATTGGAATGATACACTGCCAAGATTTTAACAGGAGTCTCCCACAAGACATTCCTTCCTCAAGAGGATGGTAAAAACTCTTAGTTTTGGACTTGCCCAGAAAAGGAGGATGAAGGAACAGGAATTCCATTAGTATGTTTTTTCTTTAAAAGCAATACAGGTAAATGCACTTTTGTTTGGTTCTGAAATGTGCATTCAGGTTTTTGGTTTTGGTTTGTTTGGGTTTTTTTATGAGGAGGTCATCAGTTTGAAGTAAACAGAGATTGATATACATCCCCACTCCTATGCTCCTCATAGTGTTCCTCACCTCTGGAAATGTGACACAGTCCACAGCTAGGTGAGTGCAGGTGCTGAAAAGCCTTAGAAGTGTTAACTGTAATCCCATAGATAGAACAAGACTTGATAGCTCATTTGCACTAAAGCAATCTTGGTTTGGACCCAAAAATATGGCCCAAAAGCACAAGCACAGATGACCAGAATGACTTTTTAACACGACATTCTCTTACTTTGAAAGTAAAGTTTTCTACAGGTGACCTGGTTTCCATTTTCACTAGGATGCTTTCTTTCAAAGCTTGAGACTTGGTGATGATGGAGGTATAATTAAATGATCAACTAGGGTGCCAGTTAAAACCCTGGCCTGTGATATGAACAACACACCACAAATGCCCTACAATAGTTTGCAGTGACATTTACCAGGACACTTTCAAAGTAATTAGACTGAATGATGCATGATGATTTAGGAAACAAACTTAGATTCTTACTTCAATATTGGCCAATAAACTCATGCTTTTACTTACTGAATCACTATAAACTTTATATGTTAGATGCATTAAGTCAATTGAAGTATTTTTATTTCCTTTATGAACATGTTATATAAATTTCTATAAGCCACTGAACACTGAAGGGGTGGACACAATAGACTAGGAAACGACTTGCTAAGTGGCAAGTCAGGCATAGTGGGTAGTGTATTCAAAAGCCACCAGACACCAGAAGATACCATTTTGACTGCCATAATCCTCTTCATTTTTATCTGCTGAAAAAGCAACTTATAACCCTGGAAGATCCAGACCTTTTCTTCTCCTTTCTCTTTCTGGTTGCCTAGCAGCCTCTTTTCACAGGTCAATAACATAGACAAGCCAGTAGATAGCAAAAGAGCTAAGTCTTATGAGGTTCTTACTCCCTAAAACAACTGTTAAAAGAATCCCACAGATATGCAGCCAGATTTTACTTCGAAATATTTAATTTTCTTTCCTGAAGTGCATACAAACCCCAAGTTCTTTGCTTTTTATGCTCTTTCAAATGAGTTCCAGTCCCTTCCAAATTGGACATAATATGACCCAATTATTAAAAATAAAACAAAATAAAATAAAACAAAATAAAATCAACATCAGTTACAACCTTTCAATTGTTATTCAGAGGAATTGAGCTATTCTTTTCTCAATGATGCATTTAAGAAACCTCTTATGTTTGAGCAGGCATACAATTTTTGTTCACCTGAATAAGTTTTCCCAATGAAAATGTAAAGTACTTTCCAGTTAACCTTTCTGAAGTTCAGGTGCTGAGTCAGTTCCAGAATACTTTGCACCAAGACTTTGAGCCAAGAAATTTCACTGTCATAAACCTTTCCTCCTGGTATTGTGTAACAAAGGACTCATCTTATTCTTCAGGCAGAAGGTTCATATAGCATGATTTAAGTGGGGCCAAGAAGAGCTCACTTAACTGTCCCTAAAGGCAGTACTGTGTAGGAAGACCTAGGGTGGCTCTAAGACCAAAAGTACCTGCATACATCACTTAATGAAGACACAGCTTGATCCTGTAGAAATTTTTAGGGTTCACTCACCTATATGGAGTTGAGCTCTGTGCCTCCAGCTCTTTCTTGTGCCACTCAGCCCAACAAGGGAAATAGGCTTCTTCTCAGAAGGGTTTGATGTGACCTGTTGGGGCTGCCTTCAGGACTCTGAGACAATTCTGTTCCTCAGAGGGGACTTCCATCTCACAGGCACTGTGCAGAGCTGGGAGGAGACAGTGAAGTCAGTGCTGAATCAGAAACAGTGCAGTCACTCTCAGAACATCTTTTCCCATGCCGATGTGCTTTCCTTGATTGGCTAATTTGCTCCAGTGGATATTATGTTAAAATGCTAATACCACCACAGGAAACAGCTTAAATGAAGCCTGTACTGCACTGGTAAAGTCAAAACAAGTAGATTTTTTTTCTTTTGTTTTTTGGGGGTTTTTTTGCTGTCCAGGAGTGTAAAGCCAGAAAGTTTCACTCTTCACACCAATGAACCTGTGCAAACCCACAAGCACTCCTTGCCACAGTGCCAGGTTTTGTATTCAGGGAGTCCCTTCCACTGAGATTCAGTTACCATTTGAACACGAAGCCTACATAATTGCTGGAAACAAACTGCTTAACTTGGAGGGAATGACTTGTGATGTTTTATAAGCCATTAAAGAATACTTAGCAATCTCATTATCATCTGGTTATGACATGCTGACCAGTGTAAGGGACTGACTGCCTTGAATGCTATTTGCCTTTTCTACCTATGTCAGATGGTCTAGGAAAAAGATGTTATCCCTCACTATTAAATGTGCTGCTCACATCTCTCATATCCACCCATAAAAGTCAACTCCTCCATTCCATAAATGAGGCAACAGACCATGTTCCCATAGTTCTGCTCTGTATGCACAGACACCCCATAATAGGGTGCCCCATCTGGCAAAGGAGTGCAGCCTTACCCAACTATTTCACAAATGCTATATTAGGGTTACAAGGGTGTGCACAAGACAGAGCTCCTTCTGGGTCATCCAAATTTTGTCAGTGAGAAGCTATATCAGGAAGGCAACAAAGATCAAGGAAACATAAACATTGCTTTTGGTCTGCCTGGACTCCCACCATGATCTGTGTTAACTACTGCTGGCTGAATATGAGAATTTTATTCCTCTCCTCCCTGTTCCTCTCCTCAAACATTGATGTTCCCATCCTGCTTTCAGGACACTGCACATATCTGTCTGCTGTGCCAGGAGTCAGAACGTCCTGACTCTGGCCATAATGCAGGCTTCCATCAGACAGCATCATTTATGAGTGGTTAACATGGACACCGAAATGCTTTGCTCCCAGAGCCAAACACACAAAAATAGCTCATTAATTATTTCCATTCCTTCTGAAATTTCACAGAGAAATAAATTGTCATGGAAGCTCGTGACAAGGCTTGGATCTCACGTAGCAGAAGACACTCAGCTTCTTGAGAGCCCATATCCTCAGGACTCTCAAGTTCCTTTCGTGAACATGACAATTAATATTCTGCAATTAGGATGGACATTGATAGATTGTGTGTCCTCAGTGAGAGATTGTTCAGTCTTTATTTCCCCCATCCTCTTATAACTCAAGATTTTCCCTCTTCAATTTTACATTTCCTTCCCTGATAGATGTATTTTTTCAGCTTCACTTACACGAGTAAGAGTTTATCCCAAAGCAGCCTCTCCTCCTCCAGTTCCCTCTCCCTGTATTCACTCACTGTAAGACTTTTTTCTAAATCACTGAAGAGCCGCAAGAGTTCCGAGTTTTTGTCCTCCCCCTGCTCTGATTATTTTCTTGTCAGATCAATAGTCCATCTGCTTTTAGGATTTTTCTAGTATTCTGAAGATAAATTAAAACAGAGAGAATCAATCCTCAGTTAATTTCCCCAACCAAACAATTTATATCTCTCTTCTGATCTGCTGTCATGTGAATTGTACAATACTGACATAACATGAGACCTCCCCAGACAAAGAAAGCACTTTTATAGTGCTGAATTACCCTCTTTATTAGTAACTCTCAAATGTGACAAACCATGAGATTTATTTTATAATGTTGTATAGTCCTTGCTTGAACTTGTTAAAACTTCCAGCTATTGTAACAGAGTAAATTGCTAATTAACAGTGGAGTTTGCTTTGTTTTTAATGGACTTTGGGGATACATTTCAGACTTAAGATTAAGATTAGTGCAGAACAGAGTTCTCCTTAATTATTTCAAATTGAGTGTTATGCTAATAGTAACAATTATTCCTTTCTGACTGGAAATTAATGTTCTATAAATAATTACAAAACCAAGCTACTATGTGAGTCCCAAAAGGGGTTGCCAGACTTAGTGGTTAACCCACAAGAAAGAGGCGTGAATCTTTTCCATGGTCTCACACTCTGTGAAAATGAAGCCTATGTTTTGGTGGTTTTCTGGGGTTTTCTGCCCTGGCTGAAAAATAAAAAATAATTAAAAAAATATATAGTTATATATATGTAATCTGAAAAGAGTATTTTTGAATACAAAGGTGTGTGGCCTTATGGTTTGCCAATTTTCAGATCACTTGTCAAATCAAAGTTTGATCAAAATATTAAAATCGTTCCCAGTGGAGATTTCTGCTTTGTGATGCTTTGTACTCACTTTTGAACAGGCAAAACTGGGAGCACAGAAAATGCAGTTTTATCACCTGATGTCAGCTCAAGTTTAGTTGAATTCATACCTCTTCATGTTCTAGATCACCTAATTTTCTCACTGAATTCCTGGCACTAAAGATTTTCCTTTTATGGCTTCAAAGCTTTATTTTGCCTTATATTAACTTTTTGCCAGGACCCTGAGCTCTTCAGTGCCTTTCCATGCCATTACAGATCCCCTTTGCAGTCAGTGGAAAGGGACAGACACCTCTGATGCATAAATCAGGAAAAGGTGGGATTTCTAAATTCACAGACTAAAGGATTAGTGGTTTAGTGGTGGGCATGTTAGTCTTAGGTGGATGGTTGGACTTAATGATCTCAGATGATCTCAGCCCGAAGCCAGTTCTCCCATACCTGCTCTCCCTGTGGATGCACCCATGAACACTCACAGGCTTTCCTTCAGTAGTGGAAGAGGCAAAGCTGCCATGAGGGAGGCAGCCCTGGGATCTGAGTACATCAGCACTCGGTAGTGCTGGGGATTTCCCTCTGTCAGAGCCCCACCACTGCCACCAACCCAATACACACCCCTTTCAGAGGTGTCCTGCTAGTGTCTTACAGAGACAAGTGCTGTACCAAGACTGGTGAGTTCTTTTTCATTGTGTCTCAGAACTATAGTTTTGTCATTTCCACTTTTCCACCTTGGCCGATTACCTACTTTGCCTTTGTCTTAGGATTGCTCAGCCTTATGCTTTGTCTTACACAGCACACTAGAGTCATAGGAACCAATAAAATTTGCAACAGACTTTTGCCTCAGTTTTCTCATAATTTCTGAGCATTTGCTTGAGGCCTGTCCAAACCCTGTAATAATCCTCTCCTTCCTTTCTGCTGCCACATTATTCTGTCATAAAGGAAGATATCAGAGATTCCTTTGCACAGATGTGACATTTTGTTCCCAGTCATCTGGAATGGGCTTCCCAGAGAGGTTGTAGAGTCTCCTTCTCTGGAGATACTCAAAACCCACCTGGATGCATTCCTGTGCAACCTGCCCTAGGTGAACCTGTTTTAGCAGGGGAGGCTAGACTAGATGATATCCAGAGGTCCCTACTAGTCTGTGATTTGATGATCTCCTTTCTCCATTCAGCCAGCTACAAAATCTCAACAAACCAGCAATATAAAGTGCCCAGAGATGACCTCTGCTAATGTGCTGATGCTGATGAGTCTTGATGTCCAAGAAGTGTCCAAGCCATAAAACCAAGTTCTTAAAACCCCTTGTCTGCACTGTGGAAAAGATGACATAACAGTATTAACTTAGAACTTCATGAGTGTGTGTATTTTCCTAATGTTCATCCCAGACTTGTGCTGGTCCTGAGGTCTTCCTCTAAGCTCAAGTTCTCAGGTGAGAGGGAGATAAATTCTATCTCTCTGTAAGTAAAATAAGATTTCAATTTGCTGTCAGAACTTTAATTAAAACACTTATAGATCAACCTTACCATGGCAAATTGTCTGCACCACTGTTACTATAGGAAGATGAATGTTAGC
Source organism: Bucco capensis (assembly GCA_013396975.1). Classification (NCBI taxonomy): domain Eukaryota; kingdom Metazoa; phylum Chordata; class Aves; order Piciformes; family Bucconidae; genus Bucco; species Bucco capensis. Next base: position 123,812 of record VWZO01019267.1, read on the forward strand.
TGTGAAAACAGGCAAAGTACACTCCCCTAGACTAATGTGTAATTTCATAGCCATTGATTTTTGGCTTTGAAAATTCTTCCACATGCTTCTGGGAATTGGAACTTGTTACAGGTAACCTGGCAGAAGCTTTAGCAATTTTTTAAAGCTTTTGTGAATGTGGAAGAAGAGTCATTTTGCCCATTCACATTTTTCCATGTAGACATGACTTAAAATCAACTATTTCACAATTTCTGAAAACCAGACAAATTATTGGATAACTATATTTAACAGAAAATATATAATCTACAGTTTTAATTTCTATGGGATATTGATAAACAACAACCATCTCCTGGTGTTTGGGCCAAGACTAAGGATCTAACTTAGCAATCAGTCTGAATATCAGCTTGCTTTTGGGTAATAGTGAAAAGTTAGATCCTATACCAAGATAAATCCAATTACTGGGATGATTCTGTTTATGCCAGTGAGATAGCTTTAAAAAGCACAAAAGTAAGTAAAAAGTAACTACGGCTGACTTTACAGCAGGTGTGTGATGTAGTTTATAACAGGCCATTTGAAATTGTCACGTAACTAAATGGGCAAATTTACTATTAAAATTAACTATTTAAACTAGATAAACATTGTAATGTTTTTGGTATGTTTGAATGTTTAAAATCAGTCAGTGCAGCATCTGACTTTGTTAAACCTGGAGGCATGAGTAGTCACAAATGCTATGCTGAGCACAAAGGGTCTGAGCCACAGACAGACAGATATCCAGCTTTCTAGTGGTTGCTAAGGGCCTGTCAAACACCACAGAAGAAATCAATGACACAGCACTAGATTTAACTGATACTCTGTATCAACCTTCATCCAGCAACTGGGTTTCTGTAGGGTTGTGTCATACATGCTCTGTCCCAGCAGTACCCCCAGGGTTACTCAGGAAGGAAAGACAAAAGGAATGAAGAAAGTGAGAATCACTAGACAGCTAAAAAGTATCCTTTTCCAACCAGAAGAAAATGCACTTGGGGTTGCTTATTGCTTTAGATCTGGACCACAAGGCTGTACCACAATGATGGAACCACTTGAAAGTGCTAGCAATTGAGATTCACCTCCTGGCAGTGCCTGTGACGGGCCAGTTGTAGCATGTTAAGAACAGAAATAGACTGTGGTAGTTTCAGCATGTTCACATTGTTAGTGGTGGCAGAGGATGAGACCCACCAATTAGACCTGATGGCACACAAAAGAAGTTCAGGACAGAGGTCAGGGTGAGGGCCAAGGCTGCTCAGGGACAGTTAGACCCTTGGTACAAAGCCTGCAAAGGCAGCTGCCCAACGCTCCAGCCACCTCATACCATAAGCCCTCATGCCACAATGAGGTAATTGTGCCCTGACCACATCTACTCAAAGGCCTGCCCTGCCACATCTGGGCCTTGTTGTAATTATATTTAGCTAAGATCTGAGTTAAATCCATTAAGACAGAAAGACTATACCAGCATAGCTGTGATCAAGAGTCAGGCCTGCTGACTAAGGGAAGGTGGGAAGATAGCCTGGTGAGCATGCAGTTGTCCAGCAATATCCAGGACTATCTGGGACCCACATCCAATTAAAGGAACTATATTTAGACACTCGACATGCAATTGCATCAATCCCATCCATTGGCTTTATTTACATACTTAACATCAGTGGCAATTTTTTCCTTCTGCCATGGAGCTGTCAAAGACATCCTATCCATCAGTGCAAATGTGAGGTCTTAATTCCAGCTACTGCATCCATGGCCTTGGGGCACTGATGAACAGAAAAGCAGTGTTGTTTTACTAAGCGAGTTCCTGCCTACATTGTCAGCTGAGCCCTCTTCTTGAGCAAACACAGTCCAGCTGCTTCTTGTGTCGTTACGCATTTAGATTTGCCTCTATTATACAATTAGTGAGAAATCAAAGGTAAACAAGAAGGTGAGGGGTTTATTAAGCTCCTTTACTGTGACTACTGCTTCTACTGGCATTTCCTTTGACTTTTGACCTTCCTTGATGCAAAGGCTCTGCTCTCCTTGCCGCTAACCTGCGGCTTTCTCTGAAGTACATGGGCTGTAATGTGATAGCTGAGGATATAGTACCTAGGGTAATTAAGAGGTTTGTTGACTTTGGTTCTACCCCCAACAGTGTGTAGCTATGTCCATAGGAAACCAGTGTTTGCTTTCTGGTGAAGTGTCAAACATTGGTGAATAAAATCACCAGTGTTCCTAATCTTTACTGTTCCATGCTTCTTCATTGCTAATTGAATAAATTTAAAGTCTGGTTTTGGTGAAGAACACATGAAGGTGCCATTTACAATGCAGGAAACAAACACTTATAAATTAGTTGTACAGTGAGGACAGTACTTGGCTTGGTCTCTAATGATAAACGTCCAAGGCATAATGGAATTATTCAGTCTTTCAAGAGTGAGGACAGATGAAATACACTTGGCCAAATACCAGTGTCTCCTAAAAAAGACCTTGTTGCACCCTAAATTCTGCTACTACTGCTAGCCATTTCTCCACTGACTATAAGGAAGCCAGCCTAGCCTGATGTCTGTCTTTTTAGTTATACTTCATTAAAATTAATCCTCCTTTTATGTTAGAAGCAATTTTCAGTACCATGATTCCTTTTCAATGTTAAGTGATTTCATACCTTCAGTGCTTCACCCATCTACTGATGCTTCACTTCTCATCTACAGATGAAGTCAGCACTTTATTCATCTGGATTTCTCATCTTGTGGTCTAAACATGCTCAGCCTCTCACCTTTTGATTTCTGTGAATACAAAGTATTATTGACGCTCTTCATTTCTTCTGATCATTTCCTTTCTCTTCCTGTCTCAAGCTCACTTTCGAGAGCATGCTAGCTCTGATGGCTGTCAGAATTTTTTCCTAGAGGACTTTGATAAACAGATCATTGGGAAGTTGTCATGGATGTAGGCTGTCAGGAATGGAATGAACTGGATGCTTCATGGACCTTCCTTACCTCTGAATCATCAAGGCCTAGGCTGAATCATCAACATTATCCTTTCAGTCCAATATCTCTAATGTTTAGTGGCACATGGGGATTTCTACCTACATTCAATAGGATCCTGTGAGGCTCAAAAATAACTACAGGTATCAGACATAATAGAAGCAGTGAACTTTTATAACTCTATCAGTGTAATCCAAGAGATTCAAATCCTTACTTTGATTTACAGAAGTAGAAGAAATGATTACAGTATTTCTAATTGTACTTGGAAGCAAGCATTACTGCAGAGAAGTTAGACAGATTGGAATCTCCCCCAGTGTTGGATATGGAAGCTCCAAAGACACGAAACTGACAGTATGCTTTGAAATAAGCACAAGTACTACTGGAAGCTGCTAAAACAAGACTGGTGAGAATGAACACTTTAGGAAATGGATTCTTTAGAATATTATCTGTAGTGTAACTGATAACAAGGTCAGAGCAAAGTTACTGCTGCAATGGGCTTGACTTTGCAAAAAAAAACAACGTTGATATTGCAGGTCAAGTCAAAACTCTGCTTTTCAAATGAAAAGTTCAGTACAACCAAAGGGAACCCAATTAAAAAAGCAAAGATGGGCTGCAAAGGTCAGCAAATGGCCCAGACAAAAATTACTTGCAGAAAACGTGGCGTTAATCACAACAAAATGGAAAGGAGTCTATTGTCAGAAGAATGTGGCTGTGCAGAGAATACACACAGCTTGAAACCATTGGATTCATTTTTTTTCTGCATATTCTGTCAGGCAGCACTCCAGTAAGTTCCTTGTAGTTGTTTACCTCTGAGCTAACCATCTAAATTTCCTTTATCATCAGTGGAGAGAAACAGGCTCTACTGAGACATAATTCATCTCCCAGTGAGGTAGACATCTAAAATACATCACAAGGATAATTTTCTGAAAATGAATATTTCTCTTTATTGACTATGAAGAAAGCCTTGGGTGCCTGGCTCATATCCATGTGTTTCTTCACTGTGGACATCTAAACCAAAGCAAGATTAATCCAGCTTTTGTGGGAGACCACAAGCATGTACAGCCCATCAAATGCACCAATTCTGGAATGAAAAGTTATATAACCACCACTGCACCTAAACGCTGCAGAGCTTCAGAATTGGGGTGTGAGGGCAGGCGTTGCAGTAATTTCATCATACTGCTTCAGGGACCTGCTTATTCTTCACATACACACTGAACTTATGTAGCTCTTAGATTCACTGTCTAACCTGTACAGGAAAATCCAATTTCTGGACTGATAGTCCCCATCCGCTAGTTAATGACTTAATTTTTCCACACATTGAGAGTCTTCTCAGATCCACCTTTTCTCCTTCTTTCTGCATACCTTTTTTCCACCTGATTAGGTAGCTTCTCTTTTCTTTGATCCTTTTTGTTCACTAGAAGGTGGCCTATGATACACATAGGTGTATGAACACGAAATACACTAACTGTTGTTTGATCTTGTTCACAGAAAACACTGCCAATAAGTTCAGCACAGTTAATGAGGGTGCAGAGGGAGGGCTAAAATCATGTCTGATAAAAATCATGTCTGATGAAAGGATAATCTCGTTCCTACTGTTTCGACATCACTTATAAATGGCTGTGGCCCAGCCATGTTTGCTGAGGGAAACACTGATGTGCTCAAGAGAAGTAATATGTGCTGATTTGGGACAAGTCCTCCTGGAAAGAGAAACAATTGCAACCTCCACCCTTAATGAATACATGAGCCCACTCCAGTCATGGGCATATGGAAAACATATGCAGACCAAGAGATTTCTACTGAGAAATCTGTTCTGTGAGAAAGGCTGACAGAAAAATGTAGCAAAAAAGAACCAGATACAATCCAGAGAACACTGTGAAATGAAGCTTACATACAAGGAGGCACTAAATCCTGGTGTACAAAGAACAGAAATTGCCAGAAGAGATAACTGTATGAAGCAGGCACTATTCAAGCCATTGATTTTAAGAATGTGTTTAGGATATCTGACACCACCAATGGAAACCTAACTATTGCCTGTACAGCTCTGTCTAGGTTCCATCTAGGTGTGCCTGCAGGCTGGCAGCTGGGCAAAGGCTACAAAGAGAGGTGCCTAAAGTTTAGTGTTGTAATCGCCTTCAACATCTCTTACAGATCCCACTAGGGAATGAGGACCTGATCCCCTGCTTGTTATAAGAAGACTGTAACAAAGAGAAGTCTGACACATCCCTGCTTTTTCCTGTTCACTGGAACAAGCAGTAAGACTTTGAATTTTGGGTCATTCCTACAATGACAGTCTCTTGCACCATTACAAGTAATGACACCCAGTGTAGAAGAAAGAAGGTAAACAGTAGAAATAAATACTTTCTCTTGTTCTCAACTAAGTGGGAAGATGTGGTTTAAATTCTGACCATTTTAATTTTAAATAATGCAACTAAAACAAAGCTGCCCACAAGATTATGATAAAAAAATACATATTTCTCCCTTTCTCTGAAGTCTTTGAGACCTGGGTAATTCAACCCACCTTGAACTGAATCTGTCAGCAGATGCCTTTCCTAAACCTGTATGAGAAGCCCCAAAGATCAACCAGTTAGTGTTATGGCAGGGGTATCTCCTCCAAAATATGCTGCTGAAGATGGACACAAAAAATTTACCCATCCAAAAGATTGTGAATACCAGGATCTCTCCTGCAGTCTGATGGATTCTTCAACCTTTTGATAAGGGCATGTTATATAATAACTCAAACCTAGGTGTCTGATGCCATTTGAGATGCATCTGAAATAGATAGATATAGTCACACTTTTAGTTGTGACATATAAGCTACAGGAATCTTGTGCCTTTGTCCAGCAGCTGAAGGTTAGGTGGGACAAGGCAGGGCACCTGAAATGTCAGCAGACCTTATACTTAGGCTAGTAATTGACTTGGAATACAGGTGACTTGAAAGCTGTGCTAAGCAAGATCCTTCTCTGCCAGTAAAGTTGAATCCCCCCAACCTTCAGGGGAAACTTAAGTTTCACCTAGGACTTCTTCTGGAAACATGCCACTGGAGATTTCCTGAGATTCCCATTCTGTCCTTTCTTAGGCCATTCCTACTCATTTGGGCACATGATTATTTTCTATAAGCTGAGGACTCATCAGTTAAAAAATACAGGTAGCTCCCGTGTCTTGATTTTCAATGCCCTGGGGAAGGCCATCTCCTTTCTCCTTGGCTATATCAGCCCAAGCGGTAAAATCTTTCTGTTTGGCTTCTGAATTAAGTAAATAAAACTAGGTGAATGAGTCTAAGTATTAGAGCTTATGAGTCTAAGTATTAGAGCTTATTACTCTAAGTTGAGAGTGCCATGTGTATGAGAAATTTTCTTATTTCAGTCTACAATTAAGCCCAGAGTACTTGTAAGGTACACAGATCTAGAAAAATGTAGTCTGAGATTAAATTGCTGCTTTTCTTAACAGGGACTTCTACAAGTACAACCACCTATAAGGAATCAATAGCTGCCAGCTGCTTAATGTGACAGAATGAAGGTCAAACAGGCTGTGTTGATGGGTATGATTAATTGTGGGGGGTCAGCTCAAGCATACCCTGCAACTGGGTAAAGGTGGCACTAATGCAAATTGGTCAATTGGGAATAAACATCATTAATTCCACATGACATGTCAGATAAACAGCCTATGGAGAGGTATGCATTTACAAAGCATCAAAAGACTAGCTTGTATAGAGTTTATCCTGAGATAGCAATAAAAGTAATCAATTTGGATTTAAACCTGTTCTCAGAGATATGATGAACCAATTGAGATGAATGGTTAAACCATGTACCTGCTAGCTTGCCTGAACACCTATAACGCTGTCAATCAGCAGTAACTGGCACTGTAGAGAACAAGGTTTGTGCTGTACCCTTGTCCATCAGTGAAATTGCTGCTGTTCCACAGAAAGCAGCAAGGTTTTGAAAAAATATTGGTACTGACAGGATCAACAGTAAAAAATCAACACCACCAAAAAAACCCCAAAACACCAAAACCACCAAATCATTCACTGGGCTGAATGCTGCCATGCAGCCATTGTCAGAGCACATTGTATGTGGAAGTACTGGACCATTACATTTTCCAGGGAAGCTGATTTATCTGGGACTATCCTGTCTGCCCCCTCAACCACTGAGTCTCCAGCTCAAATGCAAGATAGGCTGCTTATTTGGCAAGTGTCAGTGAGAGCAACTGAACATGTCACTGGGCTGCCAGATGAGTAGGCATCCACCATATTTTCAAGTTCCCAAGAGAAAACTCGACATTTTTTGTGCAAAATTTGTGTTTTCTCTAATGCAAATTTCAGTTCTGCAAAAAATAGCATCTACCAGTAAAAAAATTCCCAACCATCCCTACACACAAAGACAATCTTTGGGCAAGACACTCTTAGCCCCTTTCCCTCAGACTTCTGTCTTTTTCTTCTGCACCCACATAATCCCTGGGACACAGGCACTGAGTCATGGCTAGAACAGTTAAGTACATATAAATTAAAAAAGTAATAGTTTCCCATGAGTAATAAGAGCTCTAGTGCAGTGTGTTCATGATAAAGTAATTAGTGTAGTTCTGGTGGGGGTCTCTTTGCTTGGAACAAGTAGTAAATTGAGCTCTAACACTGGTACCTTTCACACAGTTACATTTCTTTCCTTAATATCTCTTGCTTTACATACAGAGTTAGCCTGCTTGTAAGGGTCCCAAAAAAATAATATTTAAAATCCATTTCCAGCCTTCTATAACTTTTCCACATGATAACTAAACCAAATTTGCAACTAAAAAATCACATACAGTTGATCAAGACCTTCACAGGACCTAAGCCCAGATGCAATGAACTGGTATGACTTTACACACATTTTGCAAAGCCTCTGCTATCCCTACCTTTTGCATTTGCAACACTTCAACAAGAGCAGTCTAGTACATCATTGTGGTATCCAGGCCATCACATTCATAGATTGTTTGCTTTCTGTCATATCTTCATAGCTCTGTGTTAAAAAACTACAAAGATCTGAATGTGGTTATTTTGTAGGTGGAGAATGTAGACTGTAACACTTGTTAGCACAAAATAATTTTAATTTGTATTCTTTTTTTTATTAACTGACTGTTTTCCAACTAGATTACATGAAGCAAAAGAAATCAGGCTCTTTAATAAAAGATCGTTGTCTCAGCTGCTTGAAAATGGAGACACTTGCCCTAATCTAGCAGAGGAGTAATGAACAGAGAAGACACTGGCTGTGTGCAGCTCTGAAATCTCTTATGCTGAGAACATGTTCCCATCTGGGAACACATCTAGGCACCTTCCTTTGGTACTAACCTATCAATATAAAGGAAACAAGAAAATATTTCAGTGGGGAGGGGAACAATTTGTTATGTTGACTCTATATATGTTGGTAATTACTTGTTCTTGATGACTGAGAACAGACAAATGGTATTTTGTATGCCCTAGGAAAATATAGCAGTGCTAGATAGGATAGTGAATGCAGAGACTTGACTGACTCTCCACATCCCCCTCATCATACAAAAAAATGAAAGAACTAGTTCCTTTCTAAAACTTTGTATTCCTGCCTACGTGTGTTTATAGTCTTGACTATACACAAGAAACGGGTTTACCTAGTTCTGACTTAGAAAACACTGCATTTACCTTCTTTCTCTATTTTCCAAAGGGCTGAGCTCAAATATTTTGCTATTTACCTCTGCTACAGTTGCTGAGAATTGATTTCTAAAAGCTTTCAAGGAGAAAGTAAGGAGGAAGTCTTACTAGTCATGTCAAAGACTCTTCTGTTTCCTGCACAAAGAGGAAGTCTGAAATATTCTGAATTCCAAGAAAGAGATAAAATAGAAATGTCACCTCGACTGACCAAAGGCACATGAATGAGATCTCTTCCCTAACTCTGCCTATGATATGAGTTTCCACCTAAGCAGGGTGTCCAGACTCTTTTTATGGGCAGTTTAGGGAGTAGTCCACATCTAACTGATGTGGGTGACCACTTCAGGAAGTGCCCTGGATTCCCCGAACTCTGCCGACAGCTCTCCACTGATTGTAAAGGCAGCCCAGGTGACTAGCTCAGATATAGATGCCTGCACTGTAGACAACCACTTTTAGCAGATAAATCTCTCCCTGGAAGGCCTCGCACTCCCCTGAGGCCTTGTGTTTCTGGGAAATGGAAGGATGGTTAAGAAATGGGTCACTAGACTTTCTTCATTTGGTAGGACTTAAAATATCTGCATATTGAAAGGCAACTGAGAAATGGTCATTTGTGATTTTGTCACAGTGTTGTGCGCAAATGCTGGCCATGTCCTGGATCTGAATGTTGGAAATGGGGATGCATAGCTGGAGTTGAAGAAGGAGTCCCAGGGCTGGATTCTGGTTGAGAAAGAGGGAAGAAAACATTTTGTAAGACATAGGATTTAGAGACAGGAAATTAGATAAACCAAGGAAATGGGCTGCCAAGGGAAAAACAGGAGAACTCACTGTCTACAGAATAATGGGGAGCCCTGACTCCTTGCTTGAGGCTTCTCTCAACAGCAAAATAAATGAATAAATAAATAAAGCTCTGGTTTATTATTGCTCCAAGCACAACTAAAGCACCTAAGCAGAACCATGAAGAACTCCTGGAGGAGTAACTCCTGGATATCCACAGCATCCAGCTGCGGGTGACAGCCAGCACTTCCCAAACACATAGGGTAAATCAATGCCTGTTATTTCACTTTTCATCTCACAAGAAATCTCCCAATGAAACTCACATATTTCACCACTGATCTCCCCTTCCCCTTCTCTTCCATTATCATTGCTGGGATTTGTCTTTTTGTGTCTGGTTGATTCGAAACTACAAACTGAAGTCGTGTTGTAAATTAACGACTACAAAAGCCAACAGCAACTGATGTGGCTGTTCCTGTTCCAAAATTAAGGAGAGTTTGCCATCTAGAGGGCAAGCAAGACAGAAATTTGAGCTATGATGGGGAGCAGCTTTCAATTTGAGTACACACAATTCAGTATTACAAATTGGGCAGCATGACAACAACAGACTTACACCAAATAAGGAAGAGGGCTTGTGCTTTCTTTCTGAGTCTGAGAGTAATAGTCATTTTCTTATCTAAATTGTGCAAGCCGAAATAACCAGAGAGTTTAATTAGCTTAGCAGATCTATAGCATTCACATTTGGCAGAGGAAAAACCTTGCCAGAGACTGTGCTTTTTGGGCCAGTCTGTTCCACTATGCACATAGACAGAGCTGGGATGATAAACAGCAGTGGGTAAAACTTTTTTCCAATGCAACAGGGTGTTCGTTGCAAATTCCTGCTGAACCCCAAATCTGCGACCCATAAGAGTAGAAATCTTCCATTTCTACACTCAGATTACACAGAAAATTAATGGTTTCTCTCCAGTCCTACTCCTTTCCTGGTATATTTCCTCCAGAGTATGCTCTCACGGTCTCTTATTTTCCTGTGAAGACTGCAGATCTTTTTCCCCCCATTCCTTTGTTTCCTTTTCCCTTGTAGCTTTTTATTCCACTTGAAAATATTCCTTCTTCCTGGGGGAGGAAGGACTAGATGACCTCCAGAGTTCCCTTCCCCAAAAGATCCCACTATTTCTGGGATCTTTTGGAGCACAGATAGAGCTAGGAGCAACCCCTGCTCCATGCTACAGACCATAAAACATCATGGGCCCCACAGGGCTCATGGGTCTGTGAGTTGGCAATAGAGGTTCAATTAAGGTGCAAGGCAGCTGAGAGACACCAAACTGTTAAACAACTATCCCTTTTGTAAATTACTTGCAAGTGTTTAGGAACCGTGGCAAAGGCAAACACAAGGCAGAGACCTCCAAGCATTTCACAATACGAATACTTGTTGGAGTCCATGTCAGGAACTTGGACATCAGCGTATTAGAAAGGCAGGTTTGCACACCAGCAGAAAACCAGTTCTGCGTACAGGTTTCAGTTGCTTTCTTACTTGTTCCTCTGAGGTTTTAATCTTCTGATTTTGTGAACTTGTCTTTGCTTTCCCTGTGACTCCTGGCATTTGGTTCTTAATATGCTTATGGGCTACTGTGGGCATTGCTGTCATGACCTGTGCAGTCCTAATGAAACCATCTGGTGGGTCAACCTGTCACTTTACATGCCATTCCAGACTCTGATTGCATGAGATCACAGAGGCAAAGCAGCTACAGGCCTCACAGCAGTGCCCTCATGTGATTTTAGGAGGTGGCTAAGCTATGGGAGAAGTTATTTTGCTGAGTGAGACACCAAGTTGCTGTTGTGAATGCTTGCGACCTTCACAGACTGCTTTCTCTAACGAAAAAGCTTAAGTTAGAAGTCCCATTTCTTATTGGAGAAATGTAAATTTTGCCTCAATTTGCCCTCCACTTTCAAATAACACAGTAAACTGACTTCTGAAGTGCATCCAAGGCCTCCTCTAGCTTATAAAACGTGTCCAGGGACAACTAAATGATATAACAATATAGCTATTTAGATCTTTCCACCCGCCTCTTTTGAGTTGGGGTGCATGAGTGAATTCAGGCAGTTAATCAGGCTACTAATTGTCAGCTAAGCCATGGTAATGGTCAGTGCCTGACGGTGCATGTGTCCTTAGCATAATGTAACTGCAAAGTAAATTGTGATAGCTTAGATCCTAATACAAATTAAATTCACTGTAGACAGTTTAAACTAGCGCAATTCTCACTGGGTCAAGCTTAAAGGCATATACATGGTCAGTTAGATGGGCATCTTTAGGAACTCAGTTATTCCCCATCATGTGTTCAGACCCGGAAATTTATCTGTTTGGAATAGTGATGTAAGAGAGGATTAAACTGGCTGAAACTGGTCTGCATGAAGGGCTCGCACAGTTTGAGTTATATCCATGTTTAATCTTAACTACGGATGTGGCAAATTCATTGCAAGTCTTTTAAATCAAGATTAAATTTGTCCCTCTAAAAGTACACAGACACTCAAACAGAAACTGTAAGTCAGATGTAGAAAGTTTGGGATGAGTTCCTTTCACCCGTGTGACACACAGGGTCAGCCTAGATGGCCACAATGAACTCTTCCTGACATTAAAACCTATAAAAATAGGAATCCCTGTGGTTATGTAAGGTATAATTCACTGCCTGTGCCAACACTCCCTTCCCATCCCCCTGGCATCTGGCCCACACATCTATAGAAAAATTGTGTGCTGTGGGTCTAGGACAAATGAATGGGAAAACCTAACTGCTTAGCAGAACAAAGCTAAAACACATCAACTTCCACTCCCTGATGCACTGGTATGTGGGGTATTAAAGGCATTTAAAGCACAATCCCCTCTCAAATCAGCTCATGCATCCCCTCCACACAACAGAGCAGGATTCTCTCTTCTTGCTGCGTTGGTGATTTGTTTGGCAGTAACATGTTGAAAATCCCTAAACTCAAACTCAGGTGATGCTAAGTCCATCTCATCCATCTGCTCTGAAGAATTCCCCTTGTTCAACCCAAAGTTTCTGCATTGAAACAGCCTATGTAAAAGGCGGCTAATTTTTAATGACAGAAATATGTCACAGAAATAAGAGTTTTAACACATTTATACTAGAAAATTAGATGGAAAAGTACCCCTGTGTCTTGGATTTAAAGGAATTTTGTTATTACTACTACCACTAAACTTCACTAGGACTGTGAATTGAACTTCTGAGCCTCAGCTGGTATTTTGCAATTTTACCCTCCAGCCTATTTTTTTTAATTGAAACTTCTAGAATATACACTTTCTGTTCAGCTTTTGCAACTTCCTGCATGAATGAAATATCCCCTAACCCTGACCAGAAAACTCTTCCACATCTCTTTCAGAAATTCACTTCAGCAAATGTAACATCCTCACCAGAAGGAAACACAAGCTATAAAACATGCTGCAGCCTTCCTTTCTGTCTCTCTTGCTTCAGACTTCATTCATAAAAAGAGAGCAAGAGGAAAAGTGACAGTTGATTCAGAAAGTTGTAAAATGTAAACACTTGTCCACAGATGATGGTTAGTGTTGCATATCTTTGGGGACAACATATGCCTGGCTTTCACACTTGTCAAATCCTAACGGTCATTGTTATCAGCACACAAAAGCTTCCAAATTCCTACCTGTCACTGAAATTCTTAGAAAATGAGAAACCATAACAGATTGAGAAAAAATAACTGTGATCTTTTCTATCCTGCCACTGCCTGGGCCCCAGCCCTTGCCCACAAGTATAATACTTACTCAGCGGACCCAACTTATTGGTACTCTCAAGACTTGTAGTTTCTTTAAGTGTTTGCATGGTCACATGGCTAAACAAATTTCTCAGTCTTTCCAAAGGCTGCAGATACCTTGGTGACTTTTTTATTTACAGACAACATTAAAATACTCCTTATGTGACAGAATTATTAATTCTTCTAATTATTATTATTACTCCCACCTTACAAACAGGGAAATGCAAGAGGGAGATAGCCTTCCTTTTCAGCTTTGCTTAGGATCAGTGAAATTAAGGTTTGCCAAGCACTCAGGACAAGGATGAAAGCTTTCTACCCTTCTGAGATAGCAAAAATGTCACTTTCTCCTGAATTTTAAGGCTTGATGAGACCTTGTCCATAGCACACTCAGGAGATAAGCAGTACTGTTCTCATCTTACTTAGTCTTTATAGATAGGCTGAGGAACACGGGGCCACCATAGCTGGTCCTCATCTCTACACCATCTCTTCCCATCCCAGGTCCATCTTTGTGTCCTGCTGACCAGCCTCCCAAAAGATCCTTCCCAACCCCTGCCTCAGTTTCACTTTCCAGCAGACAATGAGAACTACATTGCTCAGGGCTCTGGAAGCACGTGGGCTTCCAGCCCATGGGTGATGGTGGTGACTCTCCAGATCCTTTCTCCCACTGCTCCCCGGCTATATCTGTCCACAGCACGGGTGGTCCAGCAGCTCCGAATAGAAAGGCATGCCTGGCACAAGGGACACGAGCAGGAGCAGCAGCCAACCCCATTAGCTGGTGCAAAGGTTTCCCCACAGCCTGCCAGCCTCTGGAGCTGCCTTTGAAGGGGCTGCGTGTCAGCAGGCGGCAGGAATTCGGGGAATGTTAAACTGCAGGGCAGTCCACTTTGGAGGATTAAGGCACATGACTCGCAGGCAAGAGCGATAGCCACCGTGAAGGCCAAACCCCACAAAGAGCAGTTTCTTCCCCCACAAGCGAGTCTGTAAGCACCCACTGTCCTGGCCAGCACGAGGAAGTAGGACTTGTCTGTGTGGCACTTAAGGCTTCCTACTTTTCATTGAGAAAAATGAGAGCATGGTCGGTATCTAGTAGATGATCTCTCTCAGGGCAGAAGACTGGTTTAGGAGATGGGTAGGAATGGGGGAGGTATTTCTTCAATGAATTCAGTTTCCCACTGTGTGTAAAGGTTACTTCCCTCCCTCACCTCGCTGGATCCTGTTGCAAGCTTCCCACTCTGAATGAAAAGCAGAAACTGCCTTCATGAATGAAGCCACTTCTTATTTTGCCGTGTTTGAGTGGTCAGGAGCCCCAGCCCGCTGTGTGCCCTGCTGCAGCTCAGCTCAACACTAAAATTCCTGTGTCTCTGTTGGTGGCTGCAAGAGAAAATCTGGGAGGCCTGTGTGTATTTTGCTACTAAAAATGTTTGTCGTGTCCCATGGGCTTTGCATTGCATACTCCATTGGAAATCAGGTTTACTTGGTGATGCCATGCTGTGTGTGTCCTCCAAACAGCATGGCAGAAGAATACAGCCCTCTCTCTGTTTTGATAAATTCTGCAGACCTGCAGTGTGTTGGGTAGACATGAGGTCACATATTTGGAGCACATCTGAAAAGTCTCCTTCTTGCCCCCAGGACCTCAAGGGACCCTAGGAGCCAGTCCCAAGCCCACCCTTCCTCACACACCACATGGCATTGCTGCCAAGGGCTTCCCACCGGGAAGAAACCCTCTCTCAGCTGATATCACTCCCAAATCATTAAGGTTGATAGTGTTTGTAAGCACACAGGACATGTTGTGTGCCAGCAGTAGATACTGGCATGGGTCCGAAAAGCTCTCATGTGGTCCAGAGATGACCATGAGGAAAGTAACACAAGCAACTATGCTGACCTTCTCAATTGCAAAGCATTTTGGGAGAGGTAGAGAGATGATGGATTTGTTTGTCTTTTCCTCTTAATTAAGAAGCTAGGTTTCACAGAGCATTTGCCACAGAAACCACACTGATCCAAGTGTTCCTAATTGCCATTCGAGTGCCACACCTGCACTCCCAGAAGAATGGGTAGAGGACAGACAGGAAGAGCTCTGCATGGCTCCACTCTGTATGACCTAACAGAAAGAGTACCAAGGCACTCACGAAATACTAAAGACCTGATCCTGCTCTTTCTCACGCTGCCCCACATCCCCCAACTGCAAACGAATCCTTCTCTGTTTATCCCATGAAAATAAAAGCATATTCAGTCTCAAAATATTTCCTGCAGATTTCCAGTTACGAACACTTGTGGGATAAATAATTGATTACAATTAAAGCTAGATACCAAAGAGAGCAAGTTTCACATTCCTTCTTTCTTCCCAATCCTCAGTGTCCACAGCAGAATACCAGCTGGACTAAAGGCATTGGAAGTTTGACATAGTTGGCCTTATCTTTGCTGTGCAGGACTGGATAACTTCATGTTTGTGAGCTAACACCCAGGTCTTATTCTTCCTTGAGAATATATTACCATGCAGTTTGCCAGATAAGCTACTGCATTTGCAGGTGATAATTTGTGCACCAAGTGTCACAATGCACATTAATGACTTAAATTCCACTCACAGATTATTAAGCTATTATTTATGAAGAGTAGGGATGGCTGTGCTGCATCAGATCAAAAGTCCAATGTCCTAGTTTGCTGTCCTGAATCTGAGTCCCTGACAGATAAAGGATGCGATTGAGGGGGTAAATTAACATTTAAGAAGCAGAGTAAAGCAGGTTATGAACTGACCAATCCTTTTCACATCAACTAGCTATTAACAGCTTTCCTGAGATCATTGTGTTTGATAGCTGTTAATACAGCTCTCCTCCATCAGTTCTGCAAGACCTTTTTAAAAAACTTGCTTTGCTCCTCTGGCAACTACAAATGTGGCAGTGAGTTCCACTGCTTAGTTCTGCACCCTTTGGAAATAATACTTTATTTTGTTTGCTTGAAACATGTGACCATGACTTGACAGCTCTAGGCAGCAAAAGGAGAAGCAGCAAAGGGAGCTTACTGAAGGAGATACTGGCACTGATTGAACCAAACTGCCCAAGACATCACAAAGGTCCAAAGCTGGGCATAGACTATAGGGAGAAGGGACAACAGAGTAGACCTCCATTTGCAGCTCTAATTTAGGGAGTTAATGGCTCAGCACTGCAGAGCTGAGACAGGCAGGAGCTTTTGGCCTTGTAGGTAGTTTACCCTTGAGCTTCCTGCTCACTTTAAGCCACCATAACTGCAACCAGAAGGAGCAGTCCTGGTCTTCTTCGCTTCTTTCTTCTTCTCTGATGCCATCATGCCTTGGGGCCAGTATCTCTATCTGCACAATAAAAAAATCAGTTAAAATTACCTTTTTTTTTTTCCTGTTTCCTGGACAGTTTTAAACCAGCTCACTAACAAGATCAAATTTCCTGGAGAATCATGAAAAAGTGACTCCCAGTGATGGCTACAAGAAGGGCACGAAAAGGCAGAACTGCTTCTTTTAGGGGCAACAGTAGCTGCTGCTAGCTTACAGAGAGCCCGGAAACACATCACTTGACTCTTGGGTGTCATCTGCTTGGTGGTGTGCCCTTTGCAGACCAGCTTAAGTCACAGCACTTGGATCACCCCACAGAGGCAAACATGCCAGATCTGCCAGCAGCATGTTGGACTCTGTCCTGATGGACACACACTCCCAGCAGAGGCACTCGCTGCTTCGCTCCCACTTGCTTTCTTTCTGACAGAGCTTTTTCTCGGATCTTCACAACAGCATTTTGAGTAGTTAATATACTTATTAGGAAATAACTGCTCTTTATTGGCACTGAATGAACCTCTTTGCCTGGCTGAGACTTGGGAATGTAACATGTCATTTACAAAGCTGTCCCGGGAGAGCACAGACAGATTACAAAAATATGCCTTGTATTCAGTCCATTTAAATGAGTAAGATGACAGCACAAGGATTATGCATTGAATTTACATGCCGAATGGTCACACATAGAAACCTGACAAATTGCTTTAGAAAATGAAATAGCATTACCTTAGAGCAGGGACAGTACTAAGTGCCCTCCATAGGAAAAACAGAAGAGTAAAAGAAAAACTGCACATACTGAGATAACCTTATCTGCTTCAAAGGAGTTACCTAGTTTTAAGAACGGTGGCTTACAGGTGTACAGGTTGCAGTCCCTCTGCTGCAAGTGAGCCAACTCCCAGCTTTGAGATACTAAAAGTAAACAGGCAAATTCATTCCTATTTAAATTTTATCCACTGATCTGAATTTGGTTTAGTAAGCATGGGGATCTGGTTACACAATTGTTCCTGTCCGTTAGAAAACAACACTCATGTGATAGCTGACATTTTTAATTCAGCCCATGAACATTTAAAACAATACCCCACATATTGCTTCATGCAGCTGAAATACTCTTACACACTTGGTGCATGACCCATGCTGGGCCTGCAGTAATTCAATCTACACCCTCTTTTAGTATAAAATAGGCCATGTGATGTTACCAGCCTGGAATAACACCAGTGACAGTATCTAATCTCCACACACTTCTCATCAGAATACAAAACCTAACAACGTGCCCATCCCCAATCATGAAAACAAGCACAGGATATGTGGAGGCAAAGTACCCCAAGCCACCATCCTGACACTTGTTTCCAAGTAAAATGGTTAAAAGTTGAAAGCAAAGGTTAACTACCTAATCAGATGCTTGACTTTGCTAAGATTTCAGTCCCGGGCCTTTGTCCTTTTTCACAAAAAATCCAAGCCTGATCTCATTCACAGGAGTTTGCACCCATGTGACTTCCCCTGCTTGGACTGAATTACTCCAGTTGTGATGGAAATGAGAACAGGGTCAGGATGGGGGAAAACACTGATGGTTCAAGCAAAGGGCTGGTTAAATGAGAGAAGAAAGTTATGTCAAAGCTCTCCCCTGATTTTTAATGAAGGTTAACAGAAGGCCTAAAAGGCTTCTCAAACTCTTCCAGTCAGCAGTGGAAGATCACAGATTTCTTGTCATGTCTACAGAAAGCCAAACAAATGAAAATGAAGATATTTATTTACAAAGCACCTTCAAGAGTTGACGTGATTGACAGTCTTGTACAGAAAGGTGTCAACTCATGAATCAATTGAATTTTCTCTCTACGTAGCACTTCTGAGCAGGTCTGGAGAATAGAGCTAAAGCAGATTGGGGCTTGCTGGAGCAACAGCTCCCTCTAATGATGGTTGGAAGTTAGGCTCAAAGAAGGAGGAATCCTTGCTTTAACTCAGGAAATGTGTCAGGAAGATCCAAAGGAAGCACTTCTCCTAGTCGTAATCTGGCACCCAGATGGAGGCGGCATCTCCATTTACTGGTCACTCTTTACTGACAAGCAGCAACAAACAGTATTTTAACAGAAGGAACCGATTAGGGGTTGAACTGCTGTAGTTACAGAATGTTTTTTTTCCTTTGGTCCTAGTAGCTTGGGCTGACTTTCTTTCAGTTGTTGATGGAAGCAACCCCTTTACCTACACAGAGAAAATTAATCATACATAGGTACCAGCAGCAAGACTGCCTGTGCAATAAAAGAAAAGCCAAATGCTGCTGTGGTTGCGTAGAAGGGATAGCCAATATATAGGTCAGAGAGGGGTGTTTCTAAACAAGCTGTGTTGGGTTTTGACCTACCTGTCTACCACTACTCTAGCGTTTCATCTCTCATTGAGATTTGCCTGTTTAGGGTAATACTGTAAGGTCTGATCTCATATCTACTGATATCTACTTTCTGGTGGTCTCAGGGACAGTAGAGCTGACGATAGCTCTTGATTCACAAGCCCCACATAACTGACCACATGCACAAAAAAATCATTGGTTACTAGTTTTTGCTTTGCTAGTGCCTTTGAGTAGGTTTCAACACTCCTTTTCCGGAAGAATTTTGAACTCCTACCTTCTGGAGCTATCAAGGTTTCCATTATGCAGCACTAGTTACTTTTATCAGTGTTAGTAAGTGCTGTATGGTTACCAGCAATAGCTTAGGTGATCTGGGATCAACCTGCACACTTGCAGGAGCTCAGTTAAGATGACCAAGTCAAGAATTTTCTCCTTAAATTTTCTCCTCAATAGGAAGGATAGTCACTTAAGAGCAGTCCACAGCAACCTCACTCCTTAGTTGCAGTACAATTAATTGATCTCATGTTTATATTGCACACCATTCAGGAAATTGGACACAGCTACAGTGAGCAACACTGCAAGAAGACTCCTAAAGGGAAGGCAGTAGAGCCAACATCTTCTGACTGTCCCAAACAAATGGCATGACTCTAAGCAGGCACTTCTATTGAGGCAAGAGGAAAGTGAGAACAAACAACTAGCAGAGAATGTAAATATCAGGCAGTCAAAGTGTAAAAGAGAACTGGTTTCCACAAGTCATGTTTTGACTGGAGTCCTGGGAGGGAAGGCAGCATGTACCTTAAAGCAATCACATTATCACAAAGAGCAAACAACAAAAAAAAAACAACAACCCACAACTATTGCAGTTATTTGGAATCAATCATCTCAGCAATTTAGCTCCCTTCTTTACAGAATAAGTTTTGTGCGGAGATAACAGCCTTGCAAGGCTTACTTCTACCATTACTGTTAACATTGCTGCATCCCATCATACATATTTAATATGGAACAGTTTTCCCATCCTAAAAATACTTGTGGAGCTTTACTGCATTCTGCATTCATCAATATTACCCTTGCCTAGTTGAGAGCACTGGGCTCTGCACAGAGTGAGCGAGCTCTCCCTCTGAACTGAAGGAAACACCAAGTGAGCCTCATAATGCACTTTTCTGATCATTGATCAAAAATATCAAGGTCCTGAACACTGTCTGGCACTGATATTCACTTTCCACTTCAGAAGAAGGAGAAAGGATGTCATGATCAGCATATTTTAGAAAGAACTGTTGGGGTTTTCTGCCTTGTGTTAGATGTCTGTCTGTGGGAACACCACCTTCCCAAACTGTCTTGTCACCAGCTCTGGGTTTAGTCCACCCAAGAGAATACCTGGGACCCAGCCAGAAATGGTTCATGCACATTATCAGCTCCATTGGGGTTTTCTCTATGTGCAAGTCCATACACTGTGGTGTAACCAGAATAACGAGTCACCATTTAGAAGGGGAAGCCACATCACCATGGGCATAGCATTGGAGCATCCCGACTAAGGGGAGGAAAGCAGATCAGCTCAGTGCTGAAGATGCTGGATACTCCCAAATGAGTGAACCATAAGGTATTGGAAATGCAAAGTGTCAGGTTAGACATTTCCAAAATAAAGGGTTTCAGGACAAGAAGCAGGGCAGATTGGCCTCTTTCTGGGGCACAATAACCGGAGAGGTCAGCACTGTTGACTGCTTGACTTCACTGAAGTGAGGGTGCTCTCCTATGTGGGCTGTGGATCTGGGTTCTCTGAAGTAATGAAACTCCTCACATTTATGAATGTTTTAACAGCCCAACCCAGTAATGCCAAATCACTTGTCCAGCTTTACTGCAGACAAAATAAAATAGCTCTAGCAAGATAAGTGTATCCTGGAAGGCTGGGATTTTCCAGCAAAGAGGGCCAAGTCTCTCTTGGTGGCAATTGGCACTGTTGCACTCAGCTCCACAGACAAGTGCCAAATGACCATAACAGAGATTTTGGCAGTGGAATAGCAGTCATAATAAACGACTCTGTGAAGCCTTGTTGCATTTCATCTAAAGTGCTACAGCCTGCCTTGTCCCTCCAAAGCACTCCAGAAGTGTGGGATTCTCCTTATCAGTACAACGAGCCAGCAAAACCCAATCAGGAAAGTTCACCAGGACTCTCACTGGTGTTAAAAGCAGCAGCCACCTTGTCTGCAGAGAGGAGAAACCCCAACTACTTTCCAGAAGGCTCTCATCACTCCAGCTCCTGAGCCACCAGCCCCAGGGGAAAGAATAACAGTGTCTGGACCAGGCTTTGTGGGGAGGAAGGTTGGCACAATGACTGCAGTCACAATTAAGCACAATAAAGCTATGACTGGCTTTTGTTCTTCGAGCTGCAAACTGCAAGGGCTCCTAGACAGTCACTTCCACTCTCCTGGTAAATCAATGTTTACAGACACACAATAATCATGGTGATTCACCACCAGGCCCAGGCTTACCAAGGGACCTTAGAGAAGCTGCAACACTTAAGGTGGTATGTGGCATGTGCTTGGGCTGCCATGTTGTAGGAATAGTTATGCTGCTTTGTCCTCTCATTGCTACAGTGACCTTGCCATGATCTTGTGTCATTCAGATGTCTCCTATGCCAGCATATTGACTAAGTCAAAGTGCTTCTTATGTTAAAACCCTCTAGAGCTGGACTTTATAAATCTTCAGACTGCTACAGATGTTTGGTTTGGGAGTCTTACACTGGCCTGTACCAAAGCTAAAATGACATGCAGGTCCACACTGAATTTTGTTCCAGCCTGGCTGAAGCAGTCAAGTGCTGCTGAAGTTGCCCGGCAGATTGAGAAGTGGGGAAGAGAGCCGGAGTTGGTCTGGTCGGTATTTGACCTGGCTCACTCTGCTAGGTCAAATCTAAACTGGATCATGCTGAAGAATAGAAAAATAATGTGGAGGTGTGCCCTTGTATGGGTGAGGCTTGGTGGTCCTTCACCAGTTTGTCCCTGATGCCTTATACCTAAGTGACTTGTATTCAACAACCCAAGTATACTCAATAGCTGAGAATTTCTGAGAATCTCCAGGTGCCTGTGACCTCTTCAGCTGCCTACCTGCTCTCAGCCAGCACCCAGTGGAGGCTGAGCCTGCACACAATAACTCCCAATGTGCTTTTATTGTATTTTCTTTAATTAGCCCCTGCAGGAAGTCAAAGGCCATTCCTGCCCCCGGAACTAGATCATTAGCTGGCAATCCCAACTTCACAGAAAGAAGCAACATGACAGTAGTAATGAAAAAAAAAAGACAAAACCAAAAAACTGTGAACATTTTTATTGCCACTGAAGCCATCATCATCCAAAGAGTATATGCAGAGCTGTCAGCAAAGCCTCTCCTCATTTGGGACCCAGTTAAAACAAAGCTCCAAGTCAAATTTCTTGCCTGACCATTACATCAAGTTTCAGTTTCATTCTCAGTCATGGTCTGTCACTGATTACGTTATGAAATTCATTAGGAAAAAGAAAATTGAAGTTACTTCCTTGATGGAGCTGAGTGGTGTTATTGCAGAATAGCCAGGAGCAACCAGGGAAAATATGCCCATTAGAGACTGGTATAATCCCAGCAGGATCCTAGCAAAGCAGTCACAAGTCAAAGCAGCAATGTGAGAGATGCACTGGCAGATCAAAGGGCAACTTTTTGAAAAGGAGGATGTTTTGCAAGGCCTGATCTTTTGGGTCATATTGAGAAACAAATGTACACAAAAGCCTCAAGAAAATGGAAACTATATTACAAAGGTTTTCCTAGTGTAACTTTGTGTTATAATAGAAGAACCTGGTGGCATCTTTTATTTTCATTAGTGGTTTAATTAGGAGACATGTCATCTCACATCACCCAGTTTCCAGCTCACTGACATTAAATGTTTCATTTCTTACCTGTCTCACAGCACAGGTAATGTCAGAGCAACAATATAAATGAACAGAGGCTGTTCAGTTCTATTGAGAAAGTGTTAGATGGAAGAAGGCACCAAGATCTTTACCAGAGACTATCTCACACCTTAGCAGATACATAAACGAAAAACAAACACGAAATCTCATGGGAAGCCTTGTTTCATTCCCACAGAGTGGCTGTGATTGAGCACAGGTAGTTTTCACAAGGCAATGGTTTTCTTTGTGAGGTTAATTGGAACAATTTCCCACAGAACAAAGCCACTGTGCCGGAAAGTTCGAAGCCATAGGCTGAGGACCCGGAACAGGCAGCATGAAGGGGAGCAAAGCCTGCTCCAGTTCTGACTGCCTTGGATAAGAGCACAGTGTAATTCTCACAAACCACAACTGACAAGGTGCACTGGGAGATTGGAGGGAACTTGTTTCTTCTGTTAGTAACCACAGGAGTTTCTTGTGGTCGCCAGTTCTGAGAACGGGAAGCTGGACAAGCTGTAGGTACAGGAGATTCTCTTCGCCTCGGGGGTTACCCACCCAGCCCGAGCTCAACTGATTAGGAGGGTATCAGAGTTACATAATGATATTTCTGGGCTGTTTTACTGTAAAGATGTGGGGGGCCTCTTTGAAACCAAGGATGGGGGTTGTGGATAGCAAAACCACAAGTAGGAGAACAATTTAACAAATTCATGTAATACATAGAGTACAACAAATACAAATATTGGTAGAAGTAAAATATAACAAATCAGTACCAAAAAACTATTGAGTCCATTAGTGTATTTAGACTGTCAGTACTGCTTTTAAAATTACTGTAAAATTGCTTGGGATCCATAGGGATCTATCTCTCTTTTGGGATGTTTTTATGATGACAGTTTTAAATGTTTCCTTCAGGGTACATCAAACTGTTCTCTGGTCTCCAGTGGCCAGCCCGAGTGTAGATATCAGTGCTTTATATACTAGTATTTACCCACAGGAATCCCATCCTAATGTCCTAATATATGTTTAATAACACAACATAATAATGATAAATTTCAACAATATTTTAATGGGAACTAACTCAGGTTCCTATAGTCCTTTCCTGGATTTTGTCATTATAGGAGGCATCAGCCATCTCTAAATTGCTTGTCAAATGGATATCTTGTGCAGCATGCATCCATCAAAGGCCACAAGGTTTTATGAGGCCAATGTGTCAGGAGGCATTGACACCCCTCACAGTGGAGTTACTGCAAACTGTTTTCACAGCAAGGCTGTGATGTAGCTCAGGTGGTTTTGCAAACACAGTGATTTTCTCTGTGGAAGAACTACAAGCAACTTAATACAAAAATGACCATGAGGGATCATGGGTTTCAGATTGCAATATTCATTAGATGCAATCAACTCACATCAACACGGGGAAAAACCTTCCTCCATCATCTCATTGGATGTGGGAAAAATAACAGAAAAGCTGCAATTGTTTGGGTGTTTTGTGTGATAATACTTTGAGAAACAAAAATTTCTCCTCCCAGCTCTAAATCTATTGAAGAGGTTTTCCTGACACACTCTAAAATGATTTATATTAGGTCAGAGGGCAATTGCAAAAGAAAAAGATCAATCACACAGGAAGAGATAAGTTTTTCCCTTGATCTTTTTTTTTTTTTTTTTTAAAGTGAACTGCTTCATTCCTTTAAAGATTATTTCAGGGCTCTAGTTTCCTCAGTTAGCATATAGTTTGAAATTTGCTTATGGTTAAGTCATTTTGTTTCAGAATAACTATCTTTGCAAAGTCAGAACCATGAACTTCTTGTTCACAAAAGCAAAAATCCAATCATTGCACTGTAGAAAAGAGTCAGCTGAGAAATTGTTGTGAATAAGGTATTTTTAGTGACTGGAAAAAGTTCCCAGTGAATGAAGAGAAAAATATAAACTAGTCTGCAGTACTCTGAAACACAATCCAGTGGTACTCTTGTAGATCTGCATACTATGGTCACATAGATGCCACGCCAATTCATTGAGATTAATGTTATCACAGCCAGTCCCAAGGGTTGTAGATATGATTGGCCACTTCTCATGAGGAGCTGTGAAATGTATTTTTGTTCTGTGTGCTAGACGCAGAAATCATTTAAGTGCAATAGACTGAGCAAAGCCAATTACATTCACACACAAATTCACTACATTCACCATGCAAATGTTTTCTTTCCCTCTACTATTAATGAAGAATATTGTCCTTTCATTTATCAGGCAATTAGTCATGCAGATCCTATTGCCTGTTGGGAGAATAGCATAGCTGATTTCTCAATAACCATACTCAAAACACATCCTTACCTCGTATTTCATATTTATCATACTAGCATACGGCAAGTATGAAGAAATTGGGAATACAATGGTTTAGCATTCATTGTGATAACCACAACATTTGGGATTGCTTTTATTAGCCAGCTATTATCTGTATAGCTGTAGTGTCTACATGTTCTGGCATAGAAGAACTGTAGATGAACTCTGCAAGAGACAGAAACTCCTCCAAAGTGTTTTGAAGTCAACTTCACATAAGATCTGTGGCGTGAGAAATGGTACAGTAGCTAGAAAGCAAGTGCTAGGAGTTGTGGTGTAGTTGCTTATAACGTAGGTGATACACTTGAGCATGTCTCCACAAAGTCAGTGGAGAGCTGATCAATGCCATATATACTCTTTAGGGCACAATACACCTCAGCCTAGATAGACCCCTGGCTCTGGTGGGTCGAATCTCACTGTGAACTCCATTGACTGCATTAACACTTCTCCACAGACTGTCACAGAGATCTGCTGCCAGCCAGCTCAAGTCCAGACACCTACACTGTGAACACTTAAAAGTTAGAACACACGAAACCCATCCTTAAAAACTTCTCTCATTGGAGCCTTTGTGGAAAATGACAATATAGAGAATAGCAGAATGAGAAAGCAAGACCACAAGAATCCTGGTCTCCAAAAACTTGCTTTCCATCTCTACATCCCAGAAAATTCAAGAATTTTATGTTACTAAAGGGTAGGAAAGATTGAGCCACCAATCATTACTGCTCTTCATATTTATGTAACAAAATGGAAAGGTATCTCATTAATTTCCATTGTGTAGGATATTCACAACTCAGTTTACAGCCACTGCTCTCAGTGTATTATTTTCTTCATGTTAAATCATAATAGCCTTCCAGGAATGTTTCTTATTACTAAATTTGGGGGTTTTTGTCTGCTGTAAAATAGCTGAGTAAATAATTTATCCTCTCAGGTTTTCAATAATGAAATGCGTCATTCAATATAATCTAGAAAAAGGCTTACCTTTTGCATCTTCTTCAGTTCTCTTCTGAAAGTTAGCTCTCTCCTAAATCCCACCTGAGTTAATTACATGATTCACCAACTGTCCAGGTTCATTGGCATTGGTCTTGCACTTGTACGTTTGCGCTGTATTTTCCCCAGGCTATCTATATATCAGTAACATAGGTTTGTGACCAATTAGTCAATCTTACTGGTAGAATTGAGCTATTTGTTTCTGTTCCTGTTTTTTGCAGCATGTGAAGGAAAACACCTGAGTCCTTTGGTCACCTTTAGTATGTGGGTCACCTGATCACATGAGCCACCTTGGCCACAACAGTTATCTATATCACCCCTGCCATCTGGATCAAACTCCTTAGCTCCCAGTAGAGCATGAATCCTGAGTGCTGAGTCCAAATATCCTTGAAATCAGTGGAAGTTAAACTGAACATATTGCAGACAAACAAGAACATTAGATTCAAGATACGCTTAAATTCAGCTATACATTTGTAAAGATGCAATTCTTCATCTCAGAAGATAACTGTGTGGTTTGGGGGTTTTTTTGTTTGTTTTTCCTGTTATCCAGATACAAAATTCATCATGCATTAATTACTGGTGTAGCAAAACTGTGTGTAAGTCTATCCACATCCATCAGGGATTAATTAATTAATCAGAGATTAATAATCTCCTGAATGTGGTTATTCTGCTGCACTTTCATTGCCTGGCTTTTGGAATACAGAAAGTGTCCTTTGACAACACATCTGTGGTGATCTATAGTTTTTGGATAATTTGTGAGGCGAAAACCAAGAGGCAATCTGTGAACACAAAATTGCACTAACGTGTTTCCCCAGTATTGTAGGATCTACATCAGGTAGCCAGTGTGGAAATACCATGGGCTGCTGCTCAACATCAAGGGAGGAGAGGAGAACCACATTAGTCACAGTCCAAGAGGAGCCCCTGCTGATCACTGGAGGGACTGCAGTGAGTACTAAGGCAAAATTCGAGTATTTTCTATTCAGCCACGCAGAGCAACTCTGTTAATGAGAATTGAAAAGAAAGAGAAAAAGGAATAAGACTCAGAAGTTGGAGAATGAAAAACTAAAATGGATTCAGTCAAACATACTTTCAATTTCAATTGGTTTTGCAATAGGAATTTTTACAATTAAGAATATCTGAAAATTCAGTCCAAGTGTGTTCTTTTATAAGATGTAATAAAAAAAACCACATATGCTTTTTGTGGTTTATCTCACTTAGCTCCATTAATCACCTAAAATAAATATCACTCTTTAGGCAGACACAATAGATTGAAAGATTGTCATGGACTTTTGATGATTTCATAATGAGTTGATAAAACTAAACAGCACGTCTATATAGTGATTTTATTTCCTTGTTGCTTTATATCTTGGTGCTTGAATATTTTATATTTTCTTTTCCCCACCCCACCCACAAAAGGGAGTGCAGCTGTGTTTATGTTTCTAGTACCCAAGATCAAAAATGAAATCTGTGTCAGAGCAGAGAGTAAAGCCTGGTTTCCATATCACTAGGTTCAGCTTCACCATAGGGCCACAGGTAGTGTGTGACTCATACCTGAGGAGCATATCTGTTTTGTCCACAGATCCTGCAGTACCTGAACAGTCTTCAGAACAGATGGATGGCCTTGAACCAACAGTGTTCTTCAGTCTCCTTCACTTCTCCCATGATCTTCACCCATACAGAAGTTTACAATCCAGATGCATGTTCTTGTGTATATACTTGCTTACAGATAGCCAGTTCCATCCAAAATTGATCTTTCAAACAAATCACATATCCATAATTATATAAATCATATTACTATCTGCTAGTTAAAAGTCTAGATGGTGACTTGAAGAAGTTCAGTATAGAGTTTAGGAAAAGACAGCAGGAAACTGTATCATCAGTGAACACTCAAATTGTAATCATGTATTTCTCACACACCT
Organism: Bucco capensis; assembly: GCA_013396975.1. NCBI lineage: Eukaryota > Metazoa > Chordata > Aves > Piciformes > Bucconidae > Bucco > Bucco capensis. The sequence continues at coordinate 151,727 of VWZO01019267.1, forward strand.
GCAATATCACTATCTCTTACATCCAATGCAATTCATCTTAACTTAGAAAAGAATGAAGAAGGACAGAAAAAGGCATCACAACTCATACACAGCATTTAACATGTTAAAATTCAATCGAATGTTCGATTTGCAGCCCCAGAAGTGTTAAGACTTACTAATAATCTGGGCAGGATGGCATCTATGATGCCTAGAGCCTGCAGACCAAAAGCAGAGGAGATAATCAGAGCTCTCTAATGCTTTTGATGGTGTCAATCTATAGCATTCCACTTCTCCTGACACACACAGCCATAGTACCTACTTTCTAGAGCATATGCTCTGTGGTCACAGCACCATCAACAACACAGAGAATCATTAGGGCTCACGCTGCTCTTGCTGTGCATGCTCCTACTGAGATAAAGTAAAAGGTAGAGTTACAAATGTGAAGCAGAGCATCCTTCCCTTCTTGAGATGAGGGGTGTTTATGGGAGGAGAATACAAATTGTAACATAGCCAGGATTCAGAGATTTGAAATGTCAGGGGGTTTTGCAAAATGTCAGGAGATCGTTTATAAACACAAATAATCAGGGCTCTTTTTTATCCCTGGTATGTTAGCTGGGAACTCTATCAGCTTTATACTTTTTGATGCCAGCCAGTGCAGAAGGAACGCTCCTGCAAAATAACCCACTCCCTTCCAGAAGCTCTTACACTATTCCCTAAAGAGAGTCTTACCTCACTTGATTTAACTTAGGTTTATATCTTCTGGTGGTAGTGTGAGTGCAAACATGTAAAGCTGGTAGGGTTTAATAGCGAATGTTTCTTCTGTATGGTTGAAGTCCTACCATCTCACTGACTGCACACTTCTCCAAACAATAGCATTAAAACATTTTTCTGACTGTGTAAAGACTGAGGCAGTCTGTTTCATTGTGCTATTGTCTGCACCAAGTTTTCTCCAAATCTTGCAGATGTCAATGTGTCATTTTTCTAAGACTGGAATCTTAAAAACTTTTCATTAGAACATCTGGGTTTGGGAGCTTTAGTTCAGAGGAGGAAAAATATCAGAGTCAAACAAATTTGCTTGTAAAATTATGTAAAACTGAATTAATTTTCCTGCAGGAAAAAAAATCAAGTAGTTTATTAAAGGTTAAAGTTTAAAAAGTTTTATCATGGAAAAATCTTGACATTTCACTAGAAAATTTCCAAAATTATATAGTATACTCCCGCTGCTCTTATGTCACAATATAGTTGTAAAGCTGAAAGCTATTGTTACTTTTTGATCTGGCTTTTTAAGCCATTAAGCTTATCTTTTTAAGCCATTAGCTTATCTCCTCTAGCTCAGTGTCACACATTTATATAACCACTATTTTTCTAATTTGTCATGACATTTGAAATCAAAACAAAGTTCAACCATTCCTGAGGAATGGAAGTTTGAATTTTCACCCCACGCAGATGCCAGTCAAAAGTGTCTGCCCTAACTTGCATCTTCCAGCCTCCTTAACCATCACTGGAGAGGAAGAGCAGTCTGGTTCCCACTCACTACTAGTCAAATGTGACCCCCTGTGTGACAACTGAGGTAGTAACTCCCTTGTGTCAAAGTTAAAGTTACAGAGAAACTTCTGCTAGAGAGGTCTGTCATGGCAAGCAGAGGTTAAGGTTAAGGCAAGCAGGTAAGAAAAAGAGGAGAGTCATAAATTTAATTTAAGATAAATTTAAGAGAGTTTCTGCCAAGGCAAGAGCATGCTTCATTGAGCCACTCGCACAGTGCAGAGCGAAGTGCTGAGGGCAAAGTGATGAGGCGCAGAACCTCAGGGCTCACTTCATGTGGCCAGAGTCTAGTGGGAAGTAAAAGTGCCATTTTAATCTGGAATCTGCTTTTCTTTATGCTGTCCCTTGCTGATACTGAATTATGAAAACCCAACACGGGCCAGAGCAGGAATAGTCTGGTCAATCGGTTGTGTCAGTAAAGTCTTATGTTGCTGCTGGTTCTGTGAATATATATGTATGAATAAGGCAAACTGGAAAAGTTTGGACATGAAAAACAGCCAACAAAGTCAGATCTGAGATGAGCACATAGGCCTGGGAGGGATAGTCTCTAGAGATATATGCATACTCATATTACGACTAACAACAAGAGTACAGCTGTTCCTTGTTCTCAATGAAGGATGAAGAAAGTATGTTTATGGATAGATGTAATTAATGTACAACTCCAGCTGTTTAAAAGGAAACTTGGAGTTGCCCTGCATATCTTTAACACATTATTCCTTATGAAACAGCTGAATCTGGATCTCCTTATCCACAGGAGTTAGTTCACTCAGAGTTAGTCAAACAAAAGTGAATTAAGGTCGCCTTAACTTTGAATAGGAGCTTCTGTCCTGGCTTTTAGTTACACTTGACAAATTCATTTCCATGTCATACCTTTCTTAGGCTTAGATTCATCTTTTCACCTCCTGATATCCTGTGGTCAGTGTAGGCATAGGAAGAGCTCATTAGCTTCAGTGAGTGACATGCCGTTGAATCACAGCCTTCATCTTGCTAGTACAAATTTAGAAATGCCAGTGAACCACAATGAATTAGCTCCAGATTTATCCTAGTGCATACAAATGATGACCCTTGCTCATGTTCCTTATATGTGATCAACAGCTTTGGTTTCCAGCTAGTTCTAAACACGAGTTTTTCTCATGACCTGCCACCTATTTATGGTATTAGAAATGCATTATACATGCACTAGATCTCAAAATGGATCTGAACTCTCTCAACCTTTCACACTGAGGATGTGTCCTCCCTTACTTCTGCTGCACAGCTACTTGCTTGAGAGCATTTTCTTCTCTCCCCCTTCTGCTTAGGCAGAGCAAAATAAATGGAAACAGCTCTACAAACTAAAGTGCTCTAAGTGAACAATAAATATATAATGGCCTTCGGACAATTTTGCCCTAGTGGAACTGCGTGGCCCTTCAGCATCCAGAGGTTGCAGCCAGATCAGCCAGGCGTGGGATTAGGTCAGCATTCCCTACTTCCCTCAGCACAAGGTAGGGTAATAAATTCATGCTCAAAGGGTTGCCATGGCAAGGGTGTAACTCCGAGCACTCTGATGTCTATTCCTACACTCAATGACTAAGCAGAGAAAGCCCAGCACGGCTTTGACTTGTAGTACATATGCTCTGACACAGAAAATCAGAGCATGTAACAGTTAAAGGCAGGGATGCAGGATCAAGAATTCCTGGGTAAAAAGGAGAAGGTGATAAAGAATTGCAGGTCAATATGGTACATCACCAAGCACAGCACACCTTGCCCCAAGACCCTTCTTCAGTGGGAGAGGTGCACTTTAAGGTGGGCTGGAAGCACATCTTGCCCACTCTAAAACTATTTCAGGTACTCACAACCTTTGTAAAACTTATACTATTTAGGCTTTTTTATATATATACAGAGATAATCTAGTGAAAAGCTGGGAAAACTGACCAACTCCTTGCATGTAAGGGGTAAAAAAGAACACAAACATAATCCCCAGCACAAGAAAACCATTCTTTTGTTACTGAAAGACTTTTGTCTTTTTATTTAGAAAATACTGGGGCCACACTGGCAGTATGCTGAATTTGCAATGCTACATGGCATCAGAGGTGGAGGTAATTACAAATGAGTGTACCTCAAACCAAAAATCTCTCAACAAACAAACAAGAAAAAAACAAGAGAAAGAACATGGAACTGAGGTCAAAACAGTTCTGACCCCAACAATCCACAGCAAGCAATCCAATCAAGCTAATTGAGCTAGAAGATTGTCCCTTCATGAAGGCAAGAAAAAACTCTGAAACAGGCAACTAAATGCAGCCTTTTCATCAGGGAATCACAGATCTTGTTTGATAACACACATGTAAGTGATGATCAAGACCTTGAAAAAATCTTGATTCTAGATTGAATGAAACTTTTGAGAGAGATCTTATGATGCATCTGGCAAGACATCAGATGAGAACTTAAAAAGAGGGAAAAAGAGGCTTTTGAGGCTATGAGAACAGTTGCAACTGCTGAATCAGCTGCTTGGGGGGTGGTTATGGAATCCTTCATTTGAAGCAAAAGGTGTAATGGAGAGCAAAAACCATTGTAGAAAAGATTACAACTTCAGTTTGGAAAAGACAATTAGACCATAAGTGGAGAACATTATTTGCATATTGAAAGCTCTGAAGGAAATCAGGTCTCATTCAGAGGACTAGGTTAGTAAAAGAAGCAACTGGAAGTAAATCAAAAGCTCAGAAAGGAACAGGAAAACCACACACAAAATTTGGAAGAGGCATTATGAAAAACTGCACAAAAAGTGGAAGAAAACACAAACTAAATTTACATCTAGCCTTTGTAATGAGCTGCTGTATTTTGTAACAAAATAATTTTGAAAAAGCCTGCTGGAAAACTAGAGTTTACTGAAGTGGGTGTAAAGAACATTACCTCTACGCAAGCAAGCACAATTCATTATAGGAAGATTTAAGTGATATCTAAATGGAGCAGATTTTTACCTTGCACAGTACCAGATCCCTGATTAAATTTAGATTGGATGCACAGATCAGTGTGATACCTGATTCACAACACAGAGTGTGAAGATAAAACCAATATCACCACTGCACAGCTTATCAGAGGACAAATCACTCCTGAAAAGTTATGAGTATAATGGGTTAGTCTCCTGGCTGGAGAGGTGGAACTTCTCAGACTCTTCCTGGGAAGTGTACTAACCAAAAAGATATCTTTGCTTTGAATAAAATCTTCATTTTTAAATTAAGAAAATCCAGCTTTGTGAGTCAGGATGGAAGGGGCAATGTTTACACACAACCACCTCCTGGCTGTGGCCCCTGTTCTTCCACGGGGTCCCGGTTTCCAGTCAGCATGATCATTAGCTGCATGGCAGCAAAAACTGCTCAGCCCACACTGCTCTCTAGGGAGGTCTTTCCATTCATTTTTGAGGCCTATCCAAACTCACCACAATCTCAGCACATGCTGCAAACTCCCAGGGTCCAGTTGCAGCTTCATTAACACCACAGCATCTATACCTGTTGATGCCCTAGTTTGCTCTCCATGGAAAGGAGAAGGAAAGTGTCCAAGGATAGGAACAACATTTGGCCAATTTCCTTAGTGAAGATCATAAGCATATCTGTGAAAACCAAAAAAAGAAAAGAACTCCTGCCATGCGAGTTTTATCTCAACTTTTTATAAATTGAGATAAAACTAAAAATCTTCAAAAGATGAGGCTTTTGATTACTTTGGAGAGGATGCACCTGAATCATAGCAGAGTGTCTCTGAGAGAGCACAGATCAGAAGAAAACTGCAGGAAAATAGGAAAAGAGAAAGCAAAAAATAAAGAGAGATAAGAAGGGAGAAGTAGATTAAAATATGGAAATTACAGAAGAAAACTGAAAATATCCAAGGTGTAGAGAAATGCCATAAATAAAACAATACAGACTAATACTCTCTGAGTAGTGCTATAAAGAAAAAGCCATTTTAAAAGACTAAAATAGTTGAATAGAAGCAATGTAGAATGGTAGCTCTAAAAACTTCAAATCTGTGATCCAAGATTTATATTAATTCATTTGTATGTGCTGGGGAAAACAACTACCTAGATTATTATCCTTTTTACCCATAAACAGCATTATTATAGAAAAGAATACAACCACTAAACAGACAATCTGACATGTAAAATCTTTCTTTGTGAGCCACAGCATTTACCACCTGCAGTATTAACAGGTCACAGACCACCATTGCCATAACTCTATTTTGCAAAATAGTTTGATTTAAAAATAGTGTTATTTCATCTCTAGGATATCTACATTTTATTGCTGTTATTAAAAACAACAACAACAAAAAATGGATTTTATTTGATTCTGCTGAGTTTCAGAGCCATACCTTCTGAACAAGGCTGCCACCTGCAGAGCAAACCTCAGTCCCAACTGGCAGGTTGTTTTAGGTGCTGTTGCTAAACACTGGGGCATTTTCACAAAAAGTGAATCAGAAAATGTACTGTGATCATGGATAACACTAATCTAATAGGGCTGCAGGACATCAGACTAGTATAATACTTCAGAGGACAATAGTCTCTTGAGAAGCAGCCTCCCTCCCACAAGGTGATTACTAATGGAAGACATACAGTTCCATAACAAAAGGAAGAAGGAAAAAAAGAATGAGTCTGAACCCTTGCCACCAAAAGCAGAATCAACAGAAGTGAGGGATAAAGCAAGGGAAGGGACAAGGCTGAGCAAAGCAGAACTAAAACTCATGAGAATCTTCAGACATCCACAGGACAGAGGTGGTCATCTTGGAGCCTGGTTGCAACCAGCTGATACCTCATTAGAAATCTCTATTTTGTCTCTGAATGAGGATGAGTAGCTAGATTAATTGGCTTTTTAGGGAGCTTAAGATAAAATATGATGTAGTTCCTCCCAGCATGTTTGAGTTGAAAGCAGCTGTTGAGGAAGTCAGCACTGATGTCAGTGTCTTGATCAGGACACAAAGATCCCCTATCTTTCCTTCCAAGCTCTTTCCTAAAATGTCTCATAGTTCTACAGTCAGGCCCCAAATTCTCCTTAGCTCTGTCCTAAAACCACTTCCTCCCCATGGTCCAAGCCTCTTCTTTTTCAAATTGCCTCATTCCTCTGCTCTCCGCAAACATCTGGGATGATTACAGGCCACATGTTCCACTTCCTTCGAGGCAGTAGGGAAGATGGGGACCCACTGCTGCTGTGGATTACCCTATTAACACACTTGGCAGGACTTTATACAATGAATCTTAAGTGTTTGGTCCAGCTGTTTGGTCCAGCTGATACCAAGTTCAGATTCCTATGTAATTTTACATGTTGTGTTTCCCAATTTTTGTATGTGTTGAAAATATAACCTTAAAAGGCACTGTGTAACCCCTTAAAAATAGGAAGGAATAGTTAGGTTACAAAGTCAGTAAATGCAAGCTGAAATGAAGGTCATATACCCAGCCTCTTTTTGCATAATTTATAGCTCCACTTGTAAATACATAGGGTCCTACTCAGCCTGCTCTTCCCATGTTCATTCAGTGTACAGAACAAAACAGGTCTGCAGCTGCTGCTGCCTCAGCTGTAACTGGAGGTGCCCGGATCCATACCCTGGGCACACACAATGCACCAAGGGCTCTGGAAAACTATGGCCTGTAATTGGTGGCTATTGAATCTCTATCTGCTACCAAAAATAATAGCTTAAGTTCATCTTATGGCATTAGGAAGAATATATTTTCTTCAGAGTTGGCATAGATTTGACTGCTACCATGATAGACAAGCTCCCGGAAAATGAGTAATGACACGCTTGGAGCATGGTGTGTGCAGGTCTGATAAGTAAGATGAACTTCACACTGACCATGCTGAGCTGCCCAGTGCTAAATAACCACTGCCCATGGGAGCCCCAGGAGGTGCAGGGATCTGTGATCGTATCATTGAAGATTACTTGTTCATAAGAGATCAACAGGGCTGCCTAGACAACTGCTAATTTAGTAGTACTTAAAAGTGCCTGTAGTAGGTTTCCTTCAATACTTGTGAAAGGGACTGTTTCAAAGATTTTAACAAATATTGCAAGAACATAGAACATTTCTGAACTGCTGTACCTAAGATCACAGGTCTCATTTGTCAGGACTGATTAGCTGCTGCTTTGTCCTAGGAGGGTCCTAGGAGCTGAGACATGGCTAGCAGCAGAGGAGCAGGTGAGAACTCTGTGCAGTGCTAAGAAACTGTCCCTGGTTTCTGAGCTTCACAGAGAAACTGCTACAGGGGGCTGGGGTGGGGACACACACACCCCAGGTTTTTTGAAACGAAGGATATTTCCCCTGCAAATGGAAGGGGAAAGAGAGGAACAGGTATAATGTGCTCAGCCTCTCCATCTCCTGCCAGGGAGGAAAATTAATGGTTAAGTCTAACTTCCATTTCAACTTATCACAGAAGATAAAAATTGGGCATTTTAAGTGGTTATCTAGGGTTATAATAAAGCCACTTTAAAGGATATTTCAAATTACTTATATGTGATAGAAACTATATTAAGAAACTTTATTCACTTGTTAACACTGACTGTGCTCCACTTGACCACATAAGGTAAGTGACTTCAGCTTTGGCCAGGCTTTGGATCACCTAAAATCCCAAGAGCACCAATGACAAGCCACACAGGGATCTCTAAACATCAGTTTAGTGAGCAGAAAACCACTTTAAGTCTGAATGGAGACTAACCTAGGCAAGAAAGCTTTACATGCACACAATGAGGGAGAAACAGACCTCAGGTACATAGGGTCAAATAACAGCTGAGAGAGGGTTAGGAGTATTAAACACAAGGTTACAATGGAGTGAAGATAAATAAAAGTATCTGATAAGCTAAAGCAGCAGCCTTTCTGTACATGTATGTATCACAGACCCTAATCTTCATTGCTTTGCAATTTCTTTTCACTTGTGATAAGGTGGGTGTAACGTACTGAGTTGGCAATAATTTACAGCCCCCTTGAAAGGCCCTAAGAGATGAGTGTAAATGATTGCCAGGAACCAGGGTGTGGTAAGAGATGCATAGACCAGTTTCCAACATTAGAAATAGCTCTTTTTTCCTTTCTATTTAATAACTTCCCAAAGGGACACACCAAACTCTTTTCTAGTCCTGGGAAAACACATTTTTGAGTTATGATATTATTGTGTATTAAAAAGCTATTTTGCATCATTTATTATTTATTCACTGAGGCCTTGAGAGCACTTCACTTTCATCTATGTATGCAGAAAAGATACAACCCAGTCCCAAGAAATTTATTAGCTAAGACATTTGCTATAATTAAAATTGTGTGAGATTTACTTAACAGATTTCTAAATTGATTTAAATTGTGCAAACCTTTCTGCAGACAATGTAAACTTAGCCTAGTTGTTACTTACAGAAATTTAGTATCCATGATTACTGACTGGAATCAAGTAAATTGAAGTGAGACTCTCAAGTTGAAGATGTTTATTACGTGGATTGTGTATCTGGGGTGCATAAGTGAATTGCAAAAAAACTTTTTCAAAGGCATGGTTTTTCTAAAAAATCAGTTCTAAAAGATCATTTATGTCTGGAAAACTTCTTGTATAACACTAACCAGCTTTTATCCTATCAGTGTGCTGCCTGACTTTATACTTAGCTGCAGCTGCCTACATTTTTACAAGGTGTTAATAAATCTACCCTTACTATTTTTAAGTAATTAGTCAGAGAAATTCTTTCTCATTCATGGCACAAAGATGGAATCTGTCTGGGAAGTACTTGGCTGCTATACAGATAGGCACTGTAGAAAACCCCTCGATAAAGATAGCTGATTGTGTTGTAACCAAAGATAGTTTCTGCCTCTGCTAAGGACACACACTGAATGGAAAAACTGACAGCAAAGAGGTGCTTAGCACCTGTGCTTGGTGCTAATCAGAACAAAGTCAAAAGTAGCTTGCAGCCTGACAACCTCCCTTCCTCCTTTCCTTATATACAAATTTAGGTATAGCTGAATTTCTGTAGGCAAGGGGGATGGGCTAGACAGCTCCCACAAAAATCCCTTCAAGCCTTGATTTCTATTGTTACACTGAGAAGCTGAACTTTCTTAAGAGAAAAGAAATGGGAGCAGAGACAGAGAGAGAAATAGGATGGGGGAGTTGCCAAAAAAGAAAGAAGAGCACCAAGCATGGCTGACTGCACAAGCAAGATGAGGGTGTAACTTAGTAAGATGACAGCCTCTGCTGCAGTGGGGACAAACTCTGGCCATATAGCTGGAAATTATGTCTATCTCCTTGAAAAGGGTAAATGATATCTACAAATCTTCTTCAAGAGTCACTGCTGCTTGTTTCTCTGGCCGAGAGAAGTCCATCACTGGTTGGTGAGCTTTCCCTTGTGGTCTGAATGTCTTAGTAGGTCTTCTGCATGCGTTTCTTGTTGAGGAATAGGAGTCAAAGGCCTCTACACCACATCAAATTTAAACTGGCAGGATCTGGCAGTGAAAGGGTGAGAAACACGTTAGAACACAGACCTGGGAGCCAGCATATCTGCCCTTAGTCTAACCTTAGCCTGCCTATTGAGATAGAGGTTTGTAGTCCTAAGTCAGAGACTGTAAGAGTAGTTTAATATGCTCCTCTTTCCATTAGAAATAGATGAAAATTATGCCTTTTTTCCAATAGATGAAAATTATACCTTTAGAAAACCATCCTTATTAAATGCAGTGTTTGCAAGTTAGAATTCAAAATGCAAAAGGGGATGAAAAATGTATAATATGGAGATGCAGGGTTCAGAAAGTCCATACAGAGACATGGTCTTTGCTTGACGTCTCTCAGTGTCTCTGCCAATGCTCCTTTTCACCTGTGACACCAGAAGGCCACTGCATTAAGCCCAGACACTGCTGATGGAACAGAAGCTCCCCACCACTCAGACCAGGGCTCCCTGCTCAGAGCTACAGCCACTGGGCTGCACTTCTTGAAGAGCCACTTCTTGCTCTTCTGAGGCACCTGTGAACCTTCCACTCCTAGCAATGGATCAAAATGCAACTTATGCCCAGTCTTGCTGCAAATGCTTTTCAGGCATGCTTGGCAGGATGCTCCCCTGAGCCCGAGTACAGCTGGTTCAAACTCCTCAGGATGCATGACTGCCTGTGGGCCACAGCCGTTTGATCTCACATGAGTTTATGTGAGAGAAGGGCACTATCTGATGGAACAGCTCAATAGCCAGCCACAGCCAGGACTGTGTGAACCATGAAGTGACACAATCCTGCATGTGTTTGTTGCACATTTTATCTGTTTATCTCAAAAAGATTTCTACATCCTGCTTACATCAATGGAATCAGATACAACTTGGACTCTCAGTTTTCTGAGGGGGCAGTGAAGACTCCAGGGCATTGGTGGATGGAAGCTCAGTTGACACAGGTGGGTGTAAGAAATGGCTCCCTTGGCATCAATGGCTTCCCACTGAATGAGGAATATTGCATCTGAACTGAGTATCCAACAGACATGCAGCAACAACCAAACAAAAGAACAACTCCCTTGGGCTCACTTTATCTGCCTCTTTGCATTTCCATACTCAAGGCCTGAACTTGCTTCCATTAGGAAAGATGGAAACACTCCAAATGTTTTTTGTGAGAGCAAATGCCTGCCTCTATACACTCCAGCCTCCTAGTGTGTCTATATTGCAGACTGTATCCATACTACGTGTGTGTATGTATTTCCTATCCAGTTTTAGGGTTTGTAAACCTCTGGAGCTTACAGCTTTGTCAGCACTGAAAATGATGAGTTTTGTTCCAACTGGTATGTTCCCAGGGAAAGTTTTTAGTTTAAAGAAATGTCACTTCCCAATTAAAAAAAACTGTTCTGCTGAAAAACTCTTTACTGGTTTTGTCTTCTGAGCTATTTTATAGGCTTGTCTTGCCTTCAGGTGCCCTGCACACTCAGGAAATACTGAGTCAAAACATCTGATACTAGAGTGATTATAATCTTCTCCAGTCTATCTTCTGCAAGTGTTAAAATACACCATTGTAGGTACCTGTTCCAGCTGGATGGGGATGACACTGGTCATTTGTTCTTACCTTGCACAGGCAGTAGTAGTAGAGACTTCCAGTTCCTTCTCTGGCTGCTTTTTGAGGCAGAACCTAGCAACATCTAGAAAGTCTTCTGCACACAGCACTTCAGCTCTGTCAGTGTCCTCAATATAAAAAGCAAACACCTATAAGTATCCTTCGAAGTTCAAGAGGAAATTCAATCTGCTTCTCCTAGATTTGCATATATTGATTTTGGCTTTTTCTGCTCCTGCAATGCACTTCTCCATGCATTTCCTAGTCTCTGGATACTAACAGATAACATTATGTTCCCCATTTCTTCCTTAATTCTTGTTAGCATTGTGTCTATGGCAGAGGACAAGCAAAAGAGTTGCTTTGAGATAAAAATATGTTTGCAAACCAAACTTTATATTTGTATGTGAAAACAGTCAAAGCCTTTATTTTCTTTTTTGAGATAGACATGTCTGCAGGAAGAGTGTCTTTCATGACCATTTAAACTATGAAACAACAGACATATTTTAATGCAGCTTATCTAATAAAAATGTAGACCACATGTTAAGGTGTGTCTATAGTCTTAAAATATCTGTGTGTTTTGTGTGCATAGCACCAATTGACTTCTGAAATGATCCTGGAATCTTACAAATGCAAGAAAAATATCCTCCAAATAAATTGCCCTGCCCATAAGTGAAAAAAAAAAATCTTGAAAGAAGTTTTTTAGCTACAATTTCCATTTCTGTCACTGTTTTGCAAGCTGTTAATCTGCATCTGTAAATCCAGCAGTGAATGGGCCTGCCTGCACAACATCAGAGAGGGAGGATCAGGAATTTAGGGAGAAAGCAATGTGTACTAAGTAAGCACTTGTAAATCTCACCTAGTAGAAAAAGAGTTTGGAGACATATGTATGTAAAGACTGAGTAAAGCACATGTTAGAATACATGTTAGAAGACCACAAATCTGGGAACAAACAAAAAAATAAAAGAACAGCGACGACCATCACCAAGTATAAAATCAGACAGGAAGAATAGAGAGCAGATTTGCAGTTCTTTTTCTCAAGTGGATACAAATCAACACTGATGATTGTAAGGTTTTGACATGTCTTATAATGGAAGCTGATACAGACCAGATCTGGGATATTTTTAGCAGGAAATAATATACCAGAAGTTGCAGGTGCTCTATTACTTCCCAGAATTTGGCCAAAAATTACAACATCATTTTGCATCAATTTCAGAGGAGGGCCATGCTGGTAGAAATACAAAGGAAGCATCATATACGCAGATGTATGAGGCACCTTCTTCCCCAAGACTGGAGAACACTCTGGAAATGTCATGGCTTTAGCTCCTGGAGAAACCCAATGAGACTCATATCAGAGCTTTTTGTAGCAGATGCAGGCAGGGAGGAGGCTTATGAACTAGTATCACTTCAGTCTTCCATGCCCTCTTGTCCTTAGCAATATTTCTTGATGCCAAGGCAGAAGGAGGAGGTGGTGGTGGTGAAGGGGCAGGAGGGGGTTCTTTTTCAGGGGAGCAAAGGAGACAGCAAGCTCTTAATGCAGTTAACGATTGCAGGAAGTGGTTTGTCAGTTTGGAGGTAGTCCCTGCTCAAAGCCAGTGCCCTTCTCAGAAATTAACTTGCAGTTCTCTAAAGATAGATTGCGCAAAACACCAGGGGGCCCTCGGGAACCTGCAGCCACAATTCCCCAGGCAGGGAGCTCTAGCAGAGGAGTGCCATGCCCCCCTTTGTGCAGCTGCTCTGTGGACTAAACCAACGCTCCATGGAGTGGGTCTCTTATGCAAGTTCTCAGGTTTCATATCCGCAGTGACCAAATTTTGTTAAAAATATGACAGCTGCTCCTGTCATTTTCTTTCCATGTAATTTTAACTGTAACTTTGAACTGCACAGACATTGTCTGCCTTTCAGAGATGAGAAAGGGAGGTTGGCATAAAGCAAAGGACTTACCAGGAAATTGCCAGGTTAGGCATTGAAAGATCAAGCCCCCTTGGCGCGTGTCATAAATCACATGGAAGCGTTTGCAAACTACACCAAAGTAATTGATAAAATAGGTAATGTTCAGATCAATCTATTCAAGCAATGAGGCAAAGAAGGATTTGATTGGGTATAATTGTAATAAAATAAGAAAATGTTTGATGGCATTTCAAGAAATATCTCTCCATTTGCCTTGAGCAATAGCAAGGATCTCAGTGTACCTGTAGAGTATCAGAATGTCTCAGCCACAATCCCAGGAACTGTACAACAAATCATTTCACCAAAGCCTTTTAACATGCCCTGTGAAAAGCATTTTATCCACCCTTAAGGAATCACTTCAGCTAATCCATCTGAATAACAACATTTTGCACTGGTGTGAATCTAGATATCTGCATTGATATTGACAGATTTTCAACCTTGCAACTGGATAACAGAATCTTTGCATTATTTTCAACCCAATGGTTCCCCAGTTAATTTATACTTCTACAAAAGAGGTGTAACCAAAACTGCAGAAACTGACACAAAGGAGAAATGACTGCTCCATATAAATTAGTCGTCCACCCTTAGCAGAAGTAACTACTTCCTGAGTAGTCCATCTTGCTCCACAACTGCAGGTCAGACATGGCCACACAACATGCAACACAACAGTGTTATTGGGAGCATTATGGTCCTGTTTCCATCCCTATTCCCACCTTAACAAGTATATATCTGATCTAATACTCAACAGCAAGAGGTTGGCTGTCCCATCCCCGATGGTGATGGTTGTATCTCAAGAGAGGAAAGTGTCAGTCCATAACAATCCTGTTCACTGTGTCTCTACATAGTGACTTCAGCAATGACAGCTCGTTCATGATTACCCTATTGTAGGCCAAATACTTCAGGTAAATCTAAACAGCTTTCTGCATGGCAGTAGCCTTTCCTCACACAGCTCAGAGCTTGTTTGGAGCAGTGGCTCCCATGGCAGTAGCTGCATGAGCTCTTCACTTATCCTCACACCTGCAAAGGCTGGTAGAGCCACAGAGATAGGAACCTACCTGATCCATACTGCAAAGAAATAGAGAATGTGCAAATAAAGGTATCAACAAATAGACAACAGCAATTCAATTCTCTTTGAAATGGATATGCCAGAGCAAATCACAATCACTATGTCAGGGTTCAGCTGGTTTATCAAAATAGCTCTTCTCCATGGGAAATATCACCATGCCATCTCCTGGCCTATGGCTCTTCTACAGCTCATCTGCAAACCTTTCTCTTTTCATATCTGTCTTTGTGAAACATTTACCCTTAATTTAAAGTGTCCTCCTCATTTGAAGATTCTTTCCTCTGCCTCTTTGCTTGTTTCCTTGTCAATGAGTTACACAGGCAAAGAAAGCTTTAAGGATCTACAGAAGACACCTGCCTTGGTGAAGAATCACAAAGAGATGCATAAGAACCCAGTAGCTTCCCAGCAACAGGTGCATCCCATGTCTCTCCCACTGCATCTCCCAGCACAAGACCTTGTTCCAACCTTGGGAAAGAAGGTGGTTTGAAATGGTGCTGGCATACACAGGACCACAAGCACCCAGGTAGGTTTCAGTAGCATCACATCACAGTATCACTATGATCCCTTCCCCAAATGTTGCTCAATGACTCTATGTGTATGAGTAAGTGCTCTGCAGACTCCAGCACAGTGAATAACACAGCTGGCAGATGTGGCTTTGAATCATTGGCTTGTTTGCTACCAAACCCTCCCCATGTACCTCCTGCAACCTTTTAATAGAAAACATTAGCTTTCTGGAGAACTCATAAGATGGTCATGTATAGACTCACAGGGGACAGGAGTCTGCTCTGCTCCTTGGTGGATGAAACAGACTCACAAATGAGTGGGCTCTCCCTTTCCAGCTTCCATTTTCCCAGTTATGGCCTGTACTTGTGTTCCTTGCTTACGGTAAATTCCCACACTGGGCCCTTCTTGTGTAATCTAGACAGATTTGCTTCCCTTTCTTTTCCCTCCCTCCTCTCTGCCCCCCCGCATCCTCTGTACAACAGAGCTGGCCACACAGCAACAGAGGAAATGAACAACATCTGGTGAGATTGATTCCTCCTTCTTGTAAGCAGTGCAAGCTAAGAGCTGTGTCAGGCATTTCACCCAGCTCTGGAATAGGAAAGGAATCAATCATGCATTCCCCTTTACCACACCTCCTCATTCTGGCATTTGCATTGGTCCTGCAAGATAATTGCCTGGTTCACTTTCCTGAAAACATGCTAGAATCCCATCCTTTGTAAAGACGAAATGCCTCGATGCAAATATAATGATACAGGAGAGGGTTTTTTAAAAAAATAAAATAGCAGAGCACTTTATCTCATGTCTAACGTGAAGAAAAGGAGCTCATTGGATTTAATAAAACTATGCATAAGTTTACATGTGGGTTGAAAAAACAGGTTGGGTTTTTTCTATGCATTTAGATGCCTAATCACTATTGTATCCTTATGCCTGTTGGTAGTACCTAGGCACTTAGAAAAGTCAGTTTTAGGCACAGGCATGAGCTGCACCGTTATGCCCAAAGATGCCATAATGGTGGCAACTTATCTTGTTGGACTGAAACTGCTGGATTGCAGACTGCTCTGGAAATCAGAGCACGGGGACAGATGAGATCCAAGGCAGTAGCAGCCAAAGGATAAGCAGTAGATGTAGCAAAAGAAGGGCAATTTTCTTGTAAGTTATGGGTCTCGAGCCAGCATTGGAGCTAAGGATTAATCCCTTTTTTTGACTGTTTCTGCTGACACTGCCAAGGAGCTGCCAGCTATCTTCAATTGCCTGGACTGTTTCCGTGAAGCAGATGTCTGACCACTAAGAACTCAGCGAAGATTCACCAACAAGCCTTCAGTAATAATTATTGTCCCACAAGCTCAGCTGTGACCACATAAAGTGCAGCACAGATCAGGAAGGAGGATTCAAAGGTAGTTTTTAAGAATCTGGGACATTGGGCAACTTGCCCTGTCTGTCTTATAGCTGCTTGTGCTGATGCTCTTGCAGACAAGCCAGCTGCAAAGAGCCACAAACAGGGACCATCTTAATTTATCTCTTGGGGTGCTGTTCACAGGCATGCTGCTAGTTTTGACTCAGTTTCATTGAGATTCTGGCAAAAAGTAAGGCCACAGCAGTCTAGGAAAAGAAGCTTGTTTATCATCAATCTGGACATGTGTTTGCTCTATAATCATAGCCAAAACTTGGATCCCTCTGGTAGTTTGACCGTGCAGGCTGTATGCTGGATTTTTTCTGCAGAGATTTAATCAGCATGTGTTCTTGCTATCCAATTGCTTTCCTAGGAGCAATACAGAGTAATGATATCCTCCAGGTCTCCAGAGATGCTTCCTGAGGGCTCAATAGGATTAGTCATGACCATGAGCAATTGAAAAGCAAAGCATGATGGCGAGAAGGAGAGCCATGTGTGACATTGCATGTGACACACCATCTTCCACAGTTTTGCTAACACTGGAAATGGCTAACTTAAGAAAACAAGACAGTAAAAAGTATACTTTCCATTTTTTTGTTAACTTCAGGCACTGTCACAGGTGTCTTATGCCCACAGTGAATTTTCTATTGCCTCTGCACTAACCTTCATCCTGAAAATCTGAGCAGTACCGAGCACTAAATCCCTAAGAAGTAAAATGAAAGACATATTGTATCTTCCTTTTTGCCACCTATATGAACATGAAACCAAGTCCTCTTCTCAAACCTGTGAGATTCACTATTTTAAAGCGGAATGGAGAATTGGGAAGCAGAGAGAGAAAGCAACCTAAGAGAAAGTGGGAAGCAGCCAATAAAAGACATATGTAATCAAGGGAAGTCAGCTATAGTGCTAGTAGTTTGCTTGGGGTTGAAGATTTTCCAATAAGCAATGAAATGGAACAGATTTATGATTTCACCATAAAGTTGCATGATACCATTTAATGAATTAAACATTCGCACATGGGTTCAGAAAAAATATTACTGACTGGGAGAGCATAAAAGCATTGGGACATTCTTCACATTTATTACTCATGAAAAGCTAAAGAAAGAAGGCAATCACAATAGCAATGAAACATATTTTTCCACACACATAGCATCTGATCAAATATTCACAGATGGAATTTATGGTAGTTTATGGTAGTTTTTTTAAGCTGTTGTTGTAAGTTAGGTTCTGCTAAAATCCAAATATACATATCTATGTTAGGTATTTATAGGAGTCCTATTACCATAATAATTGAGTACTTTCACCTCTCTTAATGCATTTATCCTCATACCATCCTTGGAAAGGAGGATGTGCTACCTTTCCCAATGCTGAGATAGGAACTAAGGCACAAGAGAGGCTGTGGAAAATAAGGTGCCTTAGCTGCCTTGAGTTTGGAAACGGTGATGTCTAGAAATTAGGCATTTGACTGGAGTGCTTAAATAAGCCAGAGCTAGACACCTTCCTATCCAGTCAATAGGAAAAGCTACATGTGCTCTTGGACAGAGAAAAGAGAACTATTTAAAGTAATCTCAAAGACCTTTCATGTCCTAAATTCTGCCTAACCAGCCTCTATGCATTCTGCCTTGAAAAACTTGCTGCGGGTGAATGGGGAAGGCTGTGATAAACTTGTTCCCAGGAGCAGCAACAGCCCCATGCTATGAGATCATGATTATGCTCTGTTGCCTTCAGAGCCACATGATCACACTGGTGCCTTCATCCCACCAGCACTCAGCTCTGCAGGGAACAACTCACCTGAGTGAACAAACATAGATATATACCTAAGTGTTTTCCACTCTGGTGCCCAACCTGAACAGGTCCCTGATGAAATACATTTATAGAAGTTGCAAGATTGATATTTCTGAGGTTACTGAGCAAAGGAGAGTAAATAACTCTGGTTTTACAGCTTCCAAACCTTTGCTTTTTGTTCAGACTTATGTCACTGATATGAAAGCATCTCATTTAAGCATGTGTGATATGACAGTAAGGCAGAGCAGTCTTGTTTGTGGGTTGGTCTTTAGAAGCATAATTCACAAATAAATGAGGTTGAATATATGCCTGAGACCCAGGAAGGGTCGTTTAGTTGGGTTCACACAAAGATGGGTTTTCATGCAGATTCAACATGCTGGCTCATTGCCAAAGGCATTGTGCCTACAGATTTTTCTCAGAAAAAACAGAAACTCATAATTTCACTGGGAAATAAAGCCCAAAGCATCCAAAAGCAGTAACTGGCTCATAGTAACATGGAAATAGGCCAGAACTACATCTGCTTCAGACATGGCAGAAAATAATTCAAAGCTTAGCATCAGCGTTGTGGTCACTTTGGAAAATGGGGTAAATGTGACAACACTACTGTGTTGAAAATATTCAGCCTTTTCCTGCTTTTCTCCCATCTCCACCTCTAAAGATGAGCTCAGAACTGCTCAGCCTCCAACATTTAAGAAGGATATATGTTACCTAAATCCACTTTGACAGCCAGAGTTTAAAGTATATCTCTATAAAAAAATACACTCCATCTAGTTCCTAGTTCCCAAATGGAAGTCATATAGCAAAATCCTCAAAACACAAAGGCATCTGGCTTGAGCACTGTATTCCTTCCTCCCAAAACACATAAAGGGTTCTTGTTTGATCACTGATGGGCATGTAATGCAGAGAGATACACAGTTGCACACCAGAAGGAGGCACATCAGTATTTTAAGGTGTTACATGCCATTAGCCATCACTGAACTCATCAATAGTTGACACTGGCCACCTGGTACTCCTCCCTACAAATTGTGACTTCTGCAGGACACTGCTTCAGAGACTACATGGCCTTTCCCAGCACCACCAGCCTAGCAAAAGCCTGAACCTAATTAGGGCTGTTCATTCATGGCAACTGGCAGGTTAAACATGGACAGTTAGAGCAGGTACCTCCCTTGCCTGCCCATTCTACCTGTGTTCTAGAGACTGCTGCACTGCAGTAGACACAGTCAAACTGTATGTGATGCAGTTCCCAAACCATCATCTACAACCTGAGTGATTTTAACAGAGCAGATGCAAATGGCTCTATTCCAAAACTTACTTCACATGCAATCCAGCTTCCCTGCAAAGGAAAGGAGCAACCTCTGGGAGAGGGGAGGAAGGAAATACTGGGGAAGGCAATTGTCTCTGTCATCTTAATTTCATCTTCCTGTACTTGTGAATCAACATCCTTAGAAAAAAAATCCATTTGGGACTTTGATCCATCCTACTAAAAACATCCCATGTGTTATTTTTTCAGCAGCATGTCTCAGTGTGTTACTGGTGTCATCTTAATTGTTATTTTAATTTTAAAAACATTTCACTTGAAATGAGTAAAGAAGAAAAACCTCAGGCTCTTCTTTCTTTTTTTTTTTTGGTTCATTGTTTCTAGACTGAAGTTGCAATATATAAAAATCACTTCAGCTGGTTTTTGTCATTACTAGAAATAAAATAATGACTTAATGACTTACTATCTCATGACATTCATATAACAAAAGCAGCACTACATAGGACATACTATATGGATTAAAATTGAACTAGATTTCTAAGAGTGACTGTATGATGTGGTTACTTGAAATAGCTGGGGAATAGACTCAATGACCCAGGAGGTCTCTTTCAGAGTTACACTCCTAAAAAGCAATTGTTAATGGGGAATCATCATCAAAGAGGGGTATTTTCTTTGGGTCCTACAGAGATCCTCTTTTGTCCATGTTATTCAACATCCTTAGCCAGGATAGTGAAACTTTCAGAGGACACAAACATTTGAAGAAGAGCAAACAATAATGGGAATGGGTCAGTTGTGCTCACAGCTTGGTAAGCTATGTTATTTTGGAGATCACTCTGCAATGAAACGCACTATTCTTACATCTAGAACAAAGTCACTCTTAGAGCATACTCAGAAGTAGGCACTCCCCAAAACCCTCTATACTAACCTGTAAAACAGAAGATAAAACGCTTGGTTATAAGAAGAGCATGTTGTGCCAAAGTGAAATGTTATTACCTCTGCATACCATGCTGGTGAATGCATTACTCCAATAACATGTACAGTGCAAGGAGGTAGCTGAAACACTGGAAAAGGATCAGAAAAAAGCTACAGCAATGATATTATGTCTGGAAATTTTGCCTTAAAACAAAAGTCTTAAGAAGCTCAGCCTCTTTAACTTCTCTAAGAAAAGTGAGAGGCAATGAAATTACAGTCTGTATTTGGGGAATGGAAAATATTTCTGAGTTGCTCAGTTTAGCAGACAAAAGGCACGCGGTATCTGACCAGCTAGAATTGGAAATTAGATTCAGGTGAGATAAAATACACATTTTTAATAAAGAGTTCAGATAATCACTGAAACAACTTACCAAAGGAAGTGGTAGATTTGTAAATCTCATGAAGTCTGACAGGCCAGGTTACCTTCCATAATGACACGACCTGTCTGAAGGAAGCATTCACCTTGATATGGGGATGACCAGGGCCATTGCTGAGAAGAAAGCAGAACAGGAGACCAAAGCCCCTTGAGTGATTTTAGTAACTGTGAAGAAAGCTCATCTGCCCACTTTCACAGCCTGCCACATACAGCATCTTGGTCACAATATAGAGGCTCTCAGGAATCTCTCCATCCAAAAAAAGCACAGTCATTTTGACTTCAGTGAGCCACCTATTAGGCCTTGATTCTTCTAAACGTTTCCATTCTCTGAGTTCACTTTTCATATCTTCTTCTAATCCAACAATTCCTCCTTGCTCTCCCATAAAGTTGTCATTTCCTTCAGATGCTCAGACTGATGAAAGAGCCATACTCAAATAAAAACTAAATGAGGTGAAAATATATCCCATAAAACCCCCATTAAGGAGTTTACAGAGAGATTTCCTACTCTTCTGGCTCAGATAGCCATACTTTATCCATTCTAGGAAACAGAAACCCCTTAATCCCATGAGAATGCAGGCAGAATCAAAGAGCAAGAGGAGGCATTAGGTTGCAGGAAGAGGAGGGGGGGGGAAAGAATTTTATCGTCAGCCCTTCAACACAATGTGAATGAATGGGCTATCACCACAGCTACTGCATGGAGCACAGGCATCAAGCACAGCAGATATGAGAGAAAAATATGATAAACTGGAAATTTACACAAAGTCCATGGTCAGATAGCACTGGGTTAACAAAGTGTAACAGGCTGCTGAGTGCTTAATGAGCCAGATGTCGTTAGGAAAAATGCCTATTAGAGGGAAAGAAGGGAGAGAGAAGAAAGGCATGAAATGCTTCTGTTCAGTCATGATTAATTTAGGAATTGAAAGAAACACTAAATTTGGTGCTTTCTCATCCCTTACACAAGAAACAGATTCTTCTTCAGAGAAATATAAATTCTATCCACAACCTTGCATTGTTTTCCTTGCATTGTCTGTTTATTTGTTTGGGTTTTTGTTCTCTCTGTGTGTGTGAGTGAGTGCTTTTCCCTCACTATTACAAGTTGGTTAGTAATCAAACAAATCCAGCAACAACTCAATATAACATTCCAGATTATGGGAAACATGTTTTTCAGGAGGTACCTGGTATAAATGCAGCATTTTTTTTGCAGTCTGCTCAAGCAGTTACAGGGTTTAGTGAGTAATTTAATTGCCATTTTTAACCAAGGTATCTTATGTGGTTTGGGTTTTTATTGTTTCACATTAATTCATGTGAAGTAAATAAAATTCTCTCACTTACATCTTTCTGTTCTTCTCAAGTTAGTAAGAGAAAGAGAGGTCAAACCTGTATCTGTATTTTAGTGAATCAACACTGCACTGGATGATAGATGCAGCTTTTCCTGAACATTTTCATACATTTCTGGAGCAAACCGTCCCTGAGCCTCTTGTATCTTCCATTCAAGTGAAGTCAGGTACTGTACATTTCTGCATCATTCAAGATTTGGGCTTCTATCATCTCAATTACTTTTTCAGAAAAAGGAGTCCTCATTATTTTTGCAATTTTTCTTGTCTTCATTGTTGTCAAATTGCTTCTAAGAGATGAACACATGGAATTCATTTAGCATACAACAAAACCCGTATTCAATTAGATATTGACTGTCTTGAGGGATAACAGTAATAAAATGTGGCCGAAGGGAAAAACAGCTCATGGATTATGGTATAGTGACCCAATCATTGTGGGCAGAGGGGAATGTTGCATAATCAAAACAACAAGGCAAGCGTGGGGAACAGCATTGTCTTCTCCACACCCTCCCATCACAGCACTGTTCCTTGAACCAGCCCCACCACTTGTGAGAAAGCCTCATTGAGAATCAAACCCCAAATTGCCTTCAGCCATGTGGGCTGCAGATCCACCTGAACTAGTCTGGCTAGTACTCAGCCATGAGTACAATAGGTTTTCTCACTCTATCCTCCACAATCCATCATGCCAGTCAGAGACCAGCAAAGTGAACTGTCATCTGCTTTGTTCACTAAGAAACCATGCACTTTGTCCATCATACAGATTAACCCTGAGCAGATCACCATACCATAACTTCTAGGACAGCTTTTATGCCATCTATCTTTGCCCATTTATCTAATCTATTTTTCTGGGCTCTATCTAGTCAAAGGAGGAGGATTCATCTTAGAGTAAATAATCCAACCCAGTAAAAGGTGTCTCGGGGAGATGCTTGTGTTGCTCCTTTGGTGGCATATGGGGACTGAATGTGCAGATGGCTATGTTAGATGGACTGAATTATATTCTTACTTTCTGACTTCAGAGGACCGTTTTCAGTGGATGTGTCCTCTGTGAGACCACTAAGATCTGTATCCCTCACTGGTTATTGAAGGGGTCTAAAGGGGTCTACTAGGATCCTAAATGAGACACTTTACTTGAATGACTGAAATGAGATGAGCTCAGTCTCTGCTTTCCTGGTGTTCTCTGCAGTTATTTCCTTGCACCACCTGGATCTATCCGTAGTACAAGTTCTGCAAAAGAAACTCTGATCAGAATCCCAGCCCTTTGCCTGCTGGTACAGATACATTCTCCCACCAGAAGTGAAATAGCACAGGTAAGCATCAGGAATATCACTAAAACTCACATTTCTTCAAGCTTTAAGTGTATTTTCCTCTTTATTCTCTTCCTCCAACTGACATTTAATCCTTTCCTCTCCTCTGACACTTTCTAACTCTATGCACTGTGAAGTTCCCATGCTACACTCCTTCCCACTTGCTCCTTTACCATGCCTATAGGAGTTTATAGTAATGACTGCAGCCCTGTTATACTGTGGCCTGAACCACAAGGCAGTCATAAGTCACATTCTATATAAAATACTCCCATTTCCTAGAATCCAGTCCCTCTTTTGGTATTTCTTTGCAGAGAATCTTCTTTGGGAAGATATAAATAAATTTCCTTTTCTCCTTCCTGGCTTAATATCATGGTTGATAAAACCTATCCATTTCCTCTCTTCCCTTTCATAATATGCCAGATCTGGATCAAAGTGAGCAGCACCAAGAGGAAAGCTCTTCTTTGAAAACAGCTGAGAATACCTCATATAGTATATCTGCCATCCCAAGGGTATTTTAGGTACTGTTTTTGTCTCATTTTGGGATAAAAGCACAGTCTAATTACAAGCAATGATGAGTTCCACCCAAACACATCTCTGTTTACATGTTTATGTGACCAGACCTGGTCTTTGAGGGTCTTGCATATGTCTACCAGTGCTGCAAACTTCACCTCCAATATAAAGGGCTTTACTGAACTGTCATCTACTGGACAAGAATTTGACATTCCCATATAGTTAACACAGCTTTTACAGGATAGGAATATACTTTTCACTGTCATCCCTTTTCAGCTGCCCAATCCACCATGCAACCTACATGGATACAAGTCATAAAGCTATTTAAGCTATTACACTGAAGGAGGTGAGTGAAATCCCTTTTCCTGCTACAGATTCACCAGTGGAGTCCAGAAAGCTTTCCCATCCTGTTTCCCAGCAGGAAGCTACAGTCTCTCCATCATCCCACTCCACAAACCTGGGACATTGCCAAGGATATCTGCAGCCAAAGGAGGATAACACAGTTTCCTACCACAAGAAACAGAGCTGCCAGTGCAGATGTTTAATGTGTAGCTCTTCTATGCAGATCTGTGCTAACTAGGGATGCACAACCCATTTTCCAGCAAAGAACCAATGTGAACTTTTATCCACAATTCAAACTACGTACTAGTCTGAAAAACATGGGAAAATGTGGACAAAAGCAGAGACTTTGGCATTGGACACAGTTTTGTGTTACTCAGTGCTAATGTTACTTACTACTTATATTATAGTGTACAAGCTATTTCAAGGACTGCCTTAAAACTAATGCTAAGATACTAAGCAAGAGTGACACGGGGGATATAACTCAACCATGCACCAGAGCAGCCTCATTCCACAGCCAAAGATACAACACCAATGGTCTGCTCATATGGGCAAGCTACCAGCACACCTTCTTCAGCAATGCTAAGGCACAAATTCCTGTGATGTGCTCCAAAATTCAGCCTCTTCCACTTTAAATGCAATCACAGAGGTGGGCATTGTTCATACCAGTTGCAGTACATCTTCCTGTACTTCAATTTAAACTCACTCACTTTGATGCATGACTGCTTCTTTTGGTCATACACTATGTCTATGTGTTCATGCCACACTTGTAACTTGTAACACTTGCTAAGCTGTTGTGACATTCATCTGTTTGATGAGTTCAAACAAACTTTGTTTATTTTTTCATCAAACTCTCAGTGTAGGACTCCAAACATCTGGTCACAGAAATACAACTACTCACAAAGAACACATCAAGAAGTCAGGAAGAGCCTAGACTGATTTCTAGTTTAGCAAAACACTTTGAAATAGATTTTTTTTTCTTTTCAGCTGCCCAAATCACGTGCTGTCATCCTTTCTACATATCCACATTTGTATGCCATGAGACAAACCAATCTCTCTGAGTCTATTAGCTAACACATTAGATTATATATAGATATAGCCAAGACCAAAAGTTGTTGCCTTCTGCTCAGAGTTTGGACCTTTAAAACATGGAATAAATGTGCTAAAACATCCCAGCTAGATCCAATGAAGTGTTTTTTTTTATCAGAGCCTTACACCCATCAAAGTGAATTTTCTGAAGCATATTAAAACCTAGCTATTAAGATCAGTTGTCTCCAAAACAAATTTTTCGGAAATCCTTGCATTTTTGCCTTGTACAATCACTCTTTCTTGCAAAGTACAAAGGATGATTCAAATTAATTCAATTCAAATGAATTCACAGTAATTCAAATTTGGTGCCTGCTGATGCCAAGGAACTAACATGTCTTCAGGTATCTTTTCATCCTTTTGTTAATTTTGCATCACGCATCAAGTTTTAGAATCTGATCCTTCATTATCACACCCTGCTCACCACCACCTATACGCATAGAGAGTAGGTGCAAAATTGTTCTGAAGCATAGAAATTGTCCTTCTGCCACAATACCCCATCCTCTTCCCACCAGCATGGGATGCAAAGCATCATAAAATAATTAACACACTTGCCTCTCTTTGGGTTGGCTGATAAAATGGAATTAGACAAAAGAATTTTTGGTCCTCACTGATCTTTGAGTGCACTGTGTTCTGACAGGGTGTGAGGTGACATGTCAGATAATGTATCCTATCATACTCCCCAACTATTTGATGCTATTTAATGTAATGCATCTTGGCATGCCATGATGGGATGACACAAAATGAGAAAGAAGCCAAACTGGAAATTCCAATTACCCACTCTTAACCCTGAGGCAGTAGGGGGAAAATATGCCTGCGTCTGGGTGACCCTTGATCTGCTTATTGCCTAAGCTTCATAATTCAGGGAGTTTGTTTCGAGTACTCCTCAGTCCAAGGTCATTAGTAACTATTCAGATGGCCAGAGTGTCTGTGACCCTCCACTTCATTGGAAATCCAGGAGATGCAGCAGAGAAATCAACTGAAAAAAATTTAAATTGCTGTTCCCAGAGTGTCAAGTTGAGCTGATATTTTGTGCCTAATGAGCTGCAAAGCCACAGGGTACAAGGAATGAAGAAAAGACAGGAGAGAGCAGAGATGGGAGAAAAAGATCAGGCTTGCATTAAAAGACTGCATGGACAGACAGAGTCAAGGCTTGTGAGCTGTCTAGCAGAGTGGAAACAAGCTGGATACTGGAATAACACACCCTGTTCTGCTGCAGGTCAGCCCTTGGAGAAAGTTACTCTCCCAGCCTACCCTGAGAAGCTCACTGTCAGCTTCCTCTCCATCTGAAGTCATAACTCTGATCTACCAACCATCCTGCTCAGGTAATTGCTGGCTAAAGTAGTCCACTCAAATGATCCAAGTCAAAGCATAGCCTCCTGTTGGACCCGTCAAGAACTAAGTGAGGGTACAATTTCACACATGGATGTGTTGGCAGAGTGGAGAGAAAGCTGAGCATCCAGCAGAGAGGCAGGGGTGATCCCATATCTCTCAGCTGCACTAGAACAACACACGTACCCAGTATGAATGGAAGTGCTCAAAATACTCCTGGCTAGTGGCACAAATAGGGTGATGTGTAGTCATGGTTTTATGGCAGCTGAGCTCAATAGTTCAGCTCAAGAGCTGACTTCAAGGCTGAAGTCAGAAAGGTTTCAGCAGTTTTCTTCCTCAAAAGCACCTTCCAACTTCATTTCTTCTTGCGTCCCCAACTCATATTTCTAAAAGCAACAATTTCCACCCACATGTCTAGATTCCAAATTCCAAATACATCATACTAGGAATGAGTTCAGATCAAGGATACTGATTCTGCTTGATTCACATCTAGTTTACCTTGTTTCCTCTCATGAAACTATTTGAGGCTGTGCTTTCCCAATACTCCTCTGCCATCCTCAATAGTTAGTCTTTTCTCATCACAGCATTCTTTTTTTTTCCCACATAACTAGTTCCTGAGAAACAGTATCTGTGCAGTCCCACTGTCTGTATCTTCAAGCATGTATCAGTGTGAATATCTATGTATAGTGGCATACACCTTGCCATTATGTGCTTATCACTTTCTCAAACCTATTATGATGGGTTGGCTGAAGACACTTGATTCTTCAAATTTTTTTGTAAGAATAAAGGAAGTCAAACATTTTGGTGTGATGCAAAAAATGGTCATAAAAATCCTGCCCTCAACAAGTACTTTGTTGAAACCTCTAATGTAAAATTTTTATTTTTAATTTAATTATAATAGTCTTTTTTGGGGAAAAAAAAATAACACAAGAAAACCAAACCCCACCATGATTTAAATTAAAATTGCACCTCCATGAGTAATGTCATAAAGAAATGGTACATGCATCCAGAACATCTGTCAGAGAATGCCTTGGTCTGTTCCCATGAAGACTTGCAGCACTCTGGAAACAAACTGTTTAATGGTATGTTTTCTTTAATTACTTCCACGATTGAAGAAATATTATCCTAGCTATAGAAAAAATGTTTTAGTGATATTGTGAGAAAGATGGAGAAATGCTCAAGTGCTTTCAGTTAGAAGTGACAAGGAGCACATCTTGTTATATCATTTAACAGCTGGCGACTGTGAATATGATGTTGTGGATCACAACTACACTGGACTTACATATGGATTAACAAATTCCACCCTGTTCACAGCCAAGCAAACTCTCCCAATGGCTTATGGCAAAGCTGAGGGAAACACAGATGTACCAAAAGATGAGTTTATTTGGTTGGGCTGTACACTGTAGTTATTATCAACTTTATTTGAACTTCTTTTTTAAAGATAAGTTCCCTGAACTTATGTTTAAAGAAAAAAATCCTAAAAGACAAAGCCTAACCAGTCTCCAACTGAGTGGCAGAATTGAACAAATTGAAAAATCACACTTTATAATTAAACCCCCCAGTGCAGGGGGGTTGGACTAGATGACCTCCAGAGGTCCCTTCCAACCCTAACCATTCTATGATTCTATGATTCTATGATAATTACCAGAAGAAACGTGCTAAAGTGATACAATCTAATTCCAAGCAGATGGAATACTGGAGAAATAAAAAATAATTCAGACCTCTGAAACCGTTGCACCAAATCAATGTAGCAGTTGCAGGATTTAAGATAAAATCTGTGTCAAGTCCTGAACAAAAGATTTTGAGCAGGAATCTGGACATGAAACACTCTTAGTTCAAACAGAGATACAGACAGCCCCATGAGCAACACAGCTCAAAGCTGCAGGATTTTTCAGACCTAGTGATGACATGGGGCTTTTTGAAACACAACATATTCAACACTTGTCAATACTAAAGAGAGCCCTACAAAGGAACAAAGTACATTTAGGACTGTGATGGAGGCTAATGGAGAAATGAGCTTCCTAGAGGCAAAAAACCAGGCAGCTTTGTGGTAACCAGCAAGATCCACCTTCACCCAAAGCAAAGCATATAGAGTTGAACTGGTCTTGTTGACTTCCAGCAAGCCACATTTCTTCAGCAAGTAATAAATAACCACATTCAACACTGCCCCATTTCTGACTCCTCATCCTTCAGCTCATCACTGAAAAAATGCCAGCACAGCCCTAGCAATCATCACTGCAGCATGTTTTTCTGTTAAAGTATGTCTGTGTAAATGGTAGAAATGTGGATATATTGATGTATACAAACATGAACAATTCTCTATAAACAGAAAAAATAGGTGAAAAAAATCTTATCTACATCCCAAAGCTTATTTAATATATTTATGAGTATTTCTAGTTCATTTTTCCTTTTGACTCAAGACCTGCCTGTGTTGTGATTCTCCTGTGGTTTAAGTAGAACACCCTCGCATTCAACACTTAAATTTCATGCATTATAGGATATGCAAAATACTGTTAAGCCTCAAAAGGACAGTAACTATAAGAACAAGAACAATCACAGAGATTTCACAGGAGCCTCTCAATTGCCTTAATTTCTCATTTTACTACAGTAACATCCCCTGGAATAAGGTATTACTCAATATTCAATCAAGTATCAAGTGCTGGCCCATAAACTATGCCATCAGCATCATAAGGTTTATATGGGCATAAATTTAAAGTAGCTCTAAATGAAGTCTTGAGCACTGTAGGTATCAGACTTGATAATGCCTGTAAGGAGACCTATTACTTAGAGATGAACCACAGCCTACCATTTGAAGTATTTTTGTATTAGAACTGTAAATAACCAGTCTTTATCTAACTAATTATCACTGCAATAACAATCTAAATTAAAAGCATTAGACATAAAATATTATTATTATTATTATTCAAGGCAATATTTCTATAGTCAACCACACTTAGATAATTAGCAGCACCACCTCTTGTCCTCAGTTTCAACAAGCAAGTGTATACAGGGGCACATGTATAACCCTCTGACCCTGGTTTACAAAATCAATTATTTTCTCAAGCAATAGACTTATGGAAAGCCAGGAAATCCTGGGAAAAATGATGAAGAGCCTTCAATACTTTTATAAGATACTCTAACTATAGCCTCCTAAGAGGATGATCTTCCTTACTCTCTTGTAAGGGATTGGGGGAAAATAGTTTACTTCAGTACTTCTCATACAGACTTATTTGATGACAAATTTTGTTATTGGATTATTGTTTTTACTCTCACTGCAACATTGGGAGCCAGTCTAGGAAATAATGCTATAATATTCCATGAAGAAATGCAAGAAATGAGGAGTCTTCCTCCTTTCAATCCCCCACAAAGCAGATCATTAATTGTATCACAGAGGATTAAGCTCTCAGCTCCTAGGGACCTGTGGTCAGCCTTGGTGAGTACTTTCCCAGCTCAAAACCATCTCTTTCAGCTCACCTGTGACCTTCTCCTGCACAGATATTTTGGCAACATTTTGAGAAGTCAGCAAAAGTGTTCAGCTGCTTGGCTCTGATGTAAAATGCAATGATAGTATGCCAGGAAAAACCTAGGAAAAATAGCTAACCATGGCCCAGTGGAGCATGGCTATAAATCCAAACAGATCAGACGTACTTTCTCTCACTTTCACTAAGGCACCTGCCAAGGAATGATTTCTGAAAGCGAAAGTGACTGGAAGTTTTCCTATACAATGGCCCTTCTGATCCACTCAGACGGGGGGGAAAACAGAGTAGAGGGAGTCTCTGGAGCACACAGAGTTCAGGTGTGAAAGAAGGAAAAAAATCCAATATAAAAAAAAATTCTTTGTTTTAAAACAATCTTTTCAGCATGAGCTAAGTACTAGTGTGGTATTTTATTCTATTTATTATTTGTAAAACAGTAGGACATAGAGCTTTCCAGGAACAAGGTCTTTTGTGTTAAGTTCCTCACATAAGTACGGTAAGAGATACTGCCTGTCAAAAAGCCTTTCTAAATAGACATGACAAATACAGGGAGAAAGAAAGCAGCATAATTTTCTGCATGAGAAACTGAAGAAAAACTAAGAAACATGCCTAAAGACATTGCAGAAATCACTAGCAAGGCATTGACGTGACCCTAGCTCCTCTGTCACAGCCACTAGTAGATGACTACTGATACAGTAATCACCTGACCTAGCACATTAACCACAAATTAACCCTCCCTGATTACAATTCACTTATCACACCTCTACTGCCTGTAAAAATGGAAGGTAAACAAAAAACCTCACACACTTCAAAGCACTTTAAAATAAAACCCTAATTTTTAAAATTGTTATAAACATTGTAAAAAAAAAAATTAAGAAAAGCTGCTACTTAGTTCTAACAAAACCCACCTAAGCTTGTTCTTAGATACCTTCTTAACATCTGCTCCTAAGATACCTGATTTCCTTTGACTATGAGCCCTTTAGGTGCTCACTAAATATTCCTGCTTACTGGCATCACTCCAAACACTTCTATCCCTTTCTGTATGCAAAGTCTGAGGGATCTAGCCACATTACTCAGTTGACTAGTGCCAGTGCAGTGAATAGACTGGATGGTCTGAGGAAAGCAAGCAGAATTACACCTTTGAAACCCACTTTTCAAAAGGAAGTAAGAGATCATGATGAGGACAGCTAAGCATTGGAACAGGCTGCTCAGAGAAGTGGTTCTCTCTCCATTCTTGGAGGTTTTGAAAACCCAACAGGATAAAGTTCTGAGTAACATGCTCCAATCTCATAGCTGACCCTTCTTAGCATAGGAGGTTGAGCAAGAAACTTCCTATGGTCTCTTCCAACCTGGATTTATCCCATGATCTCATGATCTTGCAGTGTGAGGCAGATTCTCAGCTCTATGGAAAGTGGATTCTTATTTTATGATTTAAAGAATTCTTCATTGTGATTCAGTTTAAACTATGTCTCACTAGAAGAAATAGACGTATATCTTTTGTCTACCTGAATTTTACATTAAACATTAAAAAGTAATTTTTTGTCATTGATACCATCAGTGTGTTTCAAACAACAGTCAGATAGTTTAATCACTTTCTAACATTGATCTCAAGTAGGATTCTCAGCAGGAAATTTGACAGCAGTGTGATAAATGAGTTGTTGAAACCTAATCTCCTGGTCCATCCTGGATCTTGTGCTCTTTTTTCTGTCTACCTGCTGTATCAACTGAAGCCACCTGAAGCATCACAAAGCTCAGTGCATGCAGGTCTCAGATAAAACATGTTGAATTTGCTGAATAAACTTAAGAAACAGCAAAACACATGGGCAGTAGAAGCCCAGCTGCATCTTTTCAGTTAGCAGTAGAAAAGCAATAGGCCACAAACCCATAGCATAAGATTATATTGGTGTCTTACCTTACATATACTCTTTAAGTCATTAGGGAAGACTGCCTTTGTCTTCTCTATATGGTTTATAAAGCACCTATTATAAAGGATCTTGAATTTTTATTAGTCTTATTCATTAATATTCAACACATTCCAAGAGCACTTGGCAGTTCCTAATCAGCAAAATTATTTTTCTTGCTTGTTACTGGAAATAAATTAACATGTTGTATTTGTTCAGATGCAGCATGTTATTTGCCTCTGAAACAATATGAATCCACCGTGACCATCTTCCCAAAATGATATGTACCAGTCTTGGGCTTGATAGATGAAGTGTTTGCTGGATGGTGTTCTATGAGCTGTGTCACAAGAGTTTATTGCATAGATTCTGGCTGTGTGCATTACTTATACTGTAGGCTGACAACTTCAAAGTTGGCTCAAACCTATCTACGCAAGTCTGATCTCAGTTTGCTGATCTGTGAAACTATCATACTTTCCACTGGCACACTTCAGTCTGATACTACTGTATAATCATTCTGCAGCTCATTAAAAGAGAGAACATAGGCTACCACCATGACAACCTTGACAACACACCACTTCACAGAAGCCAGTAACTCTATCAGGTACTAATATCACCAAAGGCTTGC
This sequence comes from Bucco capensis, assembly GCA_013396975.1. Lineage (NCBI taxonomy): Eukaryota > Metazoa > Chordata > Aves > Piciformes > Bucconidae > Bucco > Bucco capensis. The sequence continues at coordinate 184,429 of VWZO01019267.1, forward strand.
TGCACACAGCAAAGAAACAGTGGCCTCATCAGTTATTAGTGAATTGCAGACACCGTCCATATCACTGCTTATCTCCAGATACGTGGAAATATAATGTAACTTTAATGTTTATTATCAAAGTTTAAGATGAGACTTGATGTCATCATCAGGTCAAGAGCATGTGCTCTGAGGGTTGTGGAGAGCTACAGCAGCCCAGCTCCTATGCATCAGTGGGTTCAAATGCCATGTTTGAGCCTTACACACACATGATTTAAGCTGCTTGATCCCATTGCCTGAGATCCCTGTGTGACATAGGAATCTAGCTCTCGACAGCTTTCAATGTACAGCAAAAATACAAACACCAGTTTTGATTTTATAGGGACAATAAAAGAACCTGTAAACATGAAGATATTTCAAGACAAGCCTAGGACATTCCAAAAAAAGTCACGTTGTGCAACTATTCAAATCTGATGACTATCTACAGGTCTGCAAAATGTTTAACAGCAATTAGAGCCACTGCTCTTTCTGTTCCCCTGAGCATCTGAGAACACATCAGATACGCAGCAGCAGTTATGCAATAGGAAGCAATATTTTCCGGCAATTTCCACATCAGCACATTATAAAATGAACACATTGATGTGGAACTGACCAACGACCAAGCCACAGAAGGATGTAACATTGGCAAGTAGATTTATAGCTCTTTAGAAAAAAAAAGAAAGAAAACAGAAGAAAGAAAAAAGGTGTTCTAACACCATCCTTTTTCAACTAGAAATCTTCCAGGCACTTCGCAAACATGCAACATCGTTCTACAAAGCTCCCAGAAGGACACTGAATGGGTACAAGTGTCTCCATTTCATATCTGTGTAAAGTAGGGGGAGGATGAGAAGTTGTAAGGTACTGGAATGAAACTGGAATTTGGATTCCTGTGCCAGTCCCATCAGAAATAGCCAACATGATGTTAGGAAAGCTACTTTAGGCCAAAATACAACAGTAGTTTAAAAAATTTGGTTGCCCAGCCAAATCTTCAAATGCTCCATAGCTGGAGTTTACTGAGTTTATGGGAAGTTAGTATAAAATCTTTTCAGGAATCTTTGGAGAAAAAAAAAATCTCTGGCATCTCTTGAATCTAATCACTGGTGATTAGCCCTGGAGACTATACACATGCTTTGTGTTATACATATGCCAAGCTGAGGTCTTACTAAGCTTCTGTTTAGATCTCCCTTTTTAAAGTTGCTAATACTGTCTTTTTATCCACTTGTCTGTTTAGAAGCTAAGGTTTTTTGAGCAATGACAGTCAATAACCTACATGTTTATTCCATGCCTAAAACAAACTCATAAAGGAATAAAAATGATATCAATAATAACTAATAATGTAAGAACAAGAAGTAATATTAAAAAGGCAAGTCCTTTTTAAAGGGACAAACTCAGCTTAACCATGCTCACTCCTCAGCTCAAGTCATCACAACTTTCCCAGGTGAAAAAAGTCCTAATCCAAAGAAGAATTATTGTTCATTTACATCCCCTTATGTCTCTGCAATAGGAGTGTTTCCTAGGACAGACCATAGGAAATCACAATCTTTTTAACTTCAGTCTTGCATAAAGTACATTTTACTGTGGTTGATAAACACATGCCGGAGTCCTGGTCCTTCTAGGAACATAAATGGGAGGTTTTCCCTAAAGCCAGCAAGAAACTACCTGTGGCCAAAGTAAAATATCATTAGACCTGTAGGTTTTTTTTCTAGCAGTGATGTCTACAGCTAGGGCATGATGAACAGAAATATCAGTATATGAGTATTTATTCTGAAATAACAGCATTGGGTTTGACAAGCGACAGACTGAATGCAACAAGTCTTTGATTCTGGCAGGCAGTTTCTTTCCAGAGTCCCAAAGGTTATGCAGACTAGGAAAGAACTATTTTTTATATTCAGTCTGCAGAGTCAGGACTCCAGGGAAATTGTTTTGTTTTACTTTCAACTCTTTGGAACATTAAATTTTACAGGCATGGATTTACATCTGCTGCCACACTTCTAAGATATTTACAGGTGATCTGACCTCTTTTCAGCCTCATTAGACTTACCAAATAATTGCAAGCAAACAATCAGGCCCCTCTGAAGGAGAAAAGCATCCAGACTCTGCAAGTAGGATGCATTATTAATTGGCACATCCATGCACCACTGAGTATTGCCTGGGCTCATTGCCGCTATGTGATTTAGCACAGCAGTCTGTACTTCCCCCTGTGTCTGATAGTAACGTGACAAGAGGTTTTAAAATGTATGTGTCTGGGAAACACAATAAGTAAAAATGCTGGGAGAAAGCAAAGGAGCAGCTGTATATGTATAGTAGGTTTTGTGTAAGCAGTGCCAAATCACAGTTCTACCAAAGTCTGAAATTGGGGAGAACTGGTTGCAAAGGGGGATTTGGATAAAGTACATGGCTAAGCAGGAAGAGAATCTGTGGATGCTTAGGCCCTCCAAAGAACATGGAATGGTTTGAGCTGGAAGGGACCTTTAAAGTTCATTTATCCCTACCCCCTTGCCATAGACAGGAATATCTTCTGTTAGATCAGGTTGATTAAAGTCATGTCCAACCTGATCTTGAACACTTCCAGGGAAGTCAAACCTACATGTCTCAAATAGAGGACTTAAAATGGAGGAATACAAAACCTGAGACTCCTTGAAGACAGAGATAGTTTGTTTCCTGGGACATGACATAGCCACAAGGATTTGCACAAAGAGGTGAAACCCAGGTCTCTAAGTGTTCCAAATTAAAATCAGTAAACTTCTACACTCACATTTTACTCCAATGCCATGCATAGCTCAGGAGGTGACAGAAGAGGCAGCGCTATGGCAGTTCATGATTTCTTCTGATCTCCAAAGCTTCCATCACATCCCTCGAAGCAACAAGGAGCCTGAAGGTGAGGAGACAGCTGAGCGGTTAGGAAGCACTAGGTGAAAGGAAGCCTCGGCATTGTCTTTCCTCTCTCTGTGACTCACGGACATACTGACCAAGAAAAGAATCTGCTCAAGTTTTTTCAATTCTCCAAACTTTTTCCTTTTCCTGGGGAGAATTTTCTATCAGTTCATTAAGCAGGCTCTAGTAGCAGTGCCTGAACAAAAAGGTTAGTGTGCCATAGTACTAAGTTACCTTTCCATGGGCATAAGGGTTGATTTATGAGGGGTCTTTACAGTGGGCTCACATTTTAGAAGTGACTCAAAGGGAAAAAAAACCACTAGAATGTGCTTTGTGGAAATTGAAGGTACAGAGAATATCCTGGGAAAGTCCAGTTACATTCATATGCTATGTTAATCCTAAGTGTGTTGAAGTCTTTCTAGAAAATGAAGAAAGCTCAGCTATTTAAGGTTCAAACATGTCTTTAACCTTTCCTTCATGCAGCTTAAGAATAGTGTAGATTACCCACAAAACTGGTGCAAAAAAGCTGCATCAGTGGTGATTTAATTCCTGCCCCCAGACACACCACAGTGGCTGAGGGAGTTCGGTTTCCATAGTCAAGTCACATCAAGGTCTATCTGCTGAAAACACAAGCAATGATGCTAATATAGCTCCAGAGACTGATGAACCCTAGGATGAAAACATGTGTGATCACTGAAAGAGAGCAAATCCCAGCATCTCATTTCACTTTCCATTTCTACTTTGAAAATTTGACCACTGCCTGGAAGGGGTTAGTGCAGGCTGGAAACAAGAAATATCCATCCAGTTCTAACCCCTTGTGTCAGCTTGCTCTGAAGTCACCTGTGGGATGCCAGCATCATCTCTGGACTCCTGGACACCAGTATCAACCCGGAGCAGTGCTCTATTAGGACCAGAAGCCCAATGTTGCAAGAGAGAACAGAAACATGAGCCATTTGGGGTCATTGTAACAAAGCTCTGGAATGCCCTGGAGTGTACAACCCCCACATATCTCAAAATTCAGCTCTTATTGGCACAAAGGTTAACAGTAAAACTCTGAATAGCCCATATCCAGCACATTGAGTTTCAACAACTTCTAGCCTGAAGCAGTAAGTGAAAGAAAGGGCTTTCTCTGTTTCACATGGATGGGGAGATGTGAAAATTTAATCTGGTGCAAGATCTTGAGTCCTATCTTGGACAGCAACCAAAAGGTGAAGTCTGAGAAGAAGGCAGAGAATCAAGCTGGTCCATGAATGTGGACTAACACACTGCTTGCAGACCATGCAGTCCTTTGCTTTCTAATAGCAACTGCATTGCAAATCAAAATGTGTCCTGTCTGCCTACAGCAGCATGAGCCATTCTTGAGTCAACTCCTCATTTTCTACTGATGTTATTCCTAAGTCTTCAGGGGATGTGGATTAGAGTTAATCATGTGTTTTATTTTCTCCTTTTCAAACAAAAAAATCCAAATATCACTGAAGCCAAGAGGAGCTTTCAGCCCTTGATGGGACCTGGGCAGTAAGCAACAAAAAAAGGCTTTCTTTCAGGGGAGACCCAGAAGACACTCACTAACAGTGATCAATGGGTCTCAAAGCAGAGAAAAAGGAAGATCAGGAGCACTGATCTCATTTGGCATGCAGACAGTATCTCCTGTTCCCCTCATGTCCAGCTCAGTGGCAGAGTGATGAATAAAGGTCACCCTGGTGACCCCAGTCTGGGTAATGTCCCCATACAGTGCACTGACACACAGATTTGTACAATGAGCTGTCAGAGGAGAAAAGACTGAACACTTTTTCACATTGAAATTGCACTGTCAAAAACTTCAGATAGAAACATGTACTTTTAGTCTTAAATCACACTCCTCAGCACAGACTGAAAAAAGCTGGTGCTCAGAAGGCTTTTTGGGGTCTTCTTCTAGTAAAGCAACAAGGAACTCTGCACCAATTCCCCCATGGAGAAAAAAAATCATAGTTAATACAGTAGGATTAATTGGATGAGATTATGCATAAGTATGGCATCATTTACAAGTACCATTTATAAAGATTACTCTTAATAACTACAGAATTACTTCGAGGCTGAGATCCTTAATAGGAGTTGCTGAAATAATCCTGGAGAAATCAATAACAATACAAATATCAATTTTTCAGTCACATAGCATAGTCAACAAAACACAGTAGACACTAAAATCTCTCTCCTTGGCTGCTGGAGAAGGCTCCTATGAATCCCTGGATGGAAGCTGTTCACGACCTTTTGATCTGCTAGGCCAGGCCTGAAAGAGATCCCAGAGATTTTGCACCCTGTGTGCAGCCAGCGTGAGCACCAGAGAGTGAGGTATTGTGCTTCAGACTTTCCAATCCCCATCCAGTCCCTTACAGCACAGACAGGAAAAATTCCCCAGAGCTCAACTTTGGCCAACTGGACTCGCTCCTGGCCCCACCACTATGCTCTTCCTCCAGCCCCCAAGACACTTCCACCAGTAGATACTCCATTACCTAAGTATCTTTGGTACCTGTGAAACACTGCTGCAAAAAGGGAGTCAGGATCACACATAAGCGTTCTCTGTTCTGGCTCCTTTCAAAATAGTTTTACTGTTACTAGTCACTGCCACAAAGAGCCATGGCTGAGCACAGGCGCTAGGGGAAGAATAGTGCTGAAAGCCACGTGAATGCTTTGCACAGACCTTCTGCACCCCTCCTTTCCTAGATGCTGGAAGTATGTAGCCCTCTGATGGCACTGTCCCTTTTTCTGATACTCCAGGCATGGAAACTGTCCTTGCTGCATCACTTCACAGTGTGTTCTGTGGTGGGTTACACTACTGTTCATAGGAACTCCTGTCCTAGAAGGTATATGCACAGTGAACAGGGCTTTAAGATTGCACAGTGAAACAGTGATGGCAGGGAAAGGAGCAATAGCAGATTCAGAGTACTTGGAAAACCCAGATTCCTCCCTCTGGGTGTACCAAAAGGACCATGAAAAATCCTCTGGGTGAGGAGGATCTGAAGATATACTTAGTGCCCATTTCTTCTAGGGAACATAGACCCAAAGTCCTGCCTGGGAGACATGGGCAGGGCAGAACCAATGTCTCCACCTCCCATAGTCTGGAGCACAGCTGTGCTCCTGGTGATACCAGTCAGGACATTTCTGCTGGAGGAGAGGAACTCATATTGTCCAGATGGGCAAAGGACAAGCAGCTGCTACAAGCTTCCCATACAAACATTACTAATACAGCCTCTAAAATGTGACTAACCAGAGCCAAACCCAACTGTTGGTACATGAGGGAAAACAGGGTCCCTTCTGTGCCTTACCTAAACCACTGGAAAAACTGTGAACTGGCCCACCACACCCTCCTTGGAAGAGCAGGCTGGAGCCACTTGCCTTACATGTTCACTCTTCATCATGATTAACTCCTCCGTCACAGAGAGGGACACAAGCATCTATCTCTGCTCAGCCAACTGGAATCACTGGCCAGCACGCTCTGTGCCATTTATCACTGGCACTTACATGGGAGAGGACGACAGCAGGTGCCATTTGTGTCAGTGTCGCTGCGTGAGCCGACTGATTAATTAAAGCCACGCTGCTCCCAGGCTGCCAGGAGGCCAAGGGGGAGCAGGAGAGATCGTTTGTTAGTTCTCCTTAGCACTAGCTCTCTCTCCTTCAAAGGCCCTTTGAGTAGAAGTGCACAAATCCCACAGCGCCTTTGGCCGTGGAGATGGGAAGGGTGATCTCGCTGGGGAATGGCTCTTGGGGGTCACTGCTGGTGGAGGCCCATATCCCAGGAGGGGGCATGACAGCTCCACAGACCCACCCCATCTCCTGCAACAATGTTTTTAAAAAAGTGACAAAAAGGAAGAATAATCCCAGGAAACACTGAGATAATTAAACTATTGCCCCACATCCTGCAAACCAGTAATCTCTATCGTTCATGAACGAGATCTAATGGGGGTAGTACCATTACTTTTTGTTCTCACATTACAGCTGCATCCATCAAGTTTCACTGGCCCTCACATGACCCTCAGTTCCACCAATTCCAGTAAGTCTGGACAGATCTTGATGTAAGTGTGACCAACACCAGACCCTGTCATTCAAGTCTCCAGGCTGCTACAGAAAAGCTGCAATGACGGGCCTCAAAGTGCTTCTTGCCCGTTTTCAGCTAGGGTAGGCTTTGTAACTGCATGAACCTCAGTGATGTGATATGCCACATAAGGGTTGCCCAAGGGAAAGGAGTCATTTGGGTATGACGCAGGTCTGATTTACAGGGGATGAGGCTACATATTACACTGGAACAGCCATTTGGGATTGCCATCTATCCCTGGCACAGAGACATTGACCTATTTCCTACAGTACTGTCATTGCACATTCACCCACGGCCAGGCAGTTTTCCTCACTGCTCATCCTGATCGCTGGCCAAATCCCTTTCCCATACTTTGAGACTGGGAAGTAGAAGATTCATGTCACTGTGAAGAGACACCAGCCAGGACCCTGCTACTTTTCAACACTTGCTTACATCTTATTGGAGCAAAGGATGATGGCTTCTCTTCCATCTATGTGCAATCCAAATAAAGAGTATTCCTGAACTTTTGGCACCCTAGAGGTATTGCCTGTTTCCCAGACTCAAAATAGCAAGTTGGCAAAGTTTGAAGGTGGCTTACACTCAGATTTTTAGCCTGCCAAGTAACATTATTTCAGCAAACAGCATTGCAGCGCTCACTCCTTAGCAGTTGTGCACACCCCCTGCCCTAGTCTTACATCACACAATGCTAGAAGGAGCCTAAAGGAAAAGATTTAAGATGATTTTGCTGAAGACTGAATGTGGATCTTTCATTAGATTGTCCTAGAGGAAAATACATTTTTCATGTTAGCAAATACATTTGCTGACCCCTGACCATTTTTCTGGGATGTTGAAACTGAGAGCTCATGGAAGAGTTAGGAAAGGAGCAGCCAAATGGTTAAATTCCTTCTCCTCTCCAGCAGCAGGGACAGGGCCAGGGATAGGATGAAAGGCCAGTATCTGAGCTCACTGAAGAGTATTCACCTGGGCGTAGTCCTCTGTACATGTATCACTCAGCCCTGTGAATTTAAAGGATAAGATGCCTCCCAGCTTGGTTACTCTGTGGAGAAAAGGGTATTGTGGGGTTAATACACCAAAGCTGCCCCACCAGTCAGGCAAGCCAGCAGAGCTCACCTCTAAACCAGAATGGGTATTAGCAATGCTCCCTGAAGTCTTGTGTAGTCCTTGCGTGCCATGTATGACACACTGATCATTAGCCCTGGCTCAATTAGAAGTCCCATCATTTCTAGGAGCAAATACCAGGGAGTTCACTACAGAGCACCATGTTCCACTCACTGACTCTTTGTCCAGCTGAGGATACAAGGGTCAAACAGACACAGAGGCTGAGGCACTGCAGATTCAGATCAGGGGACACTCCATAACTTGCATTTAAAACCAAAAGCTCAATCTCTGCATATCCTGTTGGGCACTATAGCCAAAGCTGGGGGGGGGGGGAAATCATTTAATAACCCTCAAAACAGAGCAGCAGGAGAGAAGATTTGCTGCACCTCCTCTACTGTTCCCTTCTGTCAGTGAGCAGCAGATAGGTTCCTGTGCACCTGCAAAGGAGACAAAGACCTCCAGACTGCTCTGTGCAGCACCAGCTTTGTTCACAGACCAACAGAGGGGCTGACAGCAGCAAGAGCCCAGATGGGATTTGGACAATCCAGACAGGGCAGTGGGCTTTTCAGTCAAACACATGGTTCATCACACCCAGATGGAGAGTGCTCTCCTCTCCTCAGTCACTTCTCTCCCTTCTGGAGGATAATTGCTCTCCCGTGTCTTCCTCTCATCCCCAACAGTGGGGTGAACAACACCTTTTCTCATTCCACCGCTTTGCAAAGCTCCTCCGCACACTCGCTGCCTCTCCACGGAGCTGGTGAAACCAGGGACTTCCCATCGCAGCCTTTGCTGCCATCTACAGCCCCGTGACTCCCCCGGGTGGGGAAGGATGGGGACTAGCATGGGGTGCATACACACGGGAACCCTCTCTCGACAGCCATGGCGACTGCTGGCCTCCACCTGTTCCCCCCGCAGAGTTCCCCACGGGCAGCTGAATAATGCATGGGCAGTAATTTAGTTCAGGCAGTTCGCCCTTTTTTGTCTGCGGGTTTAATCCTTGGGAGATAAATCGCCTGCAACCCTAGCTTCCCGGACGAGGAATCGTTAGAGGCCAGACCTGCAATTTATTATATTTTGGCAGAGAGAAGGTTTAACCACTCTGGGATGAGGCAAAGAAAGGAGCTCTTACAAAGACCAGGAATTAATGCTGCTAAATACTTACCTCATACATTCATAAGTGGAATGATTGCTCTTGAGGAATAAGGAGAAACCAAGGCAGTGGGAACCTGCATGGTCAAGTCCACACACACTCCATAATACTCCAAACTATGTAATGCTGCAAACAGGTGCATTCCCACATCCTCCTCCTTCCCCTTGGTACCCAGCAGCATCTTGTGATAGCACCACTCCTATATAAAAATAGCATTAACTCATACAGAAAGAAATTTCTCAGTATGTCTCCATACCTCCTAGGGTGGCAGTAAATATCACCCTACCTGGGTGCAAAAGGGCAAATTCTCTTTAGAGAACTCCTCAGGAGTAAACTGGAGGATGTACTTCCGCTCTGCAGTAACAGCACCCATGCAAAGATGAACCTTCTGCTGATGTAGTCGGAGATGTATGCTCCCATCTCTGTCAATATGCACAGACACAAATGGCAAACTTAGAAAATTAACCTTAACATAAGGTTAATTTTTACATAATAAGTGATATTCCTTTTTTAATCAAATGCATGCACTATAATAGCACACATTATAAAAGCAGCATGATAAGGTTAGCAAACGTACTGATATGTTCAGCCAGCAAATAAAAGTCAGACAAATTTCTGTTTTCAGTGAAAACCAGAGTTTTTTAAACTTTTTAGAAACTTCTTAGAAACTTTTAAAACGTTTTTCCTTTCCCTTTACCCCCTTTTCATCTTCCTCCCCCCCCAACCCCCCCAGATGAGCATTGCGTATTTAATTCAGGCATCAAGACAAATTGGAGGTAAAAAGAAACTCTCTCTCTACATCTCTCTGCCCTGAGATTCACAGCAGCACCAGGTCATGCAAGTGTGCAGGTCTCTCTTCACACCTTCCAAAGTGCCAAGTCTGTGCTGACACTTTTCCCTTCCAAAACACCCAGAGTGGTTCTTCATGAGCTAACCCTTGTTCCTTATATCCCAGTCACAAGAGATCAACATTGAGCATTACTGTTTTGTGACAGCATGAGTCAGTTCAGTAAATCCATGGCAAGCTTCTCTTGACAATGTGCCCAGGAAGACTCCTCCCAAGGCCTTAATCCACTATTTCAGAGTATTACTAGCAACAAGTAGACTTGAGTTCCTCTTCATACAAGCCCTGTTTACACCAAACAGTCTGCATGGGGCCAGCAGCAGATGTGAGGGATCCTTCCATTCTGAATCATCTGCAGCACACTTTTTTTGATTTTAAGGGTGTAGCAGTCATTAACAACACAAAGTGGATGACCCTCTTGGCTTGGAAGGATTATAGAACTGCATACAGCTATCACTGTGCCACAGAAATATCTTGTGTTGGCACCAGGGGCCCAGAAAGGCAATTCTTAGCACAGGGCAGTTATGCTGTGTTCAGATGAAATTCAGATCTAGGTGCTGAAAGAACAGAGGATCACCAAAAGGATGTGGGCTGAAGCTGGCAGTCAAGACCCAATTTTATTAAAGATCTAATTGTTCTTGCTTCTCCAAGGGAAATTAACAGCAGCAGTTTTGAATACATATGTAGGCCTTACTTTTGATTGCTCCTAGGTAGTTGGGAAGAAGATAAAGAACAAAACAAAAAACAACAAACAAACAAACAACCCACCAAACAAACAAACAACCCACCAAACAAACAAAAAACAACCAAACAAAACACACGCACACACAAAAAGCTATCCCAGCTTCTGTTTTCCTATGAAATCATGATGAATAGTAACTTGCCAATAGAGAACGAGTCAAAATCATGTCAGGGAGCACTTCCATGGTGAGGGCAGTCGTGGTTCGGTACTCAAACCTCTTCCCTCACCAGGATTCATTTGCCAGTATGAATGTAAGGTTGCTAGCCATCAATACTGACTTTGGGCAGGAGGCAGGACTGTTGGGTATTGCAATCATTCAGAACTGGTGCATATATTCAAGGGCTTGCTGAAGCTATGGCCAGGTGTCAGGCCATATGAATTACCTCTAGCTTCCACCTATTAAAGTGAAATAAAGACTTCAGGGTCAGTGAAGATGACAAAAGGAGGATTCATTGGCCCATTTGGCCATAAGCATATTGGCGTTTGACACCTGATGGATGCAAAGATAAAAGAGAAAAGCTTTAGGGATACCACAGTATCTTTGCATACAAAGAAAACCTTCTGCCTAAGAAAAACCTAGATTTCTTAGATCATCAATTAGCATGATCACAATTTTTGCTCAAGTAATCACTGCTCTTTACTGGAGCAACAAAATAAGCATATTTTGAACTAACAGGGAAAATATCTCTCTCTTTCATGCGTATTTTCTACCAGCTTAACTATAAGTGGCAGAATTAAGACTTCAAGTCTTGGATTATCAGCAGCAACACTTGGTATTTATGGAACCATTCAATGTATTTAATTCTGTAGTAAGACCGTGTAAAATACTGTGATAAATCCCTTGCTGATGTAAATTTTCATCACTTCATTAATCCCCAGTTTAAAAAGGATTGGCTGATTTTTGCTAAGAATGACTGGCCATATTCTTAGCTACTGGAAGGCTGGTAGGTCAGTTGTAGGAAATTTGTCATGCCAGATAATAAGACTGGAGAAGTTAGGAAGGCAGAGAAAAGCTTTCTGTACCTGTAGTAACAGTCTAGTCTGATCTGTAATTTAATTAATTTATAATAGCAGAGAAACTAATTTTTTTATACTTTCTGGGAATCAGACAAAAAAATATTTCAAGCATCAGAACTCACAATTAAAGAAATAAAACTCCAAGATTTTTAAGCCTGTGTGTATTAACATTCAGTAAGGTGGTGCAAGTCAACAACAGAGACTATTTCGCCACTGCTCTCACCCATAGTCCTGATCCAGCTACACCTCTAAAAACATACAACAAACTACAGCAAAAAAAGGAACAATGTTATTAAATGGAAAAGAGGCTGTTGAGATACTGAGGACTAAATAATTGTTCTTAACAAGCAAGTAGACAGCTTATAAGTCCTAAAACTGTAGGCACCATTCAATATGAAGAATTTTCTTTTCTCCTTGCAGAGCAGGAGGTAAATTAAATGTCATGCAGTCATAGAATTGTTTAGGTTGGAGAAGACCTCTAAGATCATCAAGTCCAACCATAAAACTAACACTGCCAAGTCTACCACTAAAACATGTCACTAAGTACCACATCTACAGGTATTCTTCAGGGATGGAGACTCCACCACTTCCCTGGGCAGCCTGTTCCAGTGCTTTACAACCCTTTTGGTGAAGAAATTGTTCCTAACATTCAATCTAAACCTTCACTGGTGCAACTTGAGGCCATTTTCTCTTATCACTTGTTACTTGGGAAAAGAGACCAACATCCACCTTGCTACAACCTCCTTCCAGGGAGTCGTAGAGAGTGTTGTTTCCCCTAAGCCTCCTTTTCTCTGTATTAAACAGCCCCAGTTCTCTCAGCCACTCCTCATAAGACTTGTGCTCTAGATCCTTTACCAGCTTTGCTCTCCTTGTCTGGACACGCTCCAGCAGCTCAGTGTCTTTCTTGCAGTGAGAGGTCCAAAACTGAACACAGTATTTCAGGCATGGTTTCATCAGTGCCAAGTACAGGGGGATGATCATTTCCCTAGTCCTGCTGGCCACACTATTTCTGATATAGGCCAGGATGGTATTGGCCTTCTTGGGCCATGTGAGCTATCATGAAGCCTAACTTCTGCTTTGACCAGATTGTAAATGATTGCATTGGAACCCACTGGCAGAAGGATATTTAACTCCAAGGTTATGATTATTATCATAGGCTAGTTAAGAGTATGATATTTCTTTCCCACATCTGTTACAAATGTCTGTGGCAAATGTTGAGCTCTTGCTGGGAAGCTCTTGCTTGCAGTTTTAAAAAGTTTAAGATCCAGCCTTTGCTGGTGCTACACACCCCACATTCCTTCCAGTTCTTCATCCAGAGATTTCCATCCTGACAGCTCCTGATTCAGACTTTCAACAGCCCACAGAGCAAACAAGCCCAACCCATCATCTTTGAATCGAGCCTGTCATTGCTGGGTTTGCACAAACATGTGAACATGGACATGTGGGGAAATGCCTGGGAGGTTAGCATCTCCCTTCACACGCGCTCAACCACCAAAAAGGACTGACACAAGTTTGCGTCACTGGAGGAAATAAACAGTGGCTTGGACCACAACAAACACTTGCAGTCTGGCATTCCAGTGGAGATCTTGTGACTCTTGTCATCCGCACAGGACAAGAACCTTCTCATTGTGTTCATCTACCCCATGCTGTACTGGTAGCCTAAGGCCTAGTCAAGGGCTTGACATCAGCAACACAAGTGCTGCAAGAGCTGGCTGTGCTCCAAGGATTCATCTTGCTGATGTCTCAGCTTTGCCAATTGGAGTTAGTTATTGAGGAATAGCTGAAGAAACTACCATGAGTGTTGAAGGGATTAAGAATGTCATGTATGGTGTAAACAGGAACTGCAGAGTCTTAGCAGGACCTGCTGATGAGCAGAACCTACTGAACTTTGCAGTGCAGGAGAAGACATGGTGCATGCAAGACATGCTTCAGCACAGCCTTCTTCTCCCTCCCCCTGCTCAGCCTAGAAGGCAAGGCTTAGGGACTGCTGATACAGATAGTACAAAGGTAAAACGCGATGCATTTCTAAAAATCAGATAGCATTGTCATCTTCTGGCAAAATGGGCAGCTTTCTTCCCATCTGTTTTCTCTTTAACCTAGACTAGCTCCTTCTGCCTTAGCCTGCTTCCATGAGCAAGGCCAGCACCCCAGGTTTGAGACTCTTCTCAATCTCCACACCTGCTGCAGCTGTGATAACTAACATGAAATCACACTAGGAAAATGGAGATTCTGCTAACCACAAGCTCAGTCATAAAGCTATTTTTGGATCTCAGACCCACATTAACCCCATCCTCAAGAGCTGCCTGCACCTAGGTATGCAGGCAGCAACTTGGTGGACTTCATACTTCACTGTGATGAGACAACTCCCTGTCTGATGTCTAGAGCTACTGCAAGTTCAGTCTATGTCTTTATTAAAGCAGCAATTGATATAAGCAGGATTCTCTGTGTCCTCCCCTAAGACACATTACAGGTCTTGGCTAGAAATGCTTCCAGCATAGATAAGTGGTTTTTTAATTTCCTCATGCCCTACCCACTGCAGCATTAATAGACTCCAAGGAATCAACTCGCCCAAAGGAGCAGGCAAGACACAGTTCTCAGACAGCTTTTGCAGCCTTTCTTTGTTCCCCTAAACACGTACCCTGCAGATCCTGACAGGGTTCATGTGCACAAAGCATCACTGGGAATCACAAGACAACACAAAACAGGAACACATTGACCTTCTGAGTGCTTTAAACTCTGGTCAGCACCAGAAAGGAAACATATAAGTCAAAAATAGGATCTTGAGAGACCTAAGATGAAAGAGAGTAAATACACCATTTAAGTCTGACAGTTGTTACCAAACCCACACATCTCTCCTTACCTTCCTACCACTGATTTATGAATCAGATGCCTGGTCCTCTGGACAGGCACACACATGTTTCACATTGACACAGCTTCTCTTTCCCACACTTCTCTGCTGCATAAGGTGACTATTTGAACTCATTAATTCACCATACAAAGTGAGTATGTCCCCTTAGCTGGTATCCTACAGAGCTCAAGATAATGGCAGGAGAGTAAAAAAAAAACTCCTGATTTGGGACAAGAACAGGAAGAGGGAAGAGAGCAAGTGAAAAGACTATGTTTCAACCCTGTATGACTTGCCTTCTCTTCATCCACATCATATGGTGTATACATGACCTGAATACAGCAAAATAGTTCATTCCTTCACACAAACTGAGCTGAGCATCTCTGTAACTCTGGTTGGCCCCAAGTCAGTCTGAGCTTGGAGAAGCAACCATTGCAGCTTCTCATTATCAAAGATACCTGGAGGCCTTCCAGCTCTCACACATTACACTGTTACAAACCCTCAAACAGTTGAAATAGAGGTGGCTCAGATCAGCTAGGTGAGAGAGGCTGAAGTAAAGCATAGAGGGCCTCACCCTCTACCTGACCTCATCTGAGGGTATCTCCTCTCTGCACAACCTCAGGAGGTCCCATATGTGGGACACTGGCAGCTTATGAGAAGCAAATGAGGCTGCTCTGCTCTTCCCTTTAACAGCACATATTTTGGCATGAAGGAGGTGAAAACTTGTCACTGAGGTGAGATGTAATAAAGCCTTGTAAATGCAGTGCATCTGAGCCCCTGTAGCTCCCTGCTCCATAGCTGTATGTCGAAGCCACATCTGTGCTCCATCACCATGGTGCCTGGGCCCACATAATGCTCCTTTACTCCTACAAGAAGCTAAAGGACACTCACAGATCATGCATAATATTCTCCATTCCTTCTCCCCACAGAAAGAAGTAAAAATCTGGAAAATTTGCACCAACCTCAGACTTATCCTTGGTTATCACTAATACTAGAGGCTAGGAATGAGTCTGTTTGTGGCAAGCAAAGAAGTTGAAGGGAGGAAGCAGCAAAAAATAATTGGTAGGTGGATGTATTTAAGGAAATAAATACATGGTTACAAGTAGATCCATGGTCAACAATTAAGTTTTTCCAGGAACTTTAGGGGAGATGGTATGTACATGATAACCCAGAGAAAGAAGGAAAACCAAAATCAAAACCCAAAAAACCCCAACCAAAATCAATCTAAACATATATATATTTATATATATGCACTTCTTTGTTAAAACTTCTAATACAAGAAGGGTGCCCCTGTCTCCCAGTGAACTTTGGGGTTCATTGTAATAATTCACAAAACAACATCTGTCACCCCAAATTGTAATGGAATTGAATTAAATTCTTTAAGACTCTCAGTACTCTTGACTCCACTGAAAGCCTCTGCAACTGCCTGAAAAACAGCCCCATAATTAGTAGCCATACACCATGGATGGAAAAAATCCACACCAACTATTACTAGAATGCAGTGCTATTGTCTCCAAGGGATTTTGAGATGTATCCAGAGTATGGGAGACCTGACTCATTTCTTGTATTTCATTTTTGGCAGAGAGAAGTGCAGCAAAGGGGTTAGGCTGAAACTGCCAAGCAGCAAAAGAAAATGCTAAACCTGCCAGGCAGAAGTTGGACACAGTGGGTCACTTGCTACAGGGCACGTGCAGAAACCATTCGTGTCCCTTCCTCATCACTTTACAATGCCAAAAACCTCAACTGATGGAAATTATCATCCCTCTGACTTCAGTGGTGTGATGCCAGTTTGCAGCAGCTGAGGATGTGACACAACAGTTTCCTCTCCCTGTGAATGCCAACACAGTTATGCAAAAATTCAATAAAATGCATTTGAAAATTAACTGATTTTGAACCATGTGCTATTTTGGGGATTTTTTTTTTTTAAACTGTATATAAAAATTTGAGGTCTAACATCCTGCTGGGATAATGTTTTATGCTTTTTCAAACCATAACACACTGGTATTTACATGAGCCTATAAACCAGGCTTTTTAATGTTTTCTTGTCCTGACCTTGTGCTTAAGGTATTACAAGGGTGGGTGATAAACAAGCAAATAAATTCTTGCAGCAAGCAAGCAAAGGATCATCCCTGCCACATTGCTTCTGAGCTTGAGCATTATCTCAGGCAATCAAAACTTTAAAGGGAAAAAAAGGCATCTGCAGCAAAGCCATCAGCTGTGACAGTGGCATGTGTCCTTGTGTCCACATGGCTGCAGCATGCCAAGAGGGGAAATGCCTGTAGCCACTGACACCAGCCCACAAGAGGTCAATTCTCCCAGCACAGCACTGAACTAGCAGGAAAGAAAAGTGTCCTGCAGAGCTCAGTACTGTTACCTTCACAAATGGAAAGTCCTTGCCTGGAGAGATGAGTTAATCCTTAGGACTCATGCAGGAGACCCCTTGCCTACCCCCTTAGCACAACAGGGCTGGAGGAGCTACTGTTCCATCCTTCCCAGCTCCTGCAGTCAATCCTTCATTCTTGTTATGATGCTCCTGGAGATGCTCTTCCCTTGCTGAGGCAGACACTCTTATAAATAAGAAGTTAAACTCAGAAAACCAAGCTGATCCTTGCCATTAAATCATGTTCAGGAATTGACTGACAATGACCTTATGCCATTTCTTTAACTGCCTGCAAGTGCAGTTAAAATACAATTTTGAATCCTTCTACTGGAAGCAAAGCTATCATCCTGGCACATCCTAAATACACCAAACATCCTGGGACAGTGACAGGCTAAGACACAGGCACTGGCCAAACAACACAAATCATCCTTCCAGCCCAGTCTGTTCCTGTAGCCTCCCAGCACCAAGGGAATTACCATTGCAGAGACAAAGTTAACTGGATGTCTGGAAAGGTTAAGTGCAATAGGCAAGATAACATTTAAAAGTCCAAAAGAAAGAAAACCTGCAGTCATGCCTTCCCACTGCTGATGTAAAAGGCATTTCTGTTGCAAAGACTCTTCATTCACACCTCTGCAGTGTCCTCGTATGAAAATAGTGGAATTCTACCAAAATAACAAAAATCAATACACAAAATCATCATCATGAGTAGCGTTTTCACATGTTAGAGACAAACAGTCCTTCCCTAACTAAGGAAAGGGTGCTAAGTATTTGCACTTAACCTGAAGCAAATGTGTCTGTGTATAAATATATATACTTACAAATATATATATAGATATAGACACAGACTACTTATACAGAAGAAAACCTCTAATACTTAGTCTCACCAAACATCCCCAGTGCCTTTTATTACAACACTGCAAATATCCTAATGTTTTATGTCCTAAGATCCTAAAGGGAACTATTAAAGAGCCTATGTGTGATCCAGCATCCATTTGTGGATGAAGAATGCTAATGACCAGCACTGCCATGGTGGGGGGTGGCAGGTCCTGAATGACCTCCAGAGAACCAGGAGGTAGTTCAAAACACTGCTGCAAGGATGTCAATCCCATATCAGCCTACAGTAAAATCTCCCTGTGCCATTTTGCAATGCTGCAAGCGTTCTCCCTTCTTAAAGCAGCAATTTCTTCTCTTGGTTTTCTTGTACTGCATTTAATGTCAGTGCCAAGGGTCCATCTCCAAAATCTCTCAGACAGAGCCACAGTGTTTGCCAGATGTCTGAGGAATTAATACAGTGCACACATAGGAAATGTCCTTTCTTTGTAAAACATTTCGTTTCCTTAGAATGTCTCTTGTCCCCACCCAAAAATCAAAACCAAAACCCAAACTGTCTGCTACATGACATCTCAGCTGGACAAAACCTATAAATCTGGGACAAAACTGCTGGGCACATGAGTTTTCTGTGCAGCACCATGACACTGAGGGGCACCAAAATGCAGGACCCGATGGTCTGAGGGAGATGCTCGATCCGGGCGGATTTGATTTTGCAGTTATGTGAAACTACCTTCACTTTGGAGTCTGAATCTTCAGCCAGCAGATGCTTATTTAACTCATGGCAAGATCTTGGCAGGCAGTCTGACATTTTCAGAAGATAACTGCAGTTCAGAACACAGATCTTCTTAATCACTCCAGCCAGGACAGAATGACCCAATGTCGTCTTCTGATTTATTAAATGATGGCATCAAATAGGATACAGTAACTGGCTGCTAAGGTGTTGATGACATGATATTCCTGTAGTGCTCAAACACATGGGTTTGGGGAAAGGCAGAAGGAGAGCTAATGAAGCCACATCTTACTTAAGGACTTCAGCCTCGTACATTAGCATCCCCAGGAACAATACATTTTTCTTCACAAGGCAAAATTTCAGTTTAGAAACCTGTATAATTGCTTTAAGGGAGAGCCTGGTGGAAAAAATAAGTAAGTAAATGGGGAGATGCAGTAACTGTTTTCAGTCTCTCCTTCCTTTTAACTCTCCTTAGTTCCTGCCTTCTTTCTCCAGAGAGGCCACTACCCCTGTTGGGCTCTGCACACTATTGCCTCACTGACAGCTAATAGAATTAGCTCCTTCCTGCAGCCCCTCCAGGGCTACCTTCAGGCCTACTCCTTCAAAGAAGTCACCTTATCGGTTATTCCATAGGCTCTGAGATACTCCTCCCATGGGATACACGGGTGCCATTCCCAAATATTTGCTAAACCAGTAGTTTACAGCCTGTAAGGTATGGACCAGCCAGTGATGGGCTGCGAGGAACTGGTAATGGGTCTGTGAAATGCTTCAAGGAAACACAAACAAACCAAAAAAGGACTTTTCACTCATCAACAGGCATTTGACAATGTCTATGGAGAACACTGGCAACTGGTCAATTGTCAGAAAATGCTCATGATTAATTATTTGTCATCACTGTTTCTCAATTACAGCTTTGCACAAGAGTACAGTTTTGGTGATTTCACAGGTACAAAACAAGCCTGTCCACAGGTTTTTCTCAGAAAACAACCTAACATCACTGGTACACCAACTTCAGGCTATCCAGTCCCTGCTGCTTCCAAAGCAGAAAAAAACAAATATGGAAAATGTCAGCATATATTTGCCTCAGAGTTTCGTGACCTCCTTGGTCTTGCAGACACCTTACAACTCGTGTCTGGGTCATGAGTATATTCTATATACCTGTGCTCGTTCAAGTGTGGCCCTTTGGAAAAAGGCAGCAATTAAAAACAAGATTGATCTGATACAACTTGATTCATCTAAGAAACAAACACAGGCACCTAGGTTTTCCCTGCAGTCACAGGGAGAGAGAGATACCTGTAGAAAGATGTTAATCTTGTCTATCTAATGGTGAGGACAGGAGGAATCAAGCTAGACACACACTTGTCTCTTTTCACTCTCCATCAAGAGAGCTGAGATGAAAGTCCTGCTTCAGCATTGTTCAAGGTAGGTCTGACTAGCCCATGACAAAAAGACTTACCAGAGTCTTGAAGGAGCTTCTTACCCTTTAGATCCTTTTATTTTCATCTCTTTAACAAGTAATTCCTTCCAGCATATACTGCAGGGTGCCAATACATGGCTCCTTGCCTGTCCAAGAGCATGAGGAGAACAGGGCATGCTCCTGCCTCACCCAGGCTGCCCCTGCCCACCAACATCAGGGGGAGAAGTCCCATTAAATTAAAAAGATGTTGCACCAACCCTTTTATCTTCAATAGATAAACAGTGAGGTACAAGGACTAGGAATGCATCCCAACTTTCCAGCACACCATTTTGCAGAGCATTCCCTCACATGTGGCTTTAAAAAAAAATAATTAAAATTATAACTCTTACTAGATTTTTCTGAAAGAATCAACGTAGCATTTCTAACTACACTGACGAATTCAAAGATCAAAATCACCAGGAAATTATCTAAATGAAATTCTGAATAACGAAGGTCATGGCACATCAATCACTGACTATTAGTGAAATGAAAGAAGGAAAAGATGGTTTTCATCACAGTCAAAACAACACCCTAAAACCAGGAATGACCTTTTTGTGTTCTTGTTGCTGAATCCTCAGTTTTGTATCATGGAAAACCACATTATAAGGTCCCTGTACAAGATACCAGGCATTTCCAGGCAAACCGTACAGACTGCAGTATCATTAATTTAATCTTCCACTACTCAACTCTTCTCCTGACTGAAAAATCAATGCTAATAAGGAGCTCTGGGAAAAGACTGTGTTGATGCCTCATCTTGTATGGACTAATTTGAACCTGCTATCAAATGACTAAGTGGCTTTAAAGAACCTATAAACCCAACAAAGAGATTTTTAAATGTCTCTTTCCCAAACGGTGCTCTCTGCTGATGAAGACATCTAAATGCATGAGGATGGGTTTATGTGCTTCCTCAGCCTCTCTGTCAGGAACACTGGGGACAGAGGCCAAAGCCTTGTACTTCAGCTGCATCAGCCTCTACGCTCGCGTGCAGGAAAGCACCAGACAATGAATCCGACAAAGAACAATTTCAAGTAGTCAGAGACACTAATAGGCTCTGAATCAGCTGCAGCTGAAGAAAAAGAGTGTGGTGCTATTTCCTCATTCCAATAAATTGCCTGCTAGAGCAATAACCAAAGCCTGAAAAACAAGGATAATCTTAAGCAGTGGTTAGAGTGAGATAAAAACAACAGCCTGAATAGCCTCAGCATCACTCCTGATACCTCAGTGCTGACCTGAGGTATCTGCCTCTACCCTCAGGAGGCAGCCCAGGGAGTCATTCCTCACCTCTAGGAGCCATGAAATTCAACTGTTCTGTGTCATGAAGCTTTTTCCTTCTTTTTGGCAAACCTCCCATCAAAATTTGCTGCATGGACACACTGCCTTACTTTAAATCATGCCACAATGCCTATTTCAATTGGGGACCACTAAGTCATGTCCAGAAGACAACAGCTAGGTGAATTTGGATATTGTCTTTCTGAAAAACTTCATTTTATGACTAGACAGTTCTTCCAGATCATTTGTATCTTCCATTCCCTGTTGCATCACAACATGTAACTACTAATCATGTTGCCAGAGCAGCAACTTATTTGTACAGCTTTAGCACCATGAGGGATGGATCTTTAAATCAAAGGTCCTGAGGTACCTTGATTTGTACTTAAATACAGATAAACACACCAGTATTGCTAGCAGGTTTTTAGAGGTACTTTGCTGAAGATCCACCTATCAACACTGAAAAATGCCTATGAATTTTTCTAGCAAATGCAAGGTCTCATCTGTAATGAACAGATCATTTACCAAACATTCACTGTACTTCCAAAGTCAGATTAAATTTGTTTTCCATTCTATTCCGCAGCTTTGACCACAGGGGAAGATATGTGAAAGGATAGATCCGAGATTAAATACTCAGGCTGAGAAGAAGCTGCTCCTTCTTGCAAGAGAGTTCTCAACTGCCAATTTCACAATCCCCTCCTGAACACAATAATAGATTTAATAATAATGCCTGCTATTAATACAAATGAGAGGGGGGGAAAATAGCCAGGCTGGAGAATACAGCAGAGTGTTTATCCCAGCTAAACATCATTGTCTTATCGCTGTGACAGGAGTGAGAAGGAAACCAAACTCCACTACTTCAAACCAGCTTTTAACACTGAGACCAACCCCTGATGATAATATCACAGCAAGTAGTTTATTGGCAGGATCTCATCTATCACTAACTCCAAAGAGGAGTCTGTGATGAGGTTATCACCTCATCAGAACCCTGTTTCATTTCGCCAGTGTCTTGCTTTTATCCAAGTAACAGCATGCCTGGCAGAGACACTTGTCCAGGCCCCATAAGGCTAATCCCAGAGGGACCAAGGTGTTTCAGAAAAGCTCTATGGTCTAAAGAGTTACAAGCTACAGTTTTTCTCTTGCATGTGTAGCACCATCACTTCACACCTTGACCCTTTAATGAGGCTGCTCCCAAGTATCTGTTATGCAGTGCCACAGCCTATGGCTCACAGGAAAAACAGACATGGCCATGGGCTTTTTTGGTACCACACATCAGCACAAGCTTTACATTTGGTTATTGAGTTAGCATGCATGTATGCAGATAAAAATCCCACATCCCCAGACACTCTGGACATGTCCAGCCCAGTGTGCATCTTCACGAAGCTGACCTCTGTATCTGACTCCACTTCTTCTGCCCTTGTGCTGGCATGACTTAGCTGCCTCAGATGGCACAAGTTCCTCAAGCTCTCAAAAAATCCCATATCCTCAAACATCTCTATGCTTGGTTCATCAGCAGTCCACTTGTCTGCTCCCTGAGGGATAAAGACTTGCAGCTCTGTCCTTGGGATCTGCCCTTAACATGAACAGGATGAGGAGGGGCAGACTCCAGCACCTGAGATGGCTCTGAGCCAACAGTACATCACAGCTCCTATCGGGAGAGGTCAGGTTTGTGCAGCATGCTTGGGACTGCCATCAACACAGAGTTACTAGGGTAGAAAATGATCTCAAAATGTGGCATCAAAGCCTGTGAGTGTACTTTCTGCTCTTGATACAGTAACTTACATGAAAGGGAAAAACTATATATAGGAAAGCTTTGTTGCAATTTCCCCAAACTCTTACCATTCTTTATTTGGTCATTCTACAGATCACTGCTCTCGCCCATCCTTAGATCATCACGCAGCGGGAAAATGGGATGAAGCTGAAAGATAACAAGACCTTGGCCAGACTCCAACCACGATTAGACATTTCAATGAGTAATGAGCATGGCCAGAGTTATAGCAGTAAATATTTAAAGTTATTTTTGAAATGAAGTTTCAGGAAAGATGTAAACTCTCATGATTTGAGGCATTAGCTAACCTCTAATTACAGAGGGGAGGGGGGGAATGGAAACTTTTCTGAGATAAAGGATAATATAACTGCTTGTTGCAGGGTTTCTTGGAACACCCTTGGCCCACCCCATTCTGGTCATTGTCAGAATCTTGGGCTAGAAGACTCATAGGTCTGAGTGAGCATAGCAGCAACTAAATTCCTAGAAAAGCAATTGTAACTTTTACTTCACTTGCTACAAACATTTGATTTTCTAACCAAATGACAGAAATGCATTATTACATAAAATCAGATGTTTTGTTACAAGCAACCATTCCCACAGCTACCTTTTTTTTCTTTCCCCAGGAGCTGCAATTAATAATTTGTCTATTACAAACATCTGGGTTTTATTTAATACATATATTATATTTATATGCATATATCAGCATTAGACAACTTACATGCTAGAAACTATTTGTTAAAGTGCTCTTCTAGCATATGCGAAAGCTAGAACGAGGAAATAGCTTCCTACCCCAGGAGACCTAAGCTCAAACACTTTTAGAGATAAACTGTATAAAGAAAATAAGTAAAGACAATAGTACATATTGATGTGCAACATAAACTATTGAATTCACTGAAACTTTGATTATTCAGTGCAGCCTGCTTTACTTCTCTTTCCTCCATGGAAATTTGGATTTCCTCCATGGAGTTGGATTCACTCATTGTTTCTTTCTTTTCTGGGAAATATATTTTCACCACCCACTTTGTAATGGCAAAAGCAATAGCTTTCCAACCTTGACTGTGTTCTTCAATACCAATGTCTCATGACATACTTACCTATATGTACCCAGGCCACTGTCCCTTCCGCTTCAGTCTGTTGAAGCAGGAATGTGTGGAGGGGTCTGTTGTGGAAGCAGCAAGGGGTCTGGGCAAGTTTTATACAAAGGAGGGCCAAAAGATGCTTCCTACAGCCAGGAAGGTTAACGGTGGTCCTCAGATCTACAATCTCAACAAAAGATCATTTCACCTCCTGCCCAAATGCGTTTTCTTTTGCTGTAGCAGGTCACCAAAGGAATTTAATGGCCAACCTCAAACTTCTGTCCCCAAATCCTTGTGATTTTTTTGTTGTTGTTATGGGCTACACTATGACTGAACCCATCTGATGAGTTTCATTAGTGGCTCCATGCAGATGTCAAAAGAAAAAGGTGGGTTGATTCCTGCTGGACTTAAGTTTAGCAACACCAGTCCTGAGCGGTCCTTTTGACAGTGCTATTCACTGTGCAAAACCCTCTACAAAATACTAAAATGATTTTCATGCAGTTTCCTGGAGCATTCCTCCTCAGCAAGATGGCATCTAATGGTCAGCATTTGCTCTGAGTCCTGGCAGGTGATGAGCTTCCAACGATGCTGCTAAAATTTACCAACCCTTTCTCCTAGCCTGAATCCAAAGCCCATGCTTGAAACGAGAAGTTCAGTAAACATTGCTCCTGTTGGCCTGGTGATGAACAAGCTTTTCTGGCAATGGGCTGGTGGTTAGAAGAGTTGACAGGACTACTGAGCAGCTGAATCAGTCCTGAAGAACAGGAAGATTCTGCCTCTGGATGTAATTTGATTAATCATCCCCAGAAATTTCTGCAATGCATATTTGTCTGCTTTCCCCATTTTCAGCCCACCCTGTGCTAGTCAGCATACAAAATCCCAAATCTCATCAGTGACTGAGCCACACAGATGCCAGGGTGGCTGCTCCTGATGCTCACATTACACTTGTTTTACTGAAGCATCAGGCTGCACCTGAAGCAGTGCCCAATGTGCCTGCTGCCCACTGCCACTCCTCTGGCACAGCTCCAAACCCAGCCCAGTGCTCGGCTCTGGGTCCTCCTCCATCCCAGACACCCTTCTGAAGAGGAAACAGCACAGACTGACCAAATTCCAATCCCCTTACACAGCCCTTGGGAGCTGCTCCTGGGGAGGCTCCACGCAGCCCTCGGTCACAGAGAGGGTTTGGGGAGCCAAACTCTTCCTTCACAAGAGAGGTCGAGTGTGGGATATCCCCAACCTCCGGCTACTGAGACCCCAGAAACCTGACTGCATTGGATGTACTCTCAAACTGGGGCTGTTCTATTAAAAAAGAAAAAAAAAAGGAAAATGAGAGAAAAATGGGGAAGAAAAGGGAGAGGAAAGGGGCAGGACGGGAAAAAAAAAATTTTAGTAAAGAATGGAGCTCAAGTCCCAGCCCAGGGGTGAGGGGGTTTGAGGGTGTGTGTGTGTGTGTGTGATGCAGCAGACTGAAGAAATCACTGCAGTGCACACTATCAGCTCCTTCCTTACCTGCAACAGAGGTTTCATTGTAAAGTTACAGCATTTACATGGATGATGCAGTAGGCTATTTAGAAGATATATACTATACACAGAGAAGCACAGAGCACTCTTCATAGCAATAGCTGCAAATACTGATTTAGGTTCAGACCACAGAATTTCCCATGGTCTGATCACCACCTCCCCCAGACTCCAGAAGAAATCTATACCCAGTGCAGCTGCGGTGGGCTTGGTCTCCCATCAGATCTGTCTTTTAAGGGTTTCCAGATCCAAGCCTCAGATGAGCCATCTCTCTGTCTTGCTTGGGACTGCAGAGACCAGGGCTCAGACGCTAAGAGCAAACCCAAGTCCAAAGCATGGGAAGAGGCTGTCAGTTTTCTGAACGCAGAGCAGCCATTCAGCTGAATGAAAGCAGCTAGTGTCACCCGTACACACAGCATCATACCCAGAGCCTCACTGAAGAGAAAGTGCTCTCTCTGCTAGAGGTGAAAGGGAAGAGACACTGAAGATGATGGTGCCTTTGAGGATGAATGTCCTTCAGCAAAGTGACTGAAATCCTAGTGCTCTGCTCTACTGGCTCTGCACCCTGAGCAAGAGCTAGTCACACTGCAAAGACCCGGACAGCTGTTTCCATAACCAATCCCACCTTGTAAAAACTAATTAAAAAGTTTAATTAGCTTCTGATTAACAGCATATTTTAAAATTCTTTAGAGACTTGCAGATCTGCAGAGGCACCCCTTGGGGGTCTGGGGTTGTTCGTGTTTTAAAGGAGATCCCTCCTGGATTGCTGACACACAATTACACCAACAGCATCAGTTGTTCCACATTGGCAAAGCCAGAGCATGAAGCAAGTTGTGTTAATGTGTCGAAATAAGGGGAGAAATAAAGAGAGCAATGGATCACTGAGTCTTTGAAGGGAAAAGTAATATTGCAGTAATTTATAGAAGGGAGAGTTTGTGGGTGGGACAGTCGCTCTCAAAGAACAGTGGCATTCAGCCAGTAAATATGCTATTTGAGAAGAGCATCACTGCCATCTTCAGGACAGCAAAAGCATTTTCTGCAACTCTGGCCAAAGTTATATTTATATAACTTTGTATCACTGATTCTCTACAGATGATGGTTTAGTCCAATGGTTCTCAGCTTCTGAAGCCTTATCACATCAAACTGCCCATGCAGGAACTGTTCCTAAGCATAATTTACAGTGCAAACTTCAGTTTAAGATGGTAAAGACCTGTTGGTCAGTCTGGCCCAC
This sequence comes from Bucco capensis, assembly GCA_013396975.1. Classification (NCBI taxonomy): domain Eukaryota; kingdom Metazoa; phylum Chordata; class Aves; order Piciformes; family Bucconidae; genus Bucco; species Bucco capensis. The sequence continues at coordinate 211,339 of VWZO01019267.1, forward strand.
TTCAGTGTAGCAACATTTCCTAGCAAGATACCTTTCATCCTTTATTCAGTCTAGCTTAAATGTCTCCAAGGAGCCACCCTCTTCCACTTCTCTTGTGAGAGGCTTACTATAGTACAAGAGATGTGTTAGGCAACAACTCACAACATCAGCCAACTTTCCTTCCCATGACATTAAATCATCGTTCTTCTAGCCAGAGCGCAGTCAATTAGCTGGTAAACACAGAAAGCAGCTCCAGCTTGGGTCTCAAAGTGGCACTTTACTCTCAGGCACTACAAGCCATTTTAAAGATTCACAGTGCTGAATGTAGAGTATATCACCTTAAAAACCACAGTAAGGACGCTGAAGATGAAAAAGGCAATTGCTTTAAAGCTAGGAAATAGCAGTTAAGACTTCCACGTTACTTTAACTCAAGTCTTTCAGCAAATGCACTCCCACACTTCTTTAAATTACACCAATCCCTATCAGAGGTCACATAGCTGGCTATGGGGACATCGGTTTTATACTGCAACATCTCCCTCCACCCCGCAATCAGACACGTGTCTCGTGCTTCTTCATGTGATGGGTGTGTTTCCAGCCACATGGGATGAGCTGGATGTGTGCATACACTCCTTTCCCAAGCCTGGACATCAGCCTGTTATTTGGCGAATGTTCAAGCATCACTTCGACACAATGGGCACATGTGAAGTCACGCAATGCAGGAAGATAGGGAGCCAGAATAAAATAAGCAGCTTGGTTTCTTCCTTGCATGCATCCAAGAAAAAGCTGGGCCACAGATCAGGCCAAATACATGCTCTTGTCAGGCCAGGTCTGACTTGGGATTGTTTTAGACTCCCATGACTACAGAGGACACCTCTTCTTTGCTTCAATCAGTTCATGGTGTTTATGGTTACCAGAAAGAAACAAAGCCATAAAGAACATAAAGATGCTACCTGCAGCAGGAGCTCTCCATGCTTCTGCAGCTGGGGACATCAGTGATACGCCCTGCATGACAAGTAAAGGGAGAACATGCAGAGAAACACTCCAGAGACCTTGAGATCAAAAGGGATTTGCCATCATTAATGAGGAATCCCATAGCAGAAGCCAGGAAAGGGCAGAGCTCCCCAACGTCCCACTTCATCATCATGGTCACCAGGTGTTTCTAACTCTTTGCCTCATTTATCAGACACCTCTGACCCCTCAACAACATGTTGGCTTCTGGATAAGGCTCAAATGTGAGCAGAGAATGTAGCTCCCCAGGGCAGGAGCCTGCAGGGGTAACAGACTGCTGTAGTTTATAAAATACTGTTATGGGGGAGAAGACAAATATACCTTCTGAATTTCTCCAAGTTCTGTGACACAAACTGAGGTCCCAGGGGCGATCCTAGGACTTGTCCTCAATCATTCCTAATAGTAACAGCACATGGAAGATAGAAGACAGTACTAACACATTTCCATATAATAGATGAATGTTTTTCAAAAGGAAAATAGTCTTGCGTGAAGCTGTACTTGTGAAACAGAGACATGACTGAGCAGGGCAACTGAGGAAAGGCTGCAATTAAAGGTGGTTCCAGGAGCTCCAAGATCACTTGCACACAAGAGCAATCTCTGTAAGTATGTTCATAACACGCCAAGTCCATGTAAGTTGCTACCAGCCTGGCATGCACTCAGGCAGTTGCTGGTGAAGTAATTGCTTCACTCTACCACTTACCCAAGTCTTGTAACATGCCCGCAGTAACTAGGTGACTTCATCTCTGCCCCATACAATTCCACAAACGCTTCACACTACTACAGCTGTGACAAAAAGGGACAAGAACATTTATGAGATTGAAGAGACAGGGCCAGAAGGCACCTGACTAGATCTGCTCACCAGGTACAGCCCTTCTTGTGTTGTAACTTCAACACAAGCAATAAGCCTGTCCAGGCACCCTTTTATCACATCACAGTCATAAAATAAAGCACGCAATCAACCTGAAAGGCTGGATGGAGCTCTGAGCAACCTGATCTAGTGGGAGGTGTCCCTGCCTATGGCAAAGGGGTTGGAACCAGATGATCCTTAAGGTCCCTTCCAACCCTGACAATTCTATGATTCTATGATTAGCACTCATGAAGGGCAAAGCAGAACACTGCCCCAGACCCAGGACATTGGATGCAATCATTCAGTTTTTAAATATCCCATGTGATAGCAATTCATTACAAAATTCATATCCAAATTGATAGCTTGAACTTTATACTTGGATTGCTTTAGTCCTTGCTTCACTGCTCCCAGATGGAGAGCAACTAGTATTGATCAGCCAGCAGATGTTACAGCAGACTTGCGAAAAGGAGTGAAAAAACTTCACTTAAAAAAGAGCAAGAGCAAACAGCCTGCTAATTTAGACCTACTTCTCTGTTTTGATAAAAGAAGATCCTTTACAAGGAGGTGTTTCACAAAATTTTCATAAGCAAGTAATCCCATCACCACAGCCAGGAAGGGCATCCTCAAGGATGCCTCCTGTCACAAGCAGGATTTGTTAGTACATGTGTCTGCAATACCCAGTAAACATCACAGGGAGTTTCCACACAAGCACACTTTTGAAAAGCCAAACAAACTACAAACTCACAGTGACTGCATAAACTACTCCCTGTTAATTATTATCATTTACTTCAAGGTGTCTTTTCAGGGATAGAAAATCAACACTAAGTTTAGGAAGCTTAAAGAAAAGGAGGATGAGGTTCCTTCTAGTGAAGCAACAGCCTAAAGAGTCACCACATCCCTGCTGGAGAAGACATGTTGGCATTGGCTTTGCAAGCCAGGAGACAGCAGGCAGAGAACGGTGCATCCAGAACAAGATGTTTGCCTGGAACATTTCAAGTCCTCTTCAACAAGCTGTTTAGAGCCTCCCTCTCTAAATCTGCTCCAGCCATAACAACACTCCCAAGAAACATGCAGCATTCCTAGCAAAGTCAAGTCTTGATGTGGTTTATAGGCAAGAGATATGCACAAGAAAGGATGCTTTTTTAAGGAGAAACATTTCAATAATTTGCATACTTTTTAGGTGAAATTTTAAGATCCAAATCAGTATCATATAAGCAGACTGGTACTAAACAACTGCAGAAAATAACCCAGGGCTCATGGGGTGGCACACTCTGCTAGTCCTGTGATCAGCAGTGAACCTATGCAGTCACCTTACCATCTGTGAATGGTGACATGAATCACACAAGACACTGCAGACACACTTCCTCCAGAGACCGATCCATGTCCAGGATTTCCAGAAAAGGAAAGCTCCAATTGTTCTCAGAGGCCCCTAAGAAGGCAGCAACAGCATTTACAAACAGACACAGCATCAAAACAAGGCCTTCTACCCATAACAGGGATGGTTGCACCAGCTCACAGCAGAGGGAAGATGGCCAATTTGAGCACAGCATTTATTTAAACCATTGAGTGTCACCCAGCCTAATACCCCAAGATTCTAGGCTATCACACGGTCAGTGTGGTACCATACAAAGTGAGGAATTTTACCCCAAAACTTACATAAAAGCTGTTTAGTGGCCAATACTTAGTGCCTGATCTTGCCAGCTCCTCCTCAATCTACTACCACAGACAGCAGAAGAATTAAGAGACAGGGAGAAGATTGGAGTAGTTTTGCAGTGAACAAGCACGGAAGCTTGAGCAGCAAACACGCAGTGGTTCCAGCTCAAAAATGCAAACAGCTGATGCCTCATGCACTGGAAGACCTCTTTTTTCCTCTTGGAGAGCTCATGAGTAGGGAATCTTGCAGAGTTGTGGGCCAGCCAACTCCAAGGCATGCCAGCTCTAATCTCCCTTCCCAGCTGCATACACAGAGAAACTGCAGGACACAAATGCCAGAGGCAAAAAAGGAAAGCTCCAATTACTCTCAGACCACAAGAACAGCAAAGCTGTTGGCAGGGCAGCAGTAACAAAGAGCTGTCCAAAACAGTTGACTAAAGAAATTCTGTGTTGTTTTAGTCAGCAGTCACTGAGGCAGACGAAGAAATCTGCTGTATGGCTAGTTCTTCCATAATGGCATCCAGGCTGCATTTACTGTTTAAAGTGTTCTCTAGTGAGATTGGAAATAAAAACTATCCAATACCCAAGTTGTGCTTAAAACCTCTTCACTGTAAAATAGGTTTCCTTTAGAAAGCTTTACCACTGGACAGCAGTATGACTTGCCTCTCCTGGGATTATTATTCAGTAACTAGTCACAGTAACAAGATTGAGATGGAAATTATTTTCTTTGTAGGTGTAGTGAACTCCCAGAGGATAGCTACCCTTTCAGATACACACAGAATGGTTGGTTGTATGCAGTTTGTAACATTCATGCAATTCTGGGGAAGTTTTGTTTTTTTTTTAAACTAAAAAAATAAACAAGTTTTGTCAATGCTCAGTTGGATTAAGCTGTGATGCTGCCAAAAGGACTAGAGAGCAGGATCACATCACAGAAAGAGTATTTTGGGGGAAATTTAGATTGGAGATTAAAACGAAGTTCTTTACCCGGAGGGTGGTAAGGAACCGGAACAGGCTGCCCAGAGAGGTTGTGGATGCCCCATCCCTGGCAGTGTTCAAGGCCAGGCTGGATGTGGCCCTGGGCAACCTGGTCTAGTGTGTGGCATTCCTGCCCATGGCAGGGGGGTTGGAAACTAGATGATCTTTAAGGTCCCCTTCCAACCTGGCAATTCTATGATTCCATGATTTTATTCTTTAGCAGGGACTCTGGTACGCATCTTTGGCAGGAAAGAAAAAAAATTGCACTACCCTGCCTAACAGAAAATGAGATAAAGGTACCAGCAATACCCACTTGTACCTCCTTTGAGCTCTTCCTCAAGTGTCATGTTCTAGAATTTTGCCAATCTCTTTCTAAAAACAACAACAAAAAAAGAAGAACCTTTCCTGATAGTGCAGAAGGTATTCACAAGAAATCCAGCATGGTCACACTGGTATGTTGTATCTGGAGCTAGCACGCCACATGAAGTTAAAATATATTATTTGTCCAGCAAATAATCCAGAGGGTGTTCACACTTGACTGTAGGTTTCAAATCTCCTTCCCAGAACACTGACAGCTCATTTTAGGCATAAATTCAACAGCACCACACACAAGAGTTGCACCAATGTTTGCCCTATGTAAAGTATCCCATTTCCAGAACATGTTCTGAAACAGAGATGTTCTTTCTAGTAATTCTCAGTTCTTGTCTTCCCCTTCAATTCTTCCCCTCCCAAAAAAGCTTTATTTTCTTTACCAACCTGTCAAAGCTTAATTAACGCTTGTGATCAAATGCTAGCCAAACAGGAAACATTATTTAGTATGCTAAGATTATTCAGATTTTACACACAGTTCAAAATATCTAGATCCGTAAGAGCATACACAGGTATATAGAGCAAAGGAAGCTAATCTCCCCACCACTGGTACAGAAAAAGCCAAAGTGGCAGCCTAATCTGGAACTCATTTATGACTGTACTGGGAGATCAACACAGGTAGTCAAGATACAGGTTCTTCAGCAATGTCCATGGGGATCTATATGAATTGGACAAAGTTCTTCACCCTAAGCCCTGTAGAAGCAGTATTTCTGGGGACAGGGAAGCAGCACAGACTGGGGAGCAAGAATCCTGGAATATATTAAGTATACATCAGTGGATTAGACTAGTGGTTACTGATAATGAAACAGCAGAGTTTTCACTATATAAAATTCATAAATTTATTTTTTTTTTTTGTAAAAATCCAAAAAGCACGAAGACATCTCACTCAAAATACTGGTAAATCAAACCACACTTAGAAAAATGAAAGCTGATTTTATTATCTTATCCACAGCCAATCATTTGACATGAACATGCATACGTAATTTTGCTACGCACACACCACAGTTTAACGTTAGTTATTCAAGGTTAAACATACAACAGACATCCTTACAAAAATGAGTCAAAATGCAAACGTAACTTTTAAACAAAACAGTTTTTACTCATTTAAAAAAACCTTTGTGTTGGGTACCATTTTGTACAAACACAGTTAATTTAAACAAATCTGCTTTTAGTTTCCTCATGGTTGCACATGAAAATAAGCTGCAATAGAAAATGAAGTCATCAAGGGATTTTTAAATAGCAGAAGTAGGCAGTCTCGCCATGCAGAAGAAGCAATATTAAATATTAGTTTTTCAAAAAAAGAAAAAAACCCACAAGTTTAAAAATATTTAGTTCAAGTCACAAATCTTTCCCCAGTACAGAGAAATCCAAATGCAACGCATAATTAGCTGCCACTTAGGATGGCTATTCTGAAAAGTAGAAATACTTTCCAGAATTGATAATTTTCATTGATTTGGCACAGAAAAGAAGTCTGAGCTTACTTAAGAACAAGGAAGTGACTAAAAAAAAAAAAAAAGGTAAACAGGAAGAGAGAAAATAAAAAGCAAGAATGAACGAGATAGTAGTTGCAATCACTAAAAAAAAAAAATCTGTGCATCTCAGTCATTGCAGAATACTGTCTACAGCAGGTGCGAGTTCCAGGTAACTGTTATTGCAACATGGATTTAATTTGCTTGGAGGTAGTCTCATCATTCAAATGCTTTGTTGTGTACCTAAACACAGACACAAAAATCAAGTTGAGAAGGGCATAGACGCTATTCTACCTTAGTATAACAAATACCTAATTTCTTTGGTTATGGCTCAACCTGAGTAAAACCCTCAGCCACTGATCATCACCCATTCTGATCACAAAATGCTATTGTCAGTCAGAACCATAACCCATCAGCCTTGCATCAAGGGGAGTTAAAAATAAGCTTTAGCTGCATGTTGACTTTTGTGCTCACAGGCCATTTATAGTAAACTCAAGTTACCACTTGTGATAGGCAATTATCATGAAGACTAACTGAGGTCTCTGTCCACAAGAAACATCTTCAAACACACATAGCTTCAGAAACTTTTGTTCAAAACTTCCATTGACCAAACCTAAGACCCTTCAATAAGAATTAATTCAATTGCTTTTCAGTCTAATTTTCTGTTTAGTTCAGTAACTGTGCTGCTGCTAAAACTACAGAGCATAATGTGCTTATTCAAGCCCCTTCCCTCTTCAAAACTCTCTAGGACATTAGCACATTTTTAAATTACTACCAAAATGTGGTCATCTCTTACTTTAAAAGAAAAAATACTGTATACCCTCAATGCTGGCTTCTTTATGTGATTAATTTCCCTGATCTTCCTTCCCTAACTAATCCAAAAGCAAGTAGAACTTATTCTGTAATTTAAATTTAACATGTTAAATTAGCACTTCTACTGTTATCTACAGCTGCAGTGATATTTTAATTGTTCACTTGAAGAATACACAATGACTTTTTGTTTTGGAAATTAATACTGATTTCAGCACTTTTTGGTAATTTATACTTTCCACAAACAATAGGCCTGAAGTTTTCTAAAATCCTGAGAAGTTATTGCACTTGGTATTCTGCCCCTGAGAAAAAGCTGAACATGATTACAATATCTGTAAGAATTTCAAATTCTAAACAGCTGAGCTCCATCCAAAATCTGTATCACCTTTTATCTGCTTTTAAGACACACTATCTATCTCTTGAGGAACATGAGAACTTCTAATGCTCCTCCAGAATCAAAGACTTGAACTTCAGTTCTCATGACATCATCTTGAATCTGCTTTCACCACACAGGCACACAGCAGCACACTTCTGCATCTCTTCTTAACAATTCCAAATGGGACTTAAAAATATTTAAATATCCTAACCAATAAGTAAGCAAATGTAGAAAACCAGGACTGTTGAAGTCTGTATGCTGTGGTGAAAGGTCAGCATGGCAATACAGTCTGAATGTACCCTACTACCCACAAAACAACACACAATGGAGAGCAAACCTGAACTACTCTGTCCATGTAGTTTGATAGTGTTAACCATGATGGGGAAAAATGGGGTACCAGTATGTATCAGTGTTCAGTTGCAGCAGCTAATGACAATAACTTAGTCAGGAAAGAAATGCTAATATAGCATTTCCCCCTCTGATCTCAAAGGCTGATCATGTACAGGAGGTTCAGAGATGAGTAACAGAATAGCACAGGCATGGCAATACTCACATGAAGTCTCAAATTAAACCCAGATTTATTTTATTTTTTTTTCTTTAGCTAATAATCTGAAGAAAATGCCCAAGTGAAACCACTTATAATACTGCATGATTTCACTTCTTACCACATCTTAACACAAAAACAAAAGAGGGCAAATGAAATGAAAGCAGTTTCACTACAGGCAGGAAAAACAAATTACAATTGCACACTTTCAGGCAAGATAAAATAAGGCTTCCACATGTCAAGGTGAGTGTATGAATAACAATATCCAGTTACAGTTAACTGTTACCAAAGTAATACAACATTTTTTCAATTAAGGACAAGAACAAAGCCTTCATCTGCCTATCCCTTTTTGGCACTTCTTGCCACTCCTCTGATGCTGGACACTCAAATGAAAAATGTTACTGCTACAGATATAGCTTTATGTTTATATCAGCAGGTTTCAGGTTTCTATACAAAATTACTTAATTTTCTCTACTTCTCCAACTAATGTGGCAACTTCTTGTCTTTTCTACAGCAAAAACACCGAGACTCTTGCCTTAAGGACCTCCCTATAAATACTTTGTGAAAGAGGAACAATTTTTAGTTACATAACAAAAAACTATCTGTGCTTCATGTCTAGAAGCTATCTGTGAAACATAAAAATCAGATGAAACTACTCTTACATTCTACTAATAATAAACAAAATCATTAAGCCATGGTCAAACCACACACAGCTGATGATATGACTACGCAAACTAACTCCACATTTCTTTGGTAAGCTGGCACAAGTCAGTGCACATGCTGCAGCTGCTCATTTGCTTGTTTGGTAGTTTAGTCAGTAGATGTGATCATAGTTAACTTCTAATTAGCTTTTAGTATGTATTATACTTTGTTATCAGTTTTAACTTCAGGTTCAACATCTACTCTGTCACGCTTACCTGTACAGACTCATTCTTAACCTGCATGCAGTTAAAGTATGCAGAAAGTTATCTTAGAAGGAACAACTGCAAGCTTGTGACTTGGCTTTTAAAACACAGAAGCTTCTTCACACATCCCTGGCTCTAGACACATTGGGAAAGAAGCCTGCAATAACAACATTCACCATTTACCTGTAACATGGACTGAATACTTTTCTGTTGAAGGAAATGCCCTGGAAAATTTATGAAAATTCACACAAAAATATTTCAAATAAAAGAACAGAAGTACCTGAGAGCGTTTAGAAGGCCTTCTACACTGTTAGGAGGCTGGTCTTTAAGAACTTTGATGCATCCTTTCATCTAGGAGTTAAAAAGATTATACAGATTTTTTCATGCTAATACCTTTCCAAGTTAACAAAGTGTTTTATATTCAGTTTGTCAGAGAAAAAAATAAGTATTTTAAAACTGCAGCAGTGTAAAGATATTTTCTTTATATTAGAAAGGAGTTAAGCTTTCAATGTTACATTTTCCTATGACAGAATGGCTTAGTTACTTTAAAAATCTGCGTTTCTTCAGACAATGCAATTTTGATACCAAGCTCTGCTTCATCAACCTTAAAAAACTAGGAACAGTGAACAAAAATATTTATCGTAAACCCAAGAATGATTACATTCAGTCAGTGAAGTAATAACCAACTCTAAAGCTATATCAATGGGCTAACAGTCTAATTGAAACAACCATGGAGCAGCATACAGTAACCAACAGCATGAAGTTAAAGACCTGAAGACTGGTGGATGGAGAATCTAGCTTTTTACCAGACAATGAGGAACGAGATCATGATACCATTGTTATTTCCAGTCATTAGGTCTCCTGTTTTGGATTGTTCAACACAACAAGTTTGTTTACAAGTATTTCAAGACACTTCCCAAATTCCATCAAAACAGATGGAATTCATGACCTAACAAAACACATTTACGCATCTGAAGGCCTTTGTATTTCTCACATATACGGTTTGCTAACAGCTACCACTATCCATTTAGCATCAGTGCACTTTACATCTGCTACAAGAACCTGGAGGACAGGAGTCTACACACAATTTAAACACTCAAGATTATTCAGTAACAATAAACTTACTTACATCAATTTTTGAAGTTTTGGCAAAGGCGCCCACCGGATGCACATGGTCATAGAGTATGATGACGCCCACCATTACCCTCAGACAGAATGATACCGTTTCCTCATTTGTAAACCTGCTTCTATATTCACTGTAATTTAAAAATACATATTATCATCTACCAAACATATGATAACAGTACATACCAGCAATGCCTGAAACAAGATTAAAGAGAAAAATTCTACTATAAACCCTCAGAGATAATAAAAAAAACCCAAACTAAACCAAATCAAACAAAAACCCCCAAACTCACCAACTCCACAAAGTTTTCAAAGAGGTCTCCTTTTGCCTCTCAATAACCTGCTTACAAGTCAGACCACTGCTTATAAAGTTATCTGGAGATTAATAAAGATTCTTTGTTAATAGTGCCCCTCTGCTGCACTATTTCAAGTTGTTTGGGTTTTTTGTTGGTGTTCTCTTTTCAGAGAAAAAAAGATCAATTAAAACAATACATACTAACTTTGCTTTCAGTGCTTCCTACCCTTTTCCCCGTGACCCTCTAATATACACACAAACTTAACTGCTTTCTTGAATGGGACACACTATTTCCAAGGAGGGTAAGAATATAAATGTTTGGAGATCTTAATGTGCTCCAGAACAAATGTACTGTGGTATTTGGACAGAACCTTTTTAAATAATTCACACCTCATGCCTGAGTAATTTTACCAGTGGGAAACTTCACAGAACCCAGAAGAAATGTAAGTCAAATGCCAAAGTTTAGTTTGACTTTTTCTTCCTACTCCCAGTGTCTCCCAAATTTAGAGTAGACAATAGACTGCCATCATGCCTAAAAGTCATCTCATAATTCCGCAGAGAGCGGCACTATAATTTTGTTACAGTCATTGGTCATGCCAGCTTGCAAGGAGGTACCAACGCATTGCCCATAAGACCCTCTCTTTCAGGAGGCCCTAGGCAATCATGCTCAAATAGTATATTTTTGTGAATTATACATGAGAAAACCATTTATGATGAGTGCCAAGAAGTTGTCTAGCTCTCATAGCCATTTTATTTTTAAATATTAATATGTTCAGAAAAGTAGACTGCACAATTTGCATAGCTAGCAAAACGAGACATGTTAGTTTCATGTAAAGGTAAACAACTAAGTTGGTAGAAAGAAAACACCATAGCTCCTAATCACCCCAGCTATATTTCTTTCACCTTATGCATCACAACTCATGTCTTAAGTACAGAGATGAACCATACACAATACAGGCACTGTTTATACTCACGGGGTTTCCAGCATGACCCTGCACACACTAGCCATGGTGCTTAAGCAATCTGTAGTATTCTCTATTGGTAAATTCTTATTCTGCAGAAGATGATAAATAGTTTCCAATTCAATTATTGTGAAATACTGTACTACAAAACCTAAATCAAATCAGTGATATGCTCGCATGGCAACATGGAGAAATGAAAAACATCAACATAACTATGGCAAGCCTGAGTAGCCTCACACTGTTTAAAAATGTTACAATATAGATTAGCAACTTACAGAGCAAAGTCTGCCACATGGGTTTTGCTTGCTTGTAGTTAAAGAAACACACCATTGACACTAATAACTTTTTGGAAGTTTTAAAGGAATCATCTAACATGCTCTTTAAAGACAGAAATTTCCATAGCTAAACACATGCATCTGCTGCAATGCTAAGACTTAAAATTGCTGTGGGCAAACATCTCAAAGAAACATAAGATAAGAAGGTATTTTTCTCAAGGTATTTTAAGTGTAAAGCAAAACTTAGGAAATTATTAAAACACAAATGTGTTAATCATGTAATGTACAATTACGTTTTATTATGAAGTAGTGTGCATTCTTTGCATGCAAGACAAATCATCACAGCTATCAGAAGAAAAGCAAAATACTTGTAGTGACTGGATTTTACCACTAATAAGGATAAATAGAGGTGTGTCAAAATGTTGGAATATTTCTCAAGTTCAGGTTCCTCCCCTGTTCTGCAATAAGTATACTTGACTTGACACAGGAAAACAAAAATGTCTTGGGAAGAAGAAATGGAAGCAACTTTTCAGTTCTGTTCCCTGTTTCAAGCACAGAGAATCAAGCTGCTTCTCTTTCAATTTTCTGAAGTTTCTGCTCTAAACCACCACCAAATACAGGGAATATACTTACCTCTCCCACCTCCCTCCTTGAGGAAATCTATGGCAATGAACATTGCAACACTATCCATTAACTTTTTGCAATATATCCACAAGGTGGCTCAGCAGAACTTACTCTAACCTCTACAGCATTTGAGAAAGATACTTCATGTTTCTTCAGACTCCAAAAACCAAGTTTCATTTCTAGATGCCAAGTTTAAGCCTGGTAGGAGAGTTTTGTGTTCCTAAATTATGTCTATTCCTGCATTGTTCTGAAGTACACTCTATCCAAGCCATAAATTTATTCTCTTACCTCTGACACAAACTTTGTTGTAGCATCACTTAAAGTTTTCAACATTGGTGTCGCTTCGGCATAAAATAAAGACATTCTGTTTGCCAACTCATTATTTACTTCATTTTCTCCCTCTGCCTATAAAAAAGAAGCAAAAAAGGAATTTAATTGCTCAGTACATTAAAAGATAGGTGGTAGTATAAGATTACATTTCAGCTCATCCAAGGGTTACCTACTGGGACATTGTTAATCCTCATACGGCTCAGAGTTCTTCTATAGTAGCTGAAGTCATTCTGTATAGCAGGATTTGTCATCTATGTAGATACGGAAAGAAGAGAGTTGTGACTAACTCAAGAAAAATATAAGGACAAGTTTCTGTAACATACTGAGAGCAAGAAATATTCAGCCTTACGAAGTTAAAAGGCCTATCTTCTTAGGAAGTGATATATAAATGTAAAACTTTCTGGTTATATTCACAGTTTTTTCAGAAGAAGATTAACAATAACAAGAGCATAGCAGTCTCCTAAACAAGAGTTTGAAATTAGTAGGTTGAAAAAAGCAAATGACCTTGCTAGTTTAACTACAAGGATCAGACCAGCAAATTGGTTTCATTTCAGCTTAGTTCTCTGCAAATCAGCAAGAAAATAGTTGTACTGTGGGCAGTACAACTGCTAAAAGCAGCAGTAGCATTATCCCAAGAGATATGCCAAATTTGGATGAAGAAATGTGATTAATATAAATAAATATAACAACAAGTGCCTAAAACCACTATGATATTTCATCTACTTTGCAGTTTTATTTAACTCTAGGTCATACGAACAAGCTGAGCACCGTAGATAATGAGTATCTAGTGCATGCTCTACTGTATAATAGAACACAACCCAGATTGCTTCAGTAAATGGACTTGTTTTCTTTTTGCCAGCCTTTTGTCCTTACAAAATTACAAGTTCTTACCTTAAGCTCATCGAATCGGAGTGTAAAGTGAAGGATTTCTGCAAACTGCTTAGCAAGAGCCTGCTCTCGCTCCAGGTGCTGCGTTGGTGAATATGGAGTGCTTGTCAGGGCTCCCAACAGACCTCGCAATCCTGCCTCTTCAATGAGAGGAGAGTGTTTTTTCAATATACAACTGCATCTGCTTCTTACTGTATCTCTACTGACTGATATTCTACATGCTAGACTTAAAACACACGTCTGTGAAAATACATGGTAATTAAAAATAAAGGGGCTTGATGAATTACTTCTATGTTCCACTGTTAACATATTTACTTACAAACTACTGTGAAGACTAGATCTGATGAGCACTGACAGCCATGAAAAAACGTCTTGAAAAGTTTTATTGAAGCTTTGTCTGCAACATTAGCGTAAATCATATTTTAATAACCTGTGTTGGCAGACTTCAGCTTTTAAGATAACACTGAACTTAAGAGGCACATACCTATCAGCAGCAGTCATGTTTTATTTGTTTTTAAGATAAACTTAAAATCTAGCTTCCTGTTCATCTTTTTAAGAAAAATACCTCACCTCTTTAACAAAACAGAACTTGCCTGCAAAAAGCTTCCATTGTGTTGAGCTCAATTTTTCATGATGATTTCTCTTTTTTTTTTTTTATGATGCTAGTAACTGTCTAAAGGTGACATAATAACATAGAGTTTGTGAAAAAACAAATCCAGTCTAATAGATTTTATCAGCTTAGACACAACATCAGTCAAGTTGGTTTTGTAAGAAGCATGAAGTACCATCTTCAGGTTCATGCAGGTATTGCACCTGCAAGAACCAAGACTAAGCATTTCCACAGACAAAATTATTTCTGGTGTTTGAGGCTGAGGGGGTGGGAATAATACAGTCAATTCTAAGTACTCCTGGTATCAGAAAAAATACAGTCACTTCTAAGTACTCCTGGTATCAGGAACATTAAAAGAGTTAATTCCCAGTCTACTACTTCTCAAAACAATCAATTGGTTACTGCCTTCCAGAGTTGAAAAAGAGGCAGAGAAAGTGGATGACAAGTATGCTCCCATTCTGCCTCTCCTCTCAAGTATCCACTGAAGCAAATTTGCTTTCACAAGCAAGAAGGCAGTACGCAGAGATAAGTAAGATACAAGCCAGTGTATGGAAGGCATCTATGCAATATGAGCTTTTATCTATTAATGAGGCATTGACCTAGAAGCGATTGCATCTGAATATGCCAAATGTACTAATTAATGAAGACCAAGAATCCCAAGTTAATATCACTCCACTTACCTAGTCTTTGAGAAAATTCATAGAATTTCTTTAGTTTGCCTACTAGTGGAACAACTGCACCCCATGCCTTCTCTTGTAGCTTCTCATCGCTGGGATGCTGTATTGCCTTAAATTAGAAAAGAAGAGGAAATAAGTATGCTTAGATTGAGAATAACTGATACAGTATTGGGGAAAAAAAACCCCAAACATAATCCACAAAAACCAACAAACTATGCAGAGCTAGAAATTAAAGGAAAAAAAAATCTACCTACTGAGAAGTTTCCAGATGAGAGACAAGTCTGTACTAACCCATGTCTGTTCCAAAAAAGCTCTAAATATTTGTGATGAAAATAAGTATCTTGAATAGGAAAACAACTTGGAGAATATGAAGAAATTGTTAAAAATAAGGCTACTCAAAAAAGAAAGATAACCAGATCCAGTTAACCAACTCAAGCAAAAAAAAAATAATCAGTGATCAAAGCTTCATCCTGATGTTGGTATCCATCACCAATTTCAGAATTTGTGAAGGGAAAAAAAAATTAAAGAATCAGATTTGCAGTGAAATTCAGGCTAAGTATTACAGTAGAAACATTTAAGCTTAATTCGCAACATACAGCACCACCAATACATGGTGTACAACAGAGCTTTGAGGTATATATGTATAGACCTTGTCTTTACAGTAAGCTTCCCAGACAGATTAAGCTTTTAACTCAATCTCTCCAGGTTTCTAAGATAGAAACTAGACTACTTAGCAACTGAAAGTTACTAAGAAAACTGAAATAAAAACGCTCATAACTCTCCTGCTGAACCTTCATGGTCAAGTCCGTGATTCCAGAATGTGTTTCAGTCAACCCTGGGCTGTGAGTTGCAGCACACTCCTCTTTGGTCCCTGGAAAGTTTCTTTTCTCTTACATCTGCCTCTCTCAGGAGCGTCTCCTTTCCCCATGGGAGCTGCAGGCATCCTTGCTGAGACACACATTCCTTCCTGATCCTACAGTCTCTCCCTGAACATGCTCCCTCCTTGAAGAACAGGTAAGCTATCTCCCGTTCCAAGGGTTTTGTGTGACAGTTACCCAAACCTACTTTACGAATTCAGAGAGAAAAATTCACAGTACTTTAATTAAAGCTAAATGGTTAAGGGTATCTCAAATTCATCTGGAGTGAGCTAAGACTCCTCCCATATAACAGTACTTCCTAAGACTGTTACAGTAAGTAAATCTTCACTTCAGGAGCAAAGCAGCCCCCATTGCTGCATCTGAGGAGGACGGGAAGGGGGTTAAGAGAATTTATTCCACCCTTTCTGAAAGGTAAAGGAAAAATGGAGTGACATGCTGTACAGAAACTTTGCTCCTTTTCCAAACATCAACTTTAGTAAATAAAATCCAATTAAAATGGACTGAAAATGAGATGTCTTTTGTGTTAGGATTACTACACATCAGACTTCTCCAGTTAGTGAAGAGAAAGATGTCGACACTACTCAATATTGCATTGTACTCACACCACGCTCTTTCCAAATTCATCACTAACTCAAGAGCAGCTTATGTGGGAATATAAAGAAAAATCAATAGCAACAATTCCATAAAAAGTTTGAGAAGCACCATTTGCTGTTACATATGTGCATTAATGTTACTGAAACAAGCAACATCTATTTTGCTGTTAAAAAGGAACATTCCAGAGCAGAAATTCAAGACAGTAATTTTAATAGACAACATGCTCTGCCAAAACAGCTCCTGCAAGCAAAGTTAAAATCCAGCAGTATTTGGTTAGGATCAGACAATGAACAACCACAGGTTGTGCTCTAGCTCACCTCTCGTATTTCATGGCCAGCTCCTCTATATGACTGCAAGTCTTCCAGTATTCCTTCTGCATCCTTTAACACTACATTCACCTGATTATAAATTTCCTTTTCAGATTCTGTAGGTTGGGCATCTAAACAGTAGAACATATTAAATATATATATATATTTTTAACAACAATATGGAATTCAATAGGCACACCATCTGCTATGGGACAAATTCTTCATGCAGCAACTCATCCAGAATTTTCATTCTCTGAAGAGCTACTACAATGTATGACGAACTCCAAGATTGGAGAGTTGTTTTAGTAGTCTTTTAGCTTCATTTAGCATCCCAAAAATCTATCCTTCCTGACTTAAAATTGAGTAAAAAGTAAGAATTCCTGACATGTCATCTTTATGACCACCATATCCATCTCACCTTGGGGCACAATACAAGCTGAATGGAAGAAACTTGGGTAAGAACTCATGGGACACACTCACTGCAGATGATACAGGAGGTGTTCAAGTCTGCTGTTATCTAGAAACACTGTATCACAGTTTATTTTCCATCTACCCTGCCTCTCCTTTTACTAGTTGGGAAAGGAGCTGCTTCTTTTACTTCTAGACATATTTAATTTTCAAAATATATCCTTAACTGCATTAATTGCAAAACCAGAGCTGAGAACAAAAAGATCTAGTGTAAACTTTTTTTAACTTCCTTCTCTTTAAAATATATGCTGTCTTCCACTTTTTCTATAATGAGCCAAAGACTTTCCAAAAGTATCTTTGATCATAATTTCAAAAAGCTAGACATACATCTTCGATAAGAAGTATGTTTTGAGAAGAATCAACAGAAGAATTTACCTTTAAAAATATCACCTAATACAAATATTTTAGACATGGCTTACCTGATATGAGACCAAGTCTTTTAAAATTTGATGGGATCTATAAGGTTAATTCCTTTTAGATTGATATATAAAATAAAATTAGTTACTAAAGCTGCTACTGAAGCTTTTACAAAAAAAAAAACAATACCCAAATTTGCTCTGTTTACATGGGCAAAATATGATATGAAATAAATACCACGATATTTCCAGGATTTCCAATGCCAGAAGTCAGGGTAGTAACAATAGAGTTTTTTTGGTAGGGGCAAACAAAAGCTATTTTTGGACAATATATCCTCATTATTTTGTGCAGTTTAAATGTCTTTTAAAATGATTCATATGTGTAACTCCCACTAACAGTTATGGAAGCTAGGTATATACTTACACTAAAAATTAAAACTAGAAATCACAGTATTGTAGCGTTACACACTAGAAAAAACATTAGAAACCAAAATTTTTATAAGGAAAAGGTAAGTTTCACATGCATTGCCTGTCTGGATTTTGCTGTAATTTTTGCACAATACTTCTTATTTTTATGGTTTAATGCATACACAGTGGGCATTATTAGCAAATATGCCTATAGATAGACCTTGCAACAGTTTTAACAGTGATATTTTGAGAATCATCAAGAATTAGCACGGGTGAAAAAAAAGCTGTTCACTCCTTTAACAAAAAAAAGTGCAAGAGAACCACATTAATTAGGCATTGAGTAAAAGTGGCCAGTGCTTCTCAGATCATCACAAAAGTCACATTTATAATTTTGGAAGCTGCTGAAGACTGCTATAAGAAATGAAGACAAAAAAACATGAAGGAGAAGAGCACACAGGTAAGCACCGACTGGCAGCAAATCATGCACAAACATGAAATGCTGGAGAGAAATACAGACTAAAATGTGAAGCTCTGTAGCATTCCAGATTCTGTTGTTAAATAATGCAATCAAGACTTGCCACTTGGATTGTCTCACACTGAGTACATCTCTTGCCTATTTAATTTTTCATGCCATTTTTTCTTTACCCTCTCTAGCAAGTATAGTAAGTAGAGTTCATTTCTCAACAGGGGGGGGACCCACAGCAGAAGGGCTCACAAGAACTCCTCCTCATTTTGAAACTCACCAACAAACAGAACAGATGTAGTACTGTGACTTTCCAAGTCTAGAAATTAAAATTGTATTTCAGATACAAACTGAGTGATCTTCACCCAACAGTTGGCTATGCAAGTTAACACCTTTAACACCTCTGTCAAGTATGTTTCACTTAGGATGTCATTAGCCAACTACTGTATTTTCCTAAAATGTTTCAGGAAGCCTAAGATAATGGTTTATGCTTAATTTGTTGGGGTAGTGGTAAATTGGGTGGGTTTTGTTTGGTTGGTTTGGTTTTGGGTTTTTTTTGTTTAAAAGTAGAACTAAATTCTCTTATATTCACTTCACAGTACATTCAGGATGATATCAGGATAGATTTAAAAGGCACAATACTGAAAAATCTTCAAGCCATAGTGCTGGGTGACTCAAAGCAATTTGCTTTTCTGTGCTAGTTAGGGCACTGTATTCTGAAAGCCCATCACGGGTGGAGAAAGAGGGGAGAGGTTCCTCTGTTGTAATCTGGAACAGATGGAGGTAGCATTCCCACATATGAGTAAGTGCCTGAAGACTCAAGCTATGGGACTTTCACTTGAGAATCACTAATTGTAGAACTAATTTTCCTCAATGTAAATTGTACAGTGCAGGAAAGGGAATTGTAGTTCTGAGGCTGCTCTTGATAACTAAAAAAGTGCAACCAGCAATGCCAGCCATCCTAACAGCAGGATGAAGGAAGCATACAATTAAAGGGATTTCCCTTTTCCCTTTCCATGAATCTAAGTTCCTGACATGGGCTTGCCTTTACCCAGCAGTTTTTTTCCATAGAAAAAAACAAGTAATGTAAGCACGTAACAGCTCACTTGAAATGTTCTGAGGTTTGATATTGTTGTCAAGGGAGCCTATCCCTGGTTATTCAGGGCAACTTTCCCATTTTTAATCCAGTAGTAAGAAAAGGGAAGGCTAAGTTTTCTCAAGTAAACAGGGAGTTAACCTTTAAATTAATTTTAAGTTTGATTAGAACATTACTGCACTACATCCAACATACACTTAAGAGTTCAGAAAGCTCACACAATAACATATTAATGACAAAAGAGTAGACTTACAACAATATACAAACACTGCTGTGTGAACTAAATGCTATGGAAGTATGACAACATATTGCATGTGGAGAACACACACATTTAGTGGCTATTTAAAAAAAGATTTGGCTGTTCTACAGAACATGTGGAGAGAGAATTTTAGCATTAAAAGTTTATGCTGCACAGCGAACACTATTTAAACTGAGATTTTTCCCAGGGAAAAATGCATCAAGTCATCTGGCTATAACAAAATTCACAAGTAAGGGAGAGGAAAACCCCAGACAGCTGGAGATTAAATGATTTATTAATCTCTATCATCATTACTATGGAGAATGCTATATTTGCATTCTTCGGAAATCTAGTCAAATTCTATGGAGGTAATGCAGAAAACTTTTAGCACTAGCTTGAGATCACCACCTGCAAGAAAAAGCACTCTGTATTTTAGCTACTATTCAAATCAGTGACTTTGGAAACTACTGTGAAATTACTGTGACAGTAATGACGTCAATGTAAAAGCTAAGGTGTAAGTTTCCCTCATTGTAGATGGCTGTTTTATATTGACACCCTTGTCCTTAAAAAACTGTGCATTCTCCTCTGCTCATGTTAAAGTGGCACTGCAGAGACTTTAGCAGAATACTTTAGACAATTATTTGTTTTAAATAAGTAAGGTGAATGACCACAGAAAATATAAGCTAACCAATGTTAAGGCAATGAAAAGTGAACATCATATCATTTATCTGAGCGGTTTTTGCATATATTCTGATTGTCAGCCACACAAATCACTGGAACCTAGCACCAAAATAAATACCTGAAAAAAAAAAAAAAATCTTAGAAACAAGTCTAAAACCCTTCTAAATTTGGAGTTTGTTTTGTTCTATAAAGCTTTATGGACATTAGATTTTTAGTTCTTTATGGTATTGTGGGAGAAATATTTAGCTAGTTGCTCCCTTCAAAGATATAGATGGATTCAAGAATAAAAAACTTCAAACTGTATTATTGGGCCAGGTGTTACACAGAATTGGCAAATTTGTTTTTAACACAGAGCTTACTTGCTCTTCCACAAAAACAGTGTTAAGTATCACAAGATTAAGTGCCAAGTCTTGAAGATAGATCTTGACTGTGTCAAAGCCAAGATCCTGTCAAGGCAAGCTATCTGAAACAGTAGTAGAAAGAAGCATGGATACACAGTATAGCAGCAGAAACAAACACAGGACAGGGTTCAAAATGAATAAAGAACAGTCTAACAATTCAGCCATAATAGAAGTTGCTTAATTTGACTGCATGTGTAAACATTTCATGTCAGCAATCTGCTTACTCTCATGCCAAATCTTGTTCATGCTCAAAACATGCACTTGAAAACAAAACTGAGAGCTAAAGAATCAGTATTTTTTTTTAAATAGCAATTATTATCACAATTGATGCTAGAATTATGCCTCTTGTATCCAGCTAACCTGAATTCAATTTAGTCCAATTAAATGATGAGCATGTAGAGATTAAGCTGGAACTTTATAACTCCAAGATTCTCTCCTATCAACTCTCCCTACTTTACTAAGTTGTACCTATTCTGAGGATATGCAAGATTGGAAATGTTTTTAAAGAACAGTTTTGCTTTCTGACTTTTGAACACAGTCCTTGATTATCATGTTCCCTTTCTAAACAATCTGTATGGCTTCATCTTCTAGTAACAATATATTCAAAAAAGAGACAACTGATAAAATCAGCAGTACAGAATAAAGGTTAGAGCAGTTATAACTTAAACATCACTGAAGCAAAAATGTATTTCTCCAAGCATTTGGTTTTATATGAGAAATAACTAACTGTTACTGTTTCATCAAACACAACTGAATAATAATTTGGAGGAAAAACAGAAGATACAACGAATCCAAAATTATCCATAAACACAATACTTCCAATTTTCTGTTATGCTATTCCATTGTATGTTATTACACAGTCAAAATGTACTTGAACGTTAGTTTTCTTGTTTTATGCTTGCTGATGTACAGCTGGGTAAAGCAACAGCATATCCCAAAAGCAAGTAATTAAACATGCACAGCAGCAGCCAACAACACTTACCTGCCATTCTTAGCCTTCATTGTATCATGCAACAAAAACTAAAAGCAGAAATACTGAACAATATGTGAACCTTCCAGACTGCTTGGCAATTGATCGGACAAGCTATACATCTCATCTTCTCAAAAGCAATTTCATCTCTACACTCTCTGAGCCCCCTTCTAAGGGGGGGGATGAGGTTAACTGTCAAATTTCAATGCCAAATCAAATAAGGTTCACATATACACCTTTAACATGATGATGTTGGAGAGCTATGAATAGTTGCTGTGAGCCAACCTGTATATGCAGCATTATTCAGTGACATACTGGAAGTGAAGAAAAGAGAATCAGGTTTCAGATTCAGTCCTTCCTTTAAGAAGCTTGTACCTCCTTGCACTTTCAGCAAGTCTTCCAATACTTTAAATTCTTTTTAAAGTTTTGATTAAGAGCAGCTAGAATTCTGGTTTAAAACAAGAACCATATCAGATTCCAATAGTAAAATATGATTTGAAAAGCCCTCCCTGAAATAAAGATCTTACATTTTAAAACAGAGTATTGCTTTCTACAAAAGGTTGCTCAACAATTATCCATAGCTCAGGCATGCAAAGCTGTTAGAAGGATGGCAAAGTGAAAATACACATTTAGTACGTGACAAATGCAGTCTACTGCAGGCAAAGAGTAATAGATATATAAAAGTCATCTTCTCACTTTCAAAATCAAGGAAAAAATTTGGCCCCTGCTCAAGGTCTGTGCATGTCAAAACTTTTAGAAGGTTCCCCATGTTAAGGTACCTGCCAAGACAAGAATGAGAGAAAAGAAAATTTTCTTTTTATAAGATGGAACAGGCCAAATATAGTTGATTGACATGGTGGGGGAAAGAAGATCAGAGAGTTCCATCAGGCATGAATCCGTCCTTCAGGCTGCCGCCCTGATGGGTGGAGGGAGACCCCCACCTCGAGGACGTGCAGCTGGTGATCCCAGAGATGCAATGCAGCTTTCCTGTAAGAAGTGACTATGTCACCATCATCTTCACAGCTGCCCCTTTGAGAAAGGGGAAGAACTCCAACCGAAGGCCCTGCCAGTGACTAATTCTGTCTCAGTACACCCTAGCACCAGTGTCCTGAGCAGGTGTACCACGTTGATGGCCAAGTACCGTATTTGCAAGCATTATCATGGTAGCCATGCTACAGATTTTTACCTGATGGGACAGCAGAAGAAAAGTACTTTAATTTTGTCAGCCCTTATAATTTTGTCAGAAAGCCATGACAGAAAAACACATCAAGATACATCATTTCAGTGTGCAGAAAATGCTAACACAGGTATGCCTCAGATCTTTTACACAAGGTGCCTAAAATATCTGTGAAGCTCAGACATTTCCACTTTGGACTTCTGGACCTAAAAACACACATTAACTGCACCATGAATGATCAAACCAGGATCAGGAATGATTTGGTAATCACTCTCGTATAAAACAGGATTACAGTGAACAACTGCTCAGCACAGATTACTATGGCATACTGACAGAATTTTTCATTTATGATTACTTGATTTGCAGGCAGATGGATGGACATCACTGACCACAGAGACTGAAATGACTAAGCACAAGGAAAGAAAATTTACACAGGAGCATGAAGGTGGCTTGGCTACTACTAGAGAGGAAAAAATAAAACCCAAAAACAAATAACCAAAAAAAAAACCAACCCAAGAGGAACAGAAAAAACACATGCAACTCTTTTTCAAATTGCATATTTGCAACTGAGTCCCCTAGCCTTCACTGCAGCAGGTATAAGCAATCCTACTGTTACCATTTTAAATGCACCAGCTGTGAAGGGCTGAGAGACTTACTTTCAAAATCCAAGAAAAAATGTGTTGCATTGTGGTCTATGTCCCTGGTTAGCACCTTAATGAGATTACCCATGCCAGCAAACCTAAAAATAAAAATGGCAAAATAATTTAGTTCCAATAACCATTTCCTATTTTAAGTCCACTCCTGGGGCTCACTGGAGCAGGGCTCCCACTGGGTTTTCCACATTAGATTCATCACCTTCTGGTGTAAAAGTAGAAAACATGCACTCTGCAGCAAATTTCCACTTCCCTTCTTCTCAGAAGGGAGTGATTGTTGAAAAAAAACTAAGAGTTATAGCTTTAACAAAAATAAAGATCTGAATTACTGGCTCTTTTTTATCTTTACTACATTTAAAGAATACGTTACTCATGATGAGTGAGCAGTTGTTTTGCATAACTGCAGAAGCCCACAACCAACAAAGCCATTATTGCTTAGGACAAAAGCAATCTCAAATGGAACTGCTGTCATCATAAGCCTGACTTTTTATGATCTCTCCATAATCTGAAACAAATTTTGGAAAGCCTCTTAGCAGTAGTCATCTGTGGCCAATGAACAGTTTTTCCCACCAAATCACGTAAAGTGATGAGTTAAACACAAGACTTTTCCAAAAACAGGAGATAACCAAGTTTCAACAGTTCTTCTTATGCTTGCTGCCACATATCAGCTAAAAGAAATGAAAAGTGAAGAAAAATTAAATACTCATTACATTACCTGAGATCAGATAAATCAATGAAACAATTTTAAATGCTACCATAAGTTTCAGAAAGCAGTACCTTCAATAGGACTACTAAAACTGCATTTCATAACAAGGTAGCCTTTGCAAGGACTCTCCCTTGTTTTAGAGACTGGAAACATACTTAAGAATCACTGCCCTAAAACACTAAGGGTTCACTGAAGTGCTTCTGAAAGATAAACACAAGACACTACCCAAAAATTTCAAATTATTTACTAAGTCATCAACAGTTTGACATCTGAATTCAAGTATAAGATCCAAAAAAATCAAATTTCACATTACCGGTGTATGCCTTGTGCTTTTTTTCCTGATTTTTAGTTTTACTGAAGACTGTTATTTATTTTGAGGGAGGCAGCATGACAATAAGAATTATTTATTAGGAATCAAAAAAACTGAAGCAATGTGAAGTCCAACCAAATTGTCTAGCAAAAAAACCAACTTTCCGAACTAGTGTTGACAGAATTCTTGAGTTCCACAGGAAAAATACAACTAGTGTATGAGGGAAAAGCAAACTAAGAACAGAATGCAATTCATATGATTTATTTTTCAGGATCCACAAGATTCAGCAGTAACTCACACAACAAAAGTTAGAGAAGGAAGAGGGAATTAATCCCAGATGGCTGAAAACTTCTCAGTCTTCGCTCCAACAACTGAGCAACAGTTAAAATTCTAAATTTTTAGAAAAAAACTGATCACAGTGGATTTTGCACAAGAACTTCATCACTAGGTGTATGCTTGCATTTTTGCACATTCAACTTTCTCCTTTAAACTCAAGAAAATGCATGTCCTGTTTCCTAAGTGTTTGAACTTAGTTCTCTGGGAATTCAGATCAGATTTCTAAGCCTGAGAGAAACACTCATTCTTTAAGGAAGTTTTAAATTAGAGTGCCCAGTTTAGCTACTTATCTTAAAAACCTAATTAGTTAATTTGTGTTTCTTCAAAGACACAGCTTTTCCAGAGCTTTCTATTCCACAGCTTGGTGAACTCTTCAAACGCTACATGCACCAATGCTGTGTAAACAAGCAACATCAGAAAGCAAAGAAATTACTCTTCTGTTTCTCACAAACGTGCTCTGTAACACAGGACTGCATAAGCCACTTAGTCCACTCCCCAACAATAAAGACATTCATAATCTGGAAAGCAGCTGAAAAAGAGGCATTCTTAAACAAGTATTTTCAATAGGGGCAATAAAAAGCCAGAAGTACAAGCTGCCCAATGGTGACTGAGACTGCAGATTCAGATTTTAAAAAAACCAGACCTTAATCTCAGAACAATATACAACATATTTCAATTCCAGCATTAATAAACAAGTAGCAAATACATAGGCAGTTAACAACATTCACTGCTAAGAGAACTCTTATCTATACTTACAGTTACTTACTGCCATGCTTCAACTCTTCAGCTGCACCATCCCCTACTCCACCAAAATATTTTCAATACCTCAAGTAAATGTCTTAGAGGTTTTATCTTTTGTTTTGATATTAACCAGTCTCCTAAGAATTGCCAGGGTCATGCATGTGGTTTAAATATTGGGTAAGGTTACTTCTGAAGGTTGGAGTAGGGGATTGCTTATAGGGTTGAAATATTTTGGAGATAAATTTACAGAAGAGCATATAGTAACTGTAGAACAGGTTGTTCAATTGAACTACTGCCACAATGAGTAAGGAGCTGGGCACTCAATTTTGCAATACAAATGTCTTCATCCCTCAGAAAAGTGTGCCAGTAAGAATATACGGTGTCTTTTCTGTGAGTGAGATTAACCAATAGAGAAGTATAATAAAAGGTTTGGCACTACAATGGAGCAGTAGATATGAAGCAAATCCAAGTAGAAGATGCAAATGACCTAATGGTAATAGTTCAGTGAACAGCCTCTCTGAGAAAAGGAGAAAAACTGAAGACGATAAGAATGGATTAATTCAACCACGACAGCAACAACATGTGATACAAGAATACATTTCAATTTGCATGAATACAAAGCTGCACAAACACTTCTTCATAAAGAAGTTCCTAACAGACCTCTTCCCTTGTGTACTCAGCATACTGAAAAAAAATCTCCATACACTGTAGTCATGTCACAGTTTTGCATACAAGATATGTAATCACATTTTGTTTTCTTGGCAGCAAAACATTCACCATATATTCAGATCTTAAGGAATCAATGGAAATGTAGCAGAAGCTGGATAAACATAGTATTTTTGAAACTTTTATCAAAATGAATTCTAAGTTACTCAAGGATCTCAAACATGCCTTAACATCAGACTTGCTGTGTTTTAAGAACCGTAAAAAGACTATTCCTCCATGATGTCAAAAAAGATGACAGAAAGACATTAAGCAGCTAGAAAGAGAGCCTGAAAACTCAATTTAGACAAAAGATGTAATTGGTCTAGCATTTCTTGGGAGGATACTTTCTCTCTTATCAACATTCAAGGTAACATGTGCAATATCCAACAAATAGGAATTCACTCTTCGGAGCTCTGAAACAGTCTTCTGTGATAGCGTGGAACTTCCCTGGCATGTGGAAACAGCTGCAGCTCAATATGCCATGGTCCAGGTTAGATGTCTCTAACTTCTCTCTGTTATTTTCATTGGAAAGGTATAGCTAAGTAGCAAGAAGAACTGATCTATTGCACTCAGGTGGAATCCCAGAAAGAGGAAAATAAAAACTGATGTTTCCGAGAGGGCTACTATATCAGCAGAACACCTGGATCGATTTACAGTAAAGCAATCTAGTACAGAGATGCCTCAGACTCCTGACAGATGCAGATTTACTAGAGATTCTTGTTTCATTCAAGATGGCTTATCATTTACATTTCTGTTGGGCCCAAAACATAGAAGGCGGCCCACTACTGGCTCTAATATTAAGGATGATGACAACCTGAATGTAATAAAATAAACCGTCTCCAAAACTAGCTATTACAGTTGTCTTCAAGGACCTCTTCTGCTATTTGATGCCCTGTAAAAGCATCACCAGCATGTAAGATTTTGGTAGTTCTATGAAGACTTGTCTTGGTCATTGACCACCATACTGACATGCCTAGTCAGTACTAATTTATCAAGCACTCTTCCAATTTCCTTGAAAGTCCACAACTTCTGCTGAAGTAAGCAGAATTACTGTTTTACAGGGTCAGATATGGTTCCAGTTACTTAGCTCTGATGTTGAGCTATCACTGCCTAGTCAAGGACATGTTCCAGCACTAACTGCACTCTTCTTGAGCACACTGCCACATCAGTCAGCCTTGATTCAAAATAGATTGAAGCCTGTATAAAGATCAAAGCACTATGACTGAGTTTTAGATCCTTCAGCTGGGCTTTGTCTCAGAGCCAAATAGCTGACTCAGATCACTGACTAGAGGTGACTTTTGCAGGTGCTAACACACCTTTTGGCCTACAGTTGTTCCACTGCAACTGGAACAAAATCCACATTGAAGCTGTAATCCTTTTCAAGAAGAATTTTGCATACTGCAATCAACATCAAAATATTTACATGCCCTACCTTAAGAACGGTTTAAGTCACTACCTTTGTTCTTCCATAGCTTCAGACTGTCAATCTCACTCTAATTTCTGATGTGGTATTCTCATTCAGAATATAGTACACTTCAAAACCTACAAACTGTTTTGTCTCCCATTGCGTGTCATTGATTCTATGACTTTATAGTGCAGTGCCCAAAGGTAACTCACTAGTGTAAAGACGCAGTAAAAGCACACTTTAGACCACTGATGTTTTCTGTTGTCATGAATCCAACATCCTAAAATCAGAAAAAAAACCCACTAGTCTTTGACCAAAACCTGACTGTCTCTGTGAAGCTGCCCAGAATCCCTCCTGGCACGCTCTGTATTTCAGCACAATACTCCAGCCACGTGGAGCAGGTTATGGGAAATCAGAGAGTGAGCCAAGAGCATGGTTTAAACTTGACCTACTTGCAGAGGAAGACATACGGAATGCCACATCTGATTACAATGATTTGGCCCATTACAGCCTTATGGGGTTGTATGATGTTGCGTGTGGTGTCCTGATCAGACAAGCGGAAAGTAAAGGCATATTTTCAAAACAAGTCTTGCACGCATGGCCTTCATGCTGAAAACATCCCTGACATGTTTCAGGTTTGGGGTTTTTTCCTCTAAACTAAGCCCAGGGGAAATGTAATAGAAATAAATGATGCAACTAAATTCAGCCAAGCACTGAAGAAATTTTCCCTTCTCACACCTGAAGAAAAACCTGTACATTAACAAGGATTTTGCATGCAGTTCTTGAGCAGCTGGAAAACTTACCCTTGTTAAAGGTTAAATACTACAAATATGTTTGTAAGTGACATTGTAAATTTTGCTTTGTTCTATCAGAAGAACAGCAGGTTTTCAAGCTAGTTAAAACATCCCAGTTAAATAAGTAGATGTCAAAAATGTGTTTGTGACCCTTGAAGAATGCCTGCTTCAAGAAAACATTTGCTCATCCTTTGGAAAAATATACACTGTTACCAAGATGACTTTTAATGAAGCTTAAGACTGAACAGGAACATCTAGAGTATGAAAACTGCATTCCATGACAACCTCATATCCATGCTCTGGAGTCTGGAGGGGGAAGTTAAGGATGACACTATATAGAAAGCACATCTAATGAATGAGCGAACATTTTTTTCCAGGGACTGAGGTTTATATTTTCAATTGGTCATGTATGTGTGACATAAATCTGTGATTCAGAGATATTTTTGTAAAACAGTAAGTGAAAAACACAGCATAACACAGTGTGACTACATAAACAAAAACCTAGCTGATTGTCTCTCTATTCTGTTTTTCTAGAATGATAATCCTGTCAGCCTAGCAACTATTTCAAGGCTTACTGAACATTTTCTGCCTACAGTATCTAACCATGAATCCAAGGCAGCCCTTAGCAACACATGGTAGCACAGAGCAGGCAGCCTATTGGATTGAGTGTTGTTTTCTCTCCCACAGAATCACAGAATCATTAAGGTTGGAAGAGATGAACCAGTTCAGCTTCACGAGCTGTGAGAATATATCTGCCCACAACCTTAAAAGCTAGAGAGTGCTGTAGAGATGGAAACATACCTGTAAACTGCATTGCGGGAATTGCTTTTTTCAAAAAATCATAATATTTTCCTTGGATCTAAACACGTTTTTCCTGCTCTAACGCACATTTATTTCTCCTCTGAATAGTGCTAGAGAAGCACAGACATCCTCTGACACATTCTAATTCCTACTACTAACATCAGTGGTGGGTGTTTCAATGAAGATCTGTCATTAAACAAAATCCTAAAGTAGTAAAATACACTGACCACACAAGAAATAATTATTGAGGCAATAGTGAAAAAACAGTAGTTAAAACTCACAGTCTGGAAAAGAGACCAACAGATGGAAATTATCAGTTTAGTTTCAGGAAGGAGAAGCTTGGTGCTATCAGCTTACAACAAGTTATATTTTGTATAAGTTAGTCTCATTTTCAGGATTTATTATAAGTATAGTAACATCATTACTATTAAAGGTATCAGTTCAGATGCTGACATCTCACTATTAAATCAAACACATATACAAAGTGCCACACCAGGTGGGCATAAACCATGGAATTTCATTCACTGCTTGACCAGTTGTTCTGGCACTGTTCATCACTTTTTATACACAGTTCTACAACACACCTCACAGCCTAAACCTATGCAAAGACCTGTGCACTGCTTTCCACTCCTGACACCTAGTGGTTATTCTTCCCCCAACCACTACTTGCAAATCAACCATCGTAAGAATACAAGATATGTAAGCTAAAAAACCAAACAAAAAATCCCACCAACACCACCACTAAAATTCCTAGGGCTTGAATCATCAATATCTTATCTGAATAGTGGAAAAAAAAATTATACAGCCAGACAGAAAGTGTTCTTTGTACTGGAAAGTAAGCGTTCAGGCCACTTACAAGCTGTTTAAAGCTGCCTCTGATGTCAGTTCTTTTGGCTAAACCGACCTTGATACAATAAACCATTTTAGTTGAAATTGAAGTTACTTTTTTTTTTTTTCTTTTTGGCGATCACACATCATCAATAAAGTTTCCTTTCTGAACAAAACTTAATTCAAAACTTGTCCTATCAGGAAAATAGAGGCCTGCCAGGCAAAATAGTCTAGTGAAAAAAGGATCACATTTCTCGAAACAAGAACTGTTAAAGAATGGTCAGGTCAGTGTTTATTCAGTCCATTTTTTCACTTAGAGGAAATCAAGGAAAAGAATCCACAGTTCCTTTAGAAGAAGCAGTCTTAAAACCTTGTTAATTCAGGAATATTTTAGTGGCACAGCTTACTCTGAATAACTTGACAGGAGCTATAATAAATAAGTGTGCCCACACAAGTCTGGAATGAAACCCAATTTGTCTGGAAGGATTACTCTTATTTTTAAAATAGAACTTGTATTGAAAAGGGGAGAAATTATGCTCCAAATATCTGCTCTGATTTACCCTTCAACAATTAACTGCACAATTCCAAGAGTGAATCTTGGACTAAAAAAATAATTAGAAATGCTTTCCTCTATCAAAATGACACAAGCTCAACATGCTTTCTATCTCATTTCTGCATAATGTGCTTTTACAAGCAATACCATTGCAATCAATTTAAAAAAAATAAAGTATGTTTTATTTCAGGGAAATTTACATTCAAATGCAATTTACACTTTGCTTTCTCCTTCAAAGTTTGAAATCTTAGAACCCTTTTGCAGTGCTGTAACTCCTCCAACAGAGGTCACTACCTTACAGTTCGATCTTCCAGAGAAAGGGAGACTTCTTACAAGTGTGTTATCTTAGAGCCTTACAGCTTTGAGAGGCAGCAATCAAAAAACCCCCAAACTTGTAAGTTTTATCTAACAGATAAGGAAAAAAAAATCTTTTCAATCCCTAACTTCGCTGTTGTCTAGTCCAATTGATCTGCCACCTTTTAATTCATATTGTACTTATTAAAAAGCATTCCTTTTCAAGCCTAGTTTTATCTGGAAATGTGTTTATTTCAAAAGAGCTGAATTCCAACCTATAAGAATCGGACTCCAACATATTTCAGTACCCAAGCTGGGTAAAGTTGCAGAGGCTCTGACAAACAGCTTTGCCAATGCTGCCATCTAATGTAGGTCAAGGAGTACAGTCATCTGCATCACTCTTAATACTCAAATGACATGTTTTCTTTTAGTTTGGCTCCCTTTAGTGCGTTGTCTTGCAAATCCTACTGTAGTAGTATGATGACAAAGTATGTAGTCATCAAGCTGATGGACATAAATATTCATTGACATACTCTGTATCTCAAGAGATTTTTTTTTTAATGCCACAGTACTAACCACAAACCTTGTGTTTATGAACCTGACAGTGACTGTCCATCTGTAAATTCAGTTCAGTGACACACCAGCTCTGAACTACCCAGGAGGAATGGAAGTCTTATAGCCTTCCAAATCACATAGCTGGAAGGGCAGATTTCCCTATTTCAGGAGAGCTTTCTGATTATTTTGTGGAGGTTTTTTTTCTGAGAAACTAGGCAGGCAAAGTATGTTTGTAGAGTATAGAAGGTTAATGAAACACAATCAAGTTACTGATGGTACAACAGAAGATGACTAGGAGAATGAAACAACCTGCAATTGGTTAAGAGCAGTAGCAAGGATGCAAAGTATCACATAGAGTTATGATTTCCTGCATCAGTTCATCTATGAACGCTACAAGTCCATCTCATGTTGTCTCACAAGAAGTTTGCAGCAGCTCTTAGGGAAAATCAGGTACATATGCAGAACAGTGCAATTACAAAATATTGATTACATTTAATAATCACATCTGGCTCAGAGAAAAAAAAATATTTGACCTAAAAATGCTTACACACTAGAAGAATCACTACAACATGCTCTCCCTGGACCCACTGTTCCCTAGGCAACTGCTCACATTTGAAGGTCCAGGGTTTTTTAGATATTAAGCTTTCAAGTTTAAGATGCTGCTAAGTATTCAGCAGCTACTTTGTCTCCACATGGCTGGAGAAAATGAAAGCATCAGCAAGCAGATATATGACCTTTAGGGCTGGTGGACACCACCACCACCTTGGTTTTATAAACATCTTCCCTTCAACACCTAAAATACTGTTGATCACAGTTTGTTACCATGTGCTACAGCTGTTTGCTGGACAGCCTTCCCCATTCTGTAGGTAGTGCAATTCCCAGCAATTCCCCTTGAGTTTTGCTAGCTTTTCTGGATAACTCTCACAAAGGGAAGCAAGATGGTGATTCCCAGAGACTGTTCTTGACTAGACAGATCCATAGTCTGACTCATTTCACCGACTTTTAGAATGTATTCTTTGCAAATGCGCACAATGCTGTAAATAAAAGTTTGCACTAGGTCTAACTACAACTTTGCTAATACACTTAAACATGACTGTGGAAGTAAAGGCTACCAAATGAAAAAGAGGTACTACTACTGCTGGAACTGTACTAATACTGCTGGCATTACATGGTTTTCCATTAGTTTATTGTAGATTTGGAAAATACTGCTGTATGCTTGTCCAGTTCCTAGACTCATTCCATAGACCAAGAGAGGCAAGACAGTAGGCTAGAAGGACTTTCCGTCTAACCCAGCACTGCCACAAGCTCTCATAAGAATGACAAAAAAGTGATTAAATATTATCAAACCCAGCAATCCTATGAAAAAAAAAGTATTTTAATCATGCACTAAAATAAGGGACAAATTATTTTAATAACACATTTATAATGCCATATATTCTTAATTCCTGAATGGAGTATTCAGTTTTGGACATAGCACTTGGAAATGTTTTCTACTGTTCACAACAAAACCAATGACAAATCAACTCCCCGGAACTTTAAGACTTTTTGATGATTAATCAGAAAGGGAAGAAAAACAAATCCTACCTCACATTTGGCAGCATTACTTTCACAATCTGACAGAAGGCAGCTATGCTGGCACAGCACAATAAACACAAAGTATAACACACACTCTGTGCAGTAGCTTCTGTGACAAGTAGCAGGTTATAAAACTAAACACTAAAACCTTCACCTGAGCACGTGCTACCACGTCAGCCTCACAAGCTGGTTCCTCGCATAAGGCATCTGGTTCAGTAAGGATCTGAAGTTACACAATAACTTTTAGTAAAGAGACTGAGAAATAAAAACCATCAAAACATTATCTCTTCATTCAAATCTTCCAAGAAGTTTAAGCAATCTCCCAGAGTAAGTTCTTAAATATGCCCAAACTACCATACTCTGTGAACACATACTCTGTGTGCCTTTATTGAAACAATGGGACTTCCTCATAGTGCTACGGGAAAGAGCTTCCAAAATCATTAACAGGCTGTATGGTGAGATATTGTTTCAGCAAAAACTCAAACACTTGTAAACTGATTTAGCATCTTTAACTGAAGTGAGACAAATTAGGTTATAGATCAGGATTTTCTCATGCATACGATAAATTTCAAGAGCTGTAGAAGTAAACAAGGGAAAATGAGTTCTTGAAGAGAAAGTTGATAATAATTAGCTCAGTCTCTTTTTCTGTCCTTTAACATACTGTAATTTCTGCTTCTTACATGTCAGGAGAGTTTTCAAGCAGGTTAACTTTCAGTTCTTACCTACAGCCAGTGCTGCACTCTGTTCTTAGCCTCCAGTCTGTTTTAAAAGAAAAAGAGATAATGAAAATTCATTCCTTTGCACTGAAAGTCTTAAATGTAGTGCTACAGGACTTTCTGAAAGCACACACACAAATGTTCCAGACATTTTTCTACTTTTCTGATTCTACTTCATAAAAGTAGTTCTCAATCTATATGCCACCATGACTTTTGAAAAGTATGTTAAAAAACAGAATGCAGAACTATGTTTTATCTCTAGGTGTATGATAGGAAATAGGAAACAAATATTTGGCAACAAATGTGCTTCTAGGGAAAAAGGCTGCTGGTGTTAGATAATCCATTAGAATACATATTCCA
Organism: Bucco capensis; assembly: GCA_013396975.1. NCBI lineage: Eukaryota > Metazoa > Chordata > Aves > Piciformes > Bucconidae > Bucco > Bucco capensis. Next base: position 245,430 of record VWZO01019267.1, read on the forward strand.
TAATAAATTTAATTACTAAAGAGTCAAAGATGCAATAAAATACCAGTTGTACACTGTTCCACTTGTTTTTCACTTTGCTTTAAAAAGAAAAAATAGCACAAGATTCTTAATTCAACCACATAAATTAGTTCTTACAAAAAATCATGCTGACCTCCAGAGAAGGCATTTTCAAGTCACCACTGAGCACTATTTGCTTATAAAAGAAAACAAGTGTTCTTGGATAGACTCAGTCTGCTATACACAGTACTAGCCACCATCTTAGGGCTGGTGAAATAATTATGTTAACAGTTTAAAGAAGACTATAGAGTACTACAGTATCTCATAAGCTTCACAGGAAATAAAAGCGTAACATAAGCTAGGGAAGGCTCTGAAGATCTACAGCACCACAGACAAACAGCAGAACAGAGGTCCTAGTGAGAATGACTCTTCACAGCCCACAGAACTGAACATAAGCAAAAAGACAACTGTCAGACAGTGCTGTAACTGTAGGAATTTATTTCTGCGTTCTTTCCAGTGTATACATCTCTCTCAAAGTGGCTTATCCCCTGATAAGTTTCTTTGAGTAGCATCTGCTTTTTCCTTTGACATTTGGCTTCAACTCCCCTTCACACTCTCAGTAGTAAGCAACAGCTAGTCCTTCAGGACAACTAATGCTAATAACAGCAGCTTCCCTAAAACTCATCCACTCTCACTATGGTTTTTTTTCCCTCCTCATGACTGCAGACTGCTCCATTCATGCTTTGAGACAAAGCAACAAAAATCAAACACTGATGGGAAAACACTGGTCTCCTGCATGTCAGGAAAAAACATACATAACTGATACTGCAAAGAGAGAAACTGAAACCAAAGTTAGACACAACATCACCTCAAAAAGCTAATTTCCTGAAAAAAAAGTGAAAGAAAAAAAATCAAGCAGGACAAAACATTTAGGAACAATAAAAAATTCTACCTAAAATTAGATATATTTTTGGTGGGTAGTCAAGAGCTCTAGTTAAGATGATTTTGGGTGAGAAACCAACTTAATTCACCAAGCTATAAACAAAAAGAAGTCCAAATTCATTAGAATGACCAGACTATAGGAATACATATGAAAGTAAAAGAGAAAATAAAAACTACTATAAGGCTAGGGACATTTAAAAAAAATGTTTCCTAACTGCAGAAATGTCTAAATTTCCAGCTGATAAACTTATTAGGAAAAAAAAAATTAAAATTGCTTAGCTCTTCACACCTTTCTGCAGAGAATATTGCACTTAGAATCACAAGCACTTACCACCTGCTAGAAAAGTGTGCTGATGCTCAGGTATCTTGTCCTGAAGGCTTCAACAAACGAGTGAAAGTTAATTATTTACAAAGTCTTCCAGGACTCTTGTGATAAGGAAGGCATGAGGAGAGAAGAGGCCTAGTAAAGAGCCATTAGGCAAAAGGGAAGCAACCAGGAAAGCTGAGAATTATAGGTCAACTGGACTATCATCAATAACAGGCAAAGAGACTATCACAGGAATCCATTAAGTGGATTCCTATCTCTCAGTACGGATGAGCATGCCTTCATGCAAAACAGACTGAGCACATCCGATGCTATCAACTTCATTTTTACTGGCAAGCTAATAGATATTTGATTTTTGCACAGTGTGATTTCATATCACACAGTATTTTAAATTTAGAAGCTACTACTATGCAATATAATAAAGCACTGCCTAAGCAGATAAGAAATTGACTTGCAGATCTTAAGCAGTCAGTGGGGAATAATCAGCGAACATCTATTAAAAATAACCAGATCTGAAAAAAATGCTGTGATGGGTTCTTTACACAATTTTTGCATTTCCAGGTGCACCTTAATTCAGACACGAGCCTATCTTAATGAATGGTCACCTACTGTCAGGTTCAGAGTGCATTACTTGGGTTCTCAAAGTTTACTACAGAGGATCTGCAGAACATTTGAGCTTCATTCTGACTGATTCTCTAAGGTTTGGATCTGCAGATTAATATTGAAAGAATACCAACAGGCACAAGATGAAATGTGTATACTATATAATTTAATTAGTAGAGAAAATTAAATAATATAGAGCCAAGCATTTTGTCAACTGCTCGTGATTCTGAGGGAGTCAAGTATTTAATGTTTGTTATATGTTACAGAGAGAAGCAGATCTGGATATGAAACCTACCTTTTATTCAATGGATTAACAGCTCATGGATTTTGTTTAGTCTTTTTATACCATTTTGTAGAGTCAAACAGCAAAAAGATGAATGCATTCCACCCCAGGAATCGCTATTACACACACACACCCCCCTCCCTTGACTTATAGCCTAATTCCACCACAGTAGAAAAAGGCCAAAGCATGTGCTAACATCTCAGGCCAACTACAACAGGAACTAAAGAACTGTGACAACAGCTGGAGAGCTAAGGCAGAAAAACGTCTGCAGCCATTAGAGAGGAACAGTGAACCACCTAAACTGTAGCTGTTTGTTTTCAGAAGAAAACAAAACCAAGCATCATTCTGCTTGTCAGAGGAAAAGCCTGTAGTTGACACAAGTCAAATGGTACCCAAATATAAAAGATGCGCTAAGTAAAACTGACATCATTGTGGATAACAGAGCTTGAAAAGGAAAATTAATAACTGGCTAAGCACTGAATAAGCTCTGTGTTTTGGGTACCCATCTCTTACTGAATCGATGCTGCTTATCTCAGCAGTACATGAAAACAGATTTCAAAAGAGAAAAGCTACACATTCAGTTCCAGTATGAAACCAATGTCTTCTGCCCAACCCTGATGGAACTAATTAAGAAGCCTCTACACACAAACATAAACTTGTCAGCAACTGTCAGTCAAGTTTTGCTACAAGATTGTCGATTTTACAGGCTTTCCAACACTCAGGTTTTTCTGCCTATTAAGAAATGAGACACCAAGTAAGAAGAAAGAATTGACAACAACCCTGTAAAAAGAACATAAATTACTTTCTCTGTACTTGATTGGTACCTCAGCTCATCAGGGAACTTTGGAAAGAACTATTTGATAGACCTCTCCACACTTACTCAAGAAAGCCTGCATAGGATTCAAGTACCTCATGTGATCTATCAGTCACTCAAGGCTTTAGTAGTTGTGTACAAAACAATCCATTCTGCTTCTTTCACAAAGCTAATGTTTAAATTACTTCTTTGAAGTTTGAGTCTGCACTAAGACTTCCTTTGGTAAGCATCACCAACTTGAACTCCATGTGAGCCAGAGGCAGACTATGGCACAGATGTTCTCAGTCCATGAATCCAAACTGCTCTTTCCATATTGCTGAAGAGAGCAGGACCCAACTCAAACGCTACACTGCTCTGACAATTTAAGACATTCTTGCTCTCTTGCTTCAGTTACAGACCTGAAAATTAAGTTTGAGGAAACCACTCCAAAACCTGATTTCTCTTAGAAGCACACACTAAAACATAAAACTCAAGCCCAGTCCAAAACAGAACCACAAGTCAAATACATCCCACATCTTGTGGGTGACAAAAAAAGAACACTTAGAAACGTTTAGTAATAAAACTTGATTTTTACTTTAGTAACAATAACAGATGGCTAAGCTATAAAAAATAAATCACAGCTAGATCATGTTTCAAAGGAAATTTCAGTACATCTGCAGATAAACCCATGCTTCAATGCTAAATGGATGTGAACTCCAACATTAACACCAGCAATTCTAAAAGACGATTATTCCATATCTGTATGGCAACTGAACATTAGATTAAGTCTTCATAAAGGTCATCTATCACTACTGTAAAGTGACCTCAGGTCTTCACAGGAAAGCAAATCTACAGGTTTCCTGCTATAAACCCACCTTTTTGATTAATGGCTGTAGAAAGCTTCAGCTGAAATCCTTCTCTGTTCATTTTCATTTATCCTTCTGAAACTAAATTGTATCTTAGAAGTCCATGTGCTAAATTAAGCCTTTCCCTATCCTATATAATTTCTCAGTGCTGTCTCATAGTATCTCACATCACTTGCTACACTCAAACCCATATTTTAGGTTAATAGTTTAATGACAGAAACAGCGAACTGACTTGCAAACTTTCCTGACAGTTCTTGACCTGTATTAGACAACTGTCAAAAGCACATGTTATGCTTGCTGTCCTTTATTCACAGATTAAAATGCATTTATGCCTGTAGAACTCATATTATACACAGCTGCACTGGTATACAGTTCTTCATACCACATACTCCAAGAGAGGTCCACAAAGCACTGTTTCAGTTTCTCTAGCTTAGTCTGAAGATTTGGCTTCAAGAGGAATGTAGCAAAGACCCATGAGGTTTGTTTCAGATGCTGCACTATAGATTAGCAAGAGTGGGACAAGGTTATATACATACAGCTCTTTTAACAATTAAAAAAAATAAGAAAACTGAAAACTGCAGATAATTGAGACACAAGAGGATATCCACACATATACAATATTAATATTCAGCATGAAAATTTACATTTCAGCTTCTTACAGGTATGTTTTCCATAACAAATGATTACTTTGGCTTAGTGGAAACAGTAAAATGAATGACCATGATCCTCATTTTTGCATCTTGTTTATGCTTCACATAGAAAAAAGCAGCTGCAAGTTGAAGACCAAGTCAAGGGATTTTTTCTAACCAAATCAGAAAGTTACATTTAAATATTTCCAAATGAAGTTTTTCACTTGTAAAAAGCAAGTGAGAAAAATAAATGTTGATTAATTAGAAAACAAATAAGGACTGTTAGGAAAAAAAAAGATGGATTTTCTTGTGTTGTTTAATTTGAGGGGAGTGTTGTCTGTGCCAACTAATTTTTTTGACGGGGGGAAGGGTGGAAACAGGGTGGGTAGAACTGTGATATTTTAGTCCAGGCTACACAACTTCCTGTTCTACTGTAAGAAAAAAGGAAAAGAAAGAAAAAGCATGCAAGAATTATTAAAGCAAGTCCTGTGTCTAATAGTCAATTATTCAAGCAACTAAAGTTGCTATTTCTGGTAGCATATTATCTCCTGTATTTCTTTGGAACCTTCATAAATCTAAATCCTGAAGTAATTTAGTGCTGGGTATATAAAATAGAATTTTGAAGAACTCTCTAGCACTCAGGCTTTCATTCTTCAAACAAGTACTTAAATATTCCTAAGCTAGGAAGAGATATTGGACACCTTTACAACATTAAATGGTATCACCATTTGCAATATTCAAATACTACAATACTACATGAACTTCCCTATGACTACTTAGCATTGTTATTTTTCTGCAGTTGATGCTTCCTTTGACGTTATGCTGTTAAGATTCAGTTGTGAAGTGTTCCTGAATACCAACTGAGTTATTCAACAGCTTTTTTATCTAAACTACACAAATGCTTTCATTTCTTATGAATACAGCAGAGTTTAAGACTGAGAGTTCTGACTCTCCATAACAGAAATGAAACGATACCCTGTCCCAGGAAGTTTGTAGCAATACTTAACACTTCCCTAATGAAAACAGTGGGACAAAAAAGGGTCAAAAGGGCTTTCCCATTCAACATTATTAGCAGTGTATTATCAGCTCTGCGCAAACCCAAGATCCATAGCCCTATTCAGTAACACTTAAACAGAGAAGTCCTTATTTTGTATCATCCAGATCTCTACATTCAGGGTAAATCACTTTCTTCAGGACTATACTAGGTTGTATAAACAAAAAACAACTTCTATCATGAAAGGCAAACTGCCACAGAAGAGAGTTACTCACAACCTAAGACCAGTTCCAACCATATCGGTTCCTCAACAGTATCATAAATTGAGAGCTGAAGCCCTAGTTAGTACTCTGATAGGTAATATAAGATGAATTTAGACCCAAGCTGATTATGCTGTGGCTATGTAAGTATCACAGACAGCATCTCTCTGCTGCTCAGAGGCAATGGGTTTATCCCAGATTTCAAAGAACACAGATTAGCTCTTAAAAAGCCTGAAAAGCCCTTCCTTATGGAAACCAACAGCAGTACATTTTGCCACATGCTTCTCACTGAACAGGTCATAGGGGATATGCGAGCCGTTAACTTTAAATCCTCCCTTTTAGTCATAAGGTTTAGTTTTAGGTAGTTCTGTGAGAAGCAGGGAGTTGGGCTTGATCATCCTGATGGGTCACTTTCAACTTGAGACATTCTGTAATTCTAAACAATAAAACTGCAATTATGTGGTGAAGCAGCAAGCTGAAGATTAGCCAGATCTGAAGGACTACATGTTTATAAAGCAAGTCACTACAGAGTTAAAAAACGAAACAAAACAACAAAAAAACCCAAACTCAACAACAAGAAAAAAGCCCCCATAAAAGCTAGACATGCCCTTTAACAAGCTTTTAGGAGTCCTTCTGCAAGCCAGGAAGTGAAATAAGCAAGATCTAATATTAACCTAATAGAACAGACCACATAAAACATAATACGAAAGTCCAGTCACCTGTCTCAACAAGCACAGCTTTTTCAGGTCAAATGTCCTTCTGATGAGAAAAGTTTACATATTTTGCTGGTCTGTTTAGAAGTGACTTTTGCAAAAGTCAAAACAATCCTTAAATTAATGTCTTTCATTTGAAGGCTCATTGACCAAACAGAATTAAACAGTTCATGTTGTTCTGAGCAATTATTTACAGGTGGAGAAAAATAGCAGCTTTACCTTCATAAACAAATCAGCATGGCTTAAGTCTCAAGCAGAACAGAGTTTACTAAATCAGCATTAAAAAATATTCAAAACTCACTTCTTTTTAAACTTACTCTACTAACTGTTGCAGTAGGACTATTGCACGTAAAAGGATATTTTGGAAGAGCTCTATACTGAATTCTGCTTGATTACAGTAAAAAAAATCCCTATCACTGATTATCTGCAGACTACTGTCATCTTCATTCAAGGTTTTAAAAGTAATTTCTGTCCACTGTGCAATAGAAGATACCACATTGCATTGCATCAGCACAGTCAGATTAGTTACGTTCATTCTTAGTATGTACTATTAGACTTCATTACTATTAGAAATTAGTCCCTTCACCTATTCCCATGCTATTACAGCCAGCCATATCAAACAAGTCCAAAATAAAAGACAGGAAATAAATAGAAAACAGCTCAGTTTGGCCTAAAAAACTGTCAGCTATTCCCCTTTCTTGCCTTAGATAACAGCATTAATACAAAATAAATGCATGCTGGTAGTAGTATATCAGTAATATGGTCAGAATGTCTAACAAATTTTATAGTGAGCGTCAAGACCACAAAAAACACTTAACCTCCATATACTAAGAACCATTGCAACAAAACCACTTTCACAAGAACAAATCAATTCAAGAAGCTCTGCTGAATTGCAAACAGAATGTATAGGCAAATCTACAGCAATATATTTAGAGTTACACTGCCAAAGGAGATTGTTTTTAACTTGTGGCACAACTGGGAAGCAAAAGTGGTTTCAGTTGTCAGAAACATGTTAATTTTTTTTGTGTATTTACAGTACATAATCTCATTGTAATGGATTATTCTTTTACCCTTGATGGTTCCCATATTACCTACTGTTGGTACCTGGTAGGCTCTGCAGTGAAAGCTTTACAAGTTGTTCAGAAGCATTTGTAACTTCATCACTTTCTACACTGAATACATAGGTTTCCCCAAATGAAAAGAAATCCCTCTAAAAGCACACATTGAAAGCTGCACATTTTTAACACTGATTTCCTTATTTAATAGAGGAAACATTCAGCATTGAGCAAAACAAAACAGAACCTTGCTTTATGTTTCTTGCAGCACATTTCACTTTTATATAAACTTCCCAGACAGTGAGAGCCATACATAAGTCTGTAACACATGCAATATGACCTTATTCAACAGCATCTCTTCTGAATGAGGTCCTTCACCTCTAATCCTTTGTAGGCACACAGGTATGGGGACAACTAGAAACAAACTTTCCTGCTCTTTTTTAACACCTATTCAGGGATTTGCACTAGAAGACTGAAGTCATTACCAGACATTTTAAAGATTCTCCCTACAAGGAAGCAGAAGTTCTCACAGTTAATAGGAAAATGACAGGTATACATTTGCTTCCACTTTGCAAACGTAATACTGAAGGTGTTCTCATATTCATTAAAATTAACGCAAAATGTAAAATCTGTTAAAGCACGAACACTGCAGTATCAGTGCTGGAACAGGGATTCCACATGATGTTAATCAGTTTGCTTGAAACATCTCCCCAGCATCGTTACAGGGAAACAATTCTAAGTTGCATGAAAAGATTTTTAAATCTTCATGCATGCAGATTAAATCAAGCTGCATATGAGAGATAAAGCTATAAAATAAGAATGAATAGTTATCAGAGATTACACATAAAAGCAGGAGATAATTATCAAGATCTTTTCTGAATGACAGAAATTTTGGAAAAAAATAGTCCCACAGAAGTAAGTTAACTTAATGAAAAAAAAACCAACAACCTAATACAAGCAAAACAGAGCAAGCACTAAAATGTTTTATGTCCTTCAGTGCATCTGTGATAAAAGGACAACTGAAATGTCACAACCAAAAGAAACATCACCTGGATAAAACAAGCATACATGTCTTACACACCTTTTGGGCTACTCTGCACCACACCAAGGTTCAGTTGGCTTAGTATTTCTATCTTGGTACCAGTCATACAAGACTCAAGCACATTCTGCCCTAAGGGGTGTGGTATCTGTGTGTCATACTCTCTTTTTGGGATATTCCCAGAGTTGAGGGCCTGAGCTGAGACCTGAGTCCAGTGTAAAAGGTGGCAGAGCTCAGTATGCTCTCAGCTCATGTCTTCTCAGTCACTTTGTATTCCAATTTAAACATCTACATGTTACCCACTGCCACTGAATCTTTTGTCTGGTAAACAATAAAAAAGTAAATTTAGAAAAAAAGAACAGACTACTTCTTGCTTTCAATAGGTCAAAATACTTTGTACTCCTTGGCCTAAATATTATGTAAACCAAAGAAACATTCCTCAAGCAAAGACACCCAAGGAAGTGTTTACCGGTTGGTAGTATCTTCTTGCAGTCTTAAAAGAGATCTCCCTTCCTCAGATTATGGAAGCTGCAGTTCCTCTTCAGAATCTGAACAAACAGAAGAATCCCATTAAACATAAACAATACAAAGCATTTCAATGACATAAGCCAGTGCCGGGGGCAAATGAAAGTTAATCCTGCAGTGCCAAGGAGCCTACATAATTCTTTAGGAATGCAAATAAAAGATGCTGATTTCAAGAACACTTGTGATGTTATGGAAGTGACACTGCAAGCAAACCGAGAGGCATCCTTACAAACTCTTCTGTGAGTCAGTAAGGTAATTAGCTATCCATGACCACAATCATCAGAAATAGAGCACTGCATCTCAGCATTACTGAGAGGCAAGTTACACATAGTTACAGCGCAAAAAAATAGAGCATTACATCTCTGCATTACAGAGCCAAGTTTCACACAGTTGCAATAGAAAAAAGTAGGTCTTGGTTCAAGTTTTACAGTGTCATATATATTGCATACAGGGAAAAATACCTCATTACTACAGTTGTTTTCAGTTAAAGACAAATTCAGCTAATGGTAATTTTTACCTTTCTGAACTTACTCTAGGATTACTTATATTTCCTGCTTCAAAATTAAGTTACAGGTTTAGAAAAATCCGTATTTGTATGGTCAGACAGAACAGTAGTGGTACTGAGATCTGCTGCAAACAAACTGTTTAAGTTCATTTGGTGTAGGTTTATATAACAATCTACCTTTTTTAGTACAGGAACTGGATGATGAACTGGCCAAAATCAGCACCTTCCTGTTGTGGTGAATGGTTCATAAGGCTTTTCCATTTGGAGTTTTGTAAGCTGCTTCTGTTCCAGGCATTTTGGCTAACACTTGATGTCATCACTTAATCTGTCTCCAGTAAAACCACTGTTTCTCCTGCTTCAGGTATCATTTCCAGTACCATAATCTGCCCTGTCAACATGTCACATCTCAGCTTTTCTTTTCATCAGTGATCGTCCCATTTTGTACAATTCTTCTTCTGCTTCTACAGCAAAGTCAAGCATATTCTGCAGTGCATCTGTTTTTAGCATGAACTTGTTTTAGAAATATAAAATCCCTGTCATGTCATTGCAGATCCAGTTGAAGAGGCATGAAATATTCAGTGTTAATTTGTATTTAATCAGCTATCAGCAGCTCCTCTTTTATCAGATAATCCTGATTAACAAGGATTTAACAAAAATATATACTGTTTTGCAGTGGAATTTGTAATCACAAAGGCCATAGTATTACTGATTTGTTCCAGCTTTGGAAGGGTGGAAGGAAGGGGAAGAACTATGCAGTATTGAGGCTGGGGAATCATTTTAGTCACAGTGAAAACTATCATCCAAAGATACCACCCATTCTCTTCTCCCCTCTCCACAAAAGAAAAACTTGTGACCTTGAACAGCACCAGCTAGGAGAAAAGGCAAGAACTCCAAGTTACTATGCAATATTTAATTGACAAATAAAATCAAGGGATCCTATTCAGAGCTAGACTGCAGCTAATACTTGCAGACAGGTCAAAAGTACAAACAAAATGAATGCTGGTCAGTGATAACTTCTGTCAGTTTGTGTCAGGCAGCATCTAAGATAAGTAGGTGCCTGGCAATTAACATGGGTTTTTTTCCCTGCAAATATTTTATGAAAGGAAAAATCTAAAAAACATCCCAGACACCTTATTCACTTTGTTAAAGCACAGGCTTTGTTTTAACAGTTGATCTACTACTTCAGTCCCTTTTCTTCATGGCTCTCTTGCCAAGCAAGTGTATATAAAATTAACAATACAGTTAAAAACTTCTGAATGGAAGCCATAAGGTCTTATATGTACATGCTGCTTGATAAACCACTGGATAGAGCAGCACTGTCACCACCTACAGCCTGGTAACAGGAGCTGAAAGTTCTGCTGGCTGAGTGACCATTTATGCAATTGCAACACGTGTAATTTCCTTCAATGCACTTAATAAAAATACTTCTTTCTACTCTGCTATGCCACATTATTAAAAGCTTCCTATGCAGTACCAGAGAACAGATTGTTTTCCAACCATGACTGATCATGTCATTAAACAGAAAAATTGTGTAACACTTCCACTGGACCAACACACATATCATCATGTTACCAAATTCAAGTGTTTATAAACATCCTCTTAAGTACCTGATGTAGCATGTAGGTTTTTGTTTTACTGAAAGTTGTATCTAATCTTGCTGGAGACCTTCTGGCCTTCAAGGCCCATACTGCTCTGCATTGCTTTCTCTCTCCTGGCTGCTCAGTATCTCCTGTTGTAGCTCCTCCCCGACAACCCATTCCTGCAGACTGGCCTTCAGGTGAGAAAGAGAAGCAAGTGCCAGCAGCTGTAGCTGCATAGCAATTCAGGATGGGAAAAAATCTAGAAGAACAGCAGTAGGTACAGTGGACTGGCAGGATCATGGAAACATCCACATGCAGAGGAACTATGTAATCTGCCAGTGCTGGGCAAAGAATTAAGTCCGGTGTGACAGGAGGAACTGGAGAGAAAAGAGGCTGCTGCACAAATGTGCTGGCCAGGAGCAGCTGGACACTTCCAGGTACGAGGCACCTACAGCTTCCCTGGGCAACCCCGTCCAGTATCTCACCACTCTCATAGTAAAGAGCTTCTAACCTAAATCTATCCTCTTTCAGTTTAAGGCCACTGCTGCTCTTCCTGTCACTACGCTTCCTGATAAAAGTGTCTCTTCATCTTTCCTGTAGGTCCCCTTCAGGTACTGAAAGGACACTGTAAAGTCTCCCCAGGGTCTTCTATTCTCCAGGCTGAACAACCCCCAGCTCTTTCAGCCTACCCTCACAGGAGAGGTGCACCTAATGGTTACATTCTCAAGAGAGTTGTAAAGCCAGTAACACAGAGGTTAACAGGTTTTATTAAGAGGCTCAGTGTACTCCGCATCAGATAGTTTGCTGAAACACTGTAACAAACCAGCAACTTACTCCCAGATGCAGCAGTTTCTAGGTATGGACTTAAAGTTATCTTAAATATGGTTCCAGCCTTTGCCATTATTAAAGCAAGGCTGCTACTTACAGCCCGGTAAGCCCTTGTTGGAGTTTGCTGTAAGTCTTCACCAGCAGGTAACAGGGATGACTCACAGCTGAGATGCAGAGGAAAATGGAGGTCAAAGCATTTCCTCAAATTCTACATAAACCCTCAACTGCGGACCCAATAACCTGCACTCCTGTTGCCTGCCTTGTTCTAGTTGGACACTTGCCTCCTGAGGGCACCACCGAGGTGACCCTCTTGGGCAGCCTGAGATGCCATTTAATTTCCTCCATGACTGGTAACTTACATAGCATCTTCAAAAGCCCAGAGAAATGTAGACACCACAACTTAATATGCAGGTTATTTAAATTCAAAAGCTTTGTCTAAAGTACATTTAGGAATAACTCCACCTAGCCTGTATACCAAGCACTGTTGTGCAGATACAAACCATATTTAAAATGGTGTTATATTTTGCTTAGCCCAAAACACAGAAGAGTCAGCATTGGGAAGTTAAGATGATGTATCCTCCCCAAACCAGATCACAATAGACTGCTAGTGACAACAGCCCATCAGCAGGTTAAGACATATATGAAAATTAGAGTATACAAAAGGAATAAAAAGAATCATCGTAAAGAAACAAAGGTAACTGTCAGAAGGCTTATGGTAGTTCATAAATAATTCTGTTGCCAGAGATTGGACATCACACAAATTGAGCAGTCAAAATAATCCCTGCAGAGCTTCTCACAGATCACTCTTCATAGTAAGGAAAGGAAGCTATGAAAAAAGAGGCAGAAAGCAATACACCCAGTGTGCTACAAAAATAGGAAAACCTGTAAATATTACAATTCATAAAGAGAGTTCTACGGCAAACAAAACCTGATTTGAGAATTTTATCCCTCACTAAAATGACAGGCATTATTTTTGTTTCCTTTAGCAATACACATGCCAAAACTTTAATTTTCAGTTGAAAGAGGAAATTCTCCCTGAGGAACTCGTAGTCATAAAACTATCTAAAAAACTGCCAGTAGTTTACTTCCACACAGCTGAAAAAGTAGATTCTGATTCCCTTTGTTGTCATGACAGCAATGAAACCAAGCATTTAAGATAAAAATAATGATACTAAAACTCAATAGTTTGAGCTTTAACTATATATCATACAGTTAATAGCAATGCTAAGACCCATTACAAAGTTAAAACTATTTGCCTTCAGAAGACTTCCCAGCTCTGCTTCCATGTAACACCATGGCACTCAAGAGATACCCTGAGCATTTTCAACATCAAATTATTACTCTTCTTCATTCACCAGAACACATTAGCTATAGGACTTAAATATGATATTCCTTACAGGTTTGAACTGGAAAACATCAAAACATATTCATAAACTAGAAGCTAATTTTGTGTATAAATGAAGACTATCCAGTTAATTAAGAGTTGAAAAGATGGAGGTGGAAAAGACTCATGCATACCCTTCCCTTGTTCCCACAGCACACATCTGGCACAGGTTTAAAGTATTATCAGTCCAACACAGTGCATTAATTAAGTCTAATTTACCAAAAACAACATGGACTATCTTTCCCTTTGTTAATTACTCCAAAGTCACAGAAAGGATTGTCAACAGTGAACACTTTCTCTCCTGTCAGTGCCATATCTCAGCTTTCAAACTCTGGACATAACATTTTGAGCTCAGTAGTGCTGCATGGTTTAACAACTTCCTTTAAAAATGCAGGGGTTTAAAACAGTAAGTATTACAGAGGGTCTGAATCTTAGAAAATTACTATCTTTATCAGTTAGTTTTTTATTGTTTATTAATTACAATTAGGAATAGTTTGTGCTCCAGATCCAGAAGAGTTTGCTCATGCTTTAGATGTTCTGACTACTACTAGACCTTTTCTTACCTTCAAGCCCTCATTCACCCAGCTTCTTGGCACACTGGAATCTACGCCTATATTTACCATAAATGCAGCCGTAGGAAGAGTGTAGCTCTTGTGTAAAACAAATTCAAACTGCTAAGTATCTGTTCCATTTAAACATACAACTAGCATGTCCCTCCATTTCAAAGACAAATGTGCAAGTGGAAGCGTAACTGTAATGACAGTAATCATTTGAACACTCTAACATAAGACAGACTCTTTACAGGCAGTCAGAGTATATCTGAGGCAAGACTTGAAAAACACATAACCAGTATTTTCTTCAGTTCGCCTTTAAAACAGAGCTATTCTTTCAAGAGCAACTCAAGCCCTCACAGGGATTCAACTCAGAGCAGAAGAGGTGATGAGATGTTTTCCAGATTAGTTACAAACGGGTTTCCATAGCAAGGTGAAAAGAGCAGGTACGGACAGTTGCATGCAGACTGAAACAGGAGTAATCTTCTCCTACTACTGTTGCGACGATGTTCCTGATACAGTACAAACGCAAGAGGATAGACTGCAAGAGGACAGATGTTGCATATCCCAACTCCAAGAATAAAGATTTCCATTGGACAAAGATCTATTATAAGCAAAACTAAACCCAAACTCTTTCCCACTTCATAAAACTCCTTCTCACCAGGTTCTGCTGGGCTCAGTCTTTCCTGGATCCAACCCTTAAACCCCTAATTCATAAAGTGTCCCAGTTTCAGCTGAGTGAGGCACCAGCCTGGCTCACAAGTAGATGCTGAATTCAAGACTTCTCAAACAGAATTAGAGTTAGGTTCCCCTCATGCTACCATCAGTAGGTTATGTCAGAGTCTATCATTTAAAAACTCTGAAGGGAGAGTTGCAGAGGAGGCAAGAAGAGATGCTATGAAGCCCTGGATCTGGACAGTTGGTCAATATATCTTTTTTTTTTCCTGATCCTAACCAGCTGGCTTTAGACAGGCTTGTTATCCAGTCCACAGAGTGGCAGGCGTTACTTACAGCTCTTAGCCGTGCTTACACTACCTAACTTTCTCTGGTGTGTAAATAGCTTAAAGCTCTTAACTTAAACAGTCTGAAGTATCTTTTTAGGATCCAATATTTACTTAAGAAAAAAAAAAAAGATATTGCAGAGCTTATGTTGGAGACCTTGAGTATGTCTCAGCCTCAGAAGGTTATCTGCAGACTTTCTCAGCTTTTACATCCGCTTCTCACTACAGAGGCTTTAAAGACAACTGGACTGCTACTTCTGCCCAGGATATCTGATTAATTTTAAGCCATTTGCACTCCCACATCCTCCCACTTAGGTCTGTATTGACAGGGCATAAGATCCTTGTTCAAAGTGTAGTTGCAAGATGCCATCGCCTCCAGAGGCATTTTTCCTACATTTAATGTGCAAGTTACAATCTCAGTCAAAATAAGAGCACAACAATTTCTCTGTATTACCCTATATTTGGAGTAACAAAGGAAGCATTTAAGAACATGTCTTATATTTTTCTACTGAAGGGAAATAACAAACACTAGTATTCAAACAGTCACATACATGGTCAAGAGACTGTAACAAGGAATTTAGCTCATCCTTTTCAAATCAAACTTTACCCTGGAATAGCAGTCAAGTAGAAAAAAAACCCCTACTTTTAGAGACTTGTCACACTGCAAAGCTTTTCTGCTACTACAAGGCTAGAAAGACTTTCTTGAAGACTAACAGACTCTGAAGTACTGTTTTTCACGAAGAAATGCAGCCACAAAACTGAAGTTAAATACAGACAAGAAGCAAAGGAATTGTATTTCATAAAAGTCGTATCACATAAAATCCACAGTGTAGAGTCATGCCCAGCATTAATTCCAGTAGAACAAACTGTTTTACATAAGTAAAATTCCAACTCCTTCATCCACTTACCATTATGTCTGCGAACAGATGCAAGCACTTAGAACAAGAGTATTATCAGTAAAAGCTGATGTACTTGTACTGTACTTGCTGTGCAGGACTGTATATATTTGCAGTGATTGAGACAAAGTCCTAGGACCATGAATTTCAAGAGTAATAGAGTAACAGAGATAAAAGATATTAGTAAGTGTAACCAGGAGTGAAATTAAGGTGCCTGGCTTCTACAGTCTCCAAATTTAGATCAGGGACTCCATCTGTGAAGTGCTTTCAAACAGAGAGTTGCTCTACAAACAGAGTATGCTTTAGCTTGCTCCTTCATTAGAAATCCACACAGTCCCTCAAACATCATGCAACCAGAGCCTAAGCAGTGCCACCTGAGCTATTCAGAAACACGGTATTTGGAAAAGCTACATGAATTGTGTAACAGAAACCAAGGAGCAACACCAAGCTTGGCAAGAGGTATAAATGGAAGTGTGTGTACATGCATCACAGATCCATGCCTTCTAGGAAGAAACTGGATCTATCATGTGGTGCTCTAGTACTCATCTGTTTGAGGATTATGATTCAGTGCCTACAGGCTGTATTGGATTTAGTACACATGCACAGATTTAACTGCATATCACATACCTGTCTGACTGCTGACAGGAAAATGCTACACGCACATACTTCAGAGCACTCAGGAAAGTTAAATCATCTGCTGTAAAGGGACTGATAAAAATCTTGGCCCCAGATTCACTGAGTGCAATTATAGAAATCTTCTGTATCATCTCTGTCCAAAGTAGTCTCAGAATTAGTGAAGCTAGTTAACTTTCTCAGTAGATAGCATTAGTTCCAGGCTCATCATGCCTAGCATGAGCTAGAACAAACATTACCTACTATGGAATTACTGGCATTTCCATTCACAAACTCACACAATTTATCAGGGCTATCTCACATGGCAAAGACACTGACAAAGAACTGGACAATTCATGAGTGTTCTTATAGCAGACATTTACCAGCAATCTCTGAATTATGGAATATGACAAAAACAAGGCAATGGAAGCAAGAAGATCAACATAATGACAATTATTAATAAAGATAGGCTTGTCATTATGGCTAAACTAGAAAATTACTTTTGCCTTATTACAGAATCACAGAATATTCGTGGTTGGAAAGGACCTCTCCAGCAGTTAAGGGCCAACATGCCTCCACCAGCCACCTCCACTCTCAGCCATGAAACTGCATCTCAGGTAGGTGCTGCCCTGTGGGGCCCCAGGCCCTTTGTAACACTCCCAGTCAGGGCAGTGCCTGGGACCCACCATGCTCAACCACATTTCATGTCCTTCAATCTACAGGGGAGAGTTGCGGCCTCATTTTCCCCACTGCTGCTGCAACACCTGCCTGGAGACCAGGAAACGGGGAGGTACTTCCAAAGGATTAACTATCCCAACACAGCCACCCTTGAGAGAGCAGCCCTGGGCAGAAACATCCAAGCCAGTTCAGATCCAGCGAGCAACCATCCATGGCCCCAGAAGATGCAGCGGGATTGCTTTTCAGACAGCCAGGACTGGGCCAGCAGCACCCCTTTGCCTGGGGACCCGAGGCAGCAGCAGAGCCTTCTCAGACATCGGCTCACTGTCACTGCCCCCAGACCTGCTCACCCCAGACGATAGCGTCCCTGAGGCATCCGAAGCTATCCCTGAGCCTAGAGCAGCTCCATATCATTGGAAAGGGGCCCCAGGAGCAATGGTGGGATGTGAAGTCAGACTTTCCACTATCTGAGCCTTGCATACCACCAAAGCCAGGAGGGAAGTGCAAGAGTACGTCTTCAAATCCCCCTAGCAAGCGCTCTCATAGGAAATAGGGGATTGAACCACACAAGGGATGAGATGGGATGGGAGGACGTCTGAGGGGGTGGTCTAATGGGCAGGTGGGGTGGGAGGGGCCACTGGTGGAGCTGGGGTCAGTCACTGTTAAATATCTTCTCAAATAAATTATTTATTTATTAAATATTTTAACAACACTTTTGCTCTTGTTCTTTCATTTCACATATTAACTACGCATAAGCTATTAACTGCAGGAAAAGGTGAAGCCACAAAATTGGCTACAAACATCAGTTTACACCATTATGTTAATACAAACAGGACCTGTTGTAACTAAAACCCAACCTAAACTACACCTGCTAGGAGAAAAATCTCACTTCCAAGCAGCAAAAAACATCAATCTCAGCTTCACACAGACCAGTAGCAACAGTCCAGTTCTTATAGTATTCTCATAAATACTGGCACAGAAAAGTAACCACACAAGAAATACAGCATTATCTGTATGCAGAATTGTATAATTCCATGCTAAACAAGAATGTGTAACAGTGAACAACATTAAGTGCAGCTCTGTGATGGGGAGGGGATGGGGGGGAGGGTGTATGCATTTAGCATCTTCAATAACAAAGACTACCACAGAAGGACATTAGATCCTGATTTAGGACTACTTCAGAAGCAGCTCTCAAGGTATGGGATTTCAGATCTAGTGGCCTTTATCAAGATAAGGAGACTAGCTTGCCCTCACCCTCTGCTTCTTGGTGTCAAAAAAAACCCCAAAACTCACAATGCCACCAGCAGCAGCACCACTAACTTTAAATACATTGGTTTTCAGCGCTGATATAAGTACATGTTTCTACTTCTATAGAAGTTACAAACTCAAGTTCTACCTAAAGCTGAATATCCTCTTTGTAACAAAAGCCTTTTTTTCCTGGAATATCTTTTCCTTGTCTTTCTACTTGCTATCCAGGGACAAACAAAAGCCCTGAACTTTTCTCCTTTTCTCCTTGAAAGTTAAAAGGATCTTGACACTGAATGTAGACTATTACCTGCTGCACCCAGACCTACTGAATGCAGGTGGATGTTTTTTTGGCAAGGAATTAACAGCTAAAATGCCTGACACCAAATACTCACCTGGTCCATCAGCAGGTATTGAGGGAAATACCCTCAGGATCACCTACTTCAAATGTAGTGCAGAAACTGCCTAAACTAGAAGTTGTATCTATGTACAACTTCAGCCTCCTTAATCAATACCAGCAGCAAGTGCCACAATCCCATTTGGTACTTCACAAGGAGAAAATAAAACCACTTATTTGACACTGTACATACTAAACTGTCCACTGTCTGGGGAAAAATCCACCCTTACAGTACTACCATGAAGACAACAGCATTCCTATCACTACGGAAAGCCCATTCAGCACTCATTGTGTAATAAATGGAATAAAAGACAACAATGTTTGGATGCTGCATCTGCTACTCCGCAGCTAGCACACTGTTTTTAGACAAAGTTACCATAAATCTCAAAGTATAATACTGATGCTCACCACTGTGTCTTCTAAATTTCTATTGAGCACAAATACATTTGGGATCAACAGATTATAGGAACCATCACATAAATGACCAAATGACTCAAGCATCTATAGAAATGGACAACTACTAGAATCATAAAATATCCTGAGTTGGAAGGGATCCATGAGGGCCATCAAGTCCAACTTCAGTCCATACACAGGACAATCCCAAAAATTATACCATGTGCCTGAAGGTGTTGTCCAAATTCTTCTTGAATTCTACTAGTATTATCATCATCCTCTTGTCCACACTTCAGTTGTTTGCACACCAGCACAAGGGAACTTGAACCCAGTATCTCAAACTCCAATCTTATACCAGCGAGGACATATAGCATTTTGTTCCCACGTCCTAAGAAAGGCGAGGGAAAGGAAGAATGGGTCTTTACACTCTTTTGGATTGAAATTATTTAAATTAAGGAGTAGGCTGCTTCTTTCTTTTACTTACATGCAAAATGTCATTAACCACAATGGGTTTTTTTGAAAGCCAAGAATACTCACACAT
Source organism: Bucco capensis (assembly GCA_013396975.1). Classification (NCBI taxonomy): domain Eukaryota; kingdom Metazoa; phylum Chordata; class Aves; order Piciformes; family Bucconidae; genus Bucco; species Bucco capensis. Next base: position 265,065 of record VWZO01019267.1, read on the forward strand.
AGCTATGATTTCCCTGTTTTCTACACATGGTAGAGGGGTTCTACACCTATTTAGCAACAATACTACTGAGCCCTCTGCAATGGTTTGCTCTAAGTTCAGAACAGGAGAACAGCATACATTTTATGTTTCCTTCCTTCTGCAAGGTTGAGTCACATCCTTAGGTCTCCTTTTAGAAAGCTAACAAATAATGTTAGAAGAATAAAAAAATATCTTTAATGGAGAAGACTTGCATTCAAGAGAACATAGACCGCTGACAAAGGCCACAGTTCAATTCTTTAACTCCTCTTCTTCCGTGACACAAGAGAACTGCATACCTTTTTTCATGTTAGTAGCAAAATCTGTTCCTCTTCACAGCCAGCTTTGTTAAAGGACTACAGAGATAAATGAAAAGCTTTAATATTTATGAGAAGTGAATTAGTGTTAACAAATTCCTTCACATTACTATATTAAAAACAAAACACACTTCTCCCATCAGGAGAAAGCAGAAAGTTAAACTACCTTTAAAAATATCTTTCCAAAGGGAAAGTTCAGTAAAAAAACAAAATCAAGATCTGTATTTGTTTCTTTTGTTCTCTCTAAAGGTTTTACCTTATTTTATTTTAAGGCATGACTGCCAGCAGAAGAAATAGTTCTTCCTTTATTTCCTCTGTTGTACTCAAATGAACACCAATGGGGGTTAACATGGTTAAAATTACTATAAACCTACAAGTTGGTTGGTTGAAATCTGGTCGTCCAGCTTCCCAAGTCTGTTTTAAACAGCCTAACCAGTACACAGGCCAGGGCAAACAAAACTGTTAGAACAAGTAAGTTCAAGCTTTAGATAGCCCCTTCTATTTATGCAATGCACTACCAGAGTTCATTTCCTCACACTGAAATGGATGGAACACTTCAAGTTATCTGTTATACACTTGCATGATCAGATCAATTAAGCAATTGGCATTAGAGAACCTCAGTCAACAAAGACAACGAAATAACAGCCCAGATCTGCTGGTACAGTTGTTTTTGTCAGTGCAACTTCCAACTGCATACTTCATTTATCAGATTCTGAAACAAAGTTTAACTGCTCACTTATCACACAATATCTAATATTGTGTGTTTAAATATATATTTTTATACTGATATATTATTAATAGTATGTTTATATGTATTACACATTAGAGGATGCATTACTCCCCACATCTTCCAGTGAGTCAGAAGCTGGGTAATGAGACAAATGCAACTGTAGTCATTTTCTTATGAACATCAGAAGCAGACAGAACTGATTCCCTGGTACAAAGCAAATAGTTTGAACAACTCATGTTTATCCTTGCTGCTCCGGATAGGCTAAAGGACGTGAGAGACTCTCAATCTTGAGATGTACAGTAGTTTTCTATAGACACAGGTTTACAGAAAACTAACACATGTAAGTCCATTATAAAAGGTGCAAGTCCCAGTAAACATGGGACAGTTCTAGGGCTGTAGCTATCAGATACATTTCCTAAAATAATTTCTTTGAAGTCTAGTTAGCTATTAGAACAATACAGCATATTTAAAAAACATGAGCATATTATTTCTATTTAAAGATTAAATCAGTGGCATTTTTCAAGGTACACAGAGCCAACACTTTGGCACAGGTGCTACAGCAAAGGAGGAACTAATTGCTAAGTTTCCAGGCTGAAGACATGGCTACTGTCTGAGACACTTCCCCCCCCCAAGGGTTTGCTTTTCGTAATTAACCTATGCAACTGGGGAAGTGACCTGAGGAGAACTCACCTGTCTAACTTGCCCAAGAAAAGATCATCTTTTTCAAACTCATTCAGGACAAACCACAAAAATCAAACTGAATTTTCAGAATTAGTCTCATTTAACCAAGCAACGTATGCTACTGTAAAATCTCAGGCAATAACAGACGCTGACATATGAGAGTTGGATCTTCCAATAGGTATTATCGGTATCCTCCAGCAGACATTATTCATCCTAATTAACAAAAAAATCCGATGCTGAATTTACTTCTACTCAAATGATATCAGAAAACCTTGAAATACTGACCTTGAAGATCAGTTTCACTGCAAGTGAGAATTTTATCCTTTTTTTCTAGATGTACTGGTTCAGAAAGTGTAAAAGTAGTGCCCATGGCTGTTCAGAAAGAATAAAAGTTTGCTATTCCATTACAGACTTTACTCAGACCCAAAATGAGTATCTGGAAGAAACCCAGACTACTACAGGCAAGTGGTCTGCCCCAGTTACAAGTACTGAGAAACCCTGAGAATCACAGCATACAGGGAGGGGGGCTGAAAAATGGACCCTAATGAGCATGTTTCCAGGATCCCCGAACCTGCTCAGTCAGGAAGAAAGGGGGGGGGGGGGGGGGGGGGGACATTAAGAC